>CM076977.1:32407954-32617467 GCA_039105355.1 Benthosema pterotum
TGAGAACTTAAATGACAATAGACTCCCCAAGTATAAAGAGGTCATTTCACCTGGATCCTAGAAGAGTTGTCTAGCACATGCCACAAACTTTCAAATTGTCACCATGTCAGTGGATGAGTCTGGACCAAGCCAGAAACGAACAAGGGTTAGTGATTCAACACCAACGCAAATATGTATTTTACATAATGTAAAACTTAAAGATCCAGCAACATTCACACCTCTCAGTGCATCAAAGATTGAGCCTGTGAGAAACTCAAGCATCTCATCTCAAGCTTAACATCCGGTACGAGAGATGCCAGGAGCCCCTTAACTCACCATACAGGATGAAGGACATCTGTGACCACATTCCAGAATCACTAGAAGGTATAGACATAGGGTTCACAGGCTGGCACAGAACATGTTACCAGTACTTTGTAAAAAAAAAAAGTACTGGTAACATGGGGTATAGACATAGGGCACACAGTGCCCCAAAACCAAAAAATACTCACCCCGGAAAAGGAAATCATTATCCAGTGATCCAAAGTTTGGGCCTGAGTGATTTTTTGTGAAAAAATTGTAATCAAATTTGGTCCAAGTTAGCATCGTAAAAATGAGTACCCTGTTGAATTTCCAAAATATAAAGGCAGATCACCATCTTGGGACAACCTTGAAAGCCAAGCATAGCAGTTGGAAAATTTCAAACTTTTTAGGAAAATACACTTCTCAGCAGAAGCAAAGTACCATCCTTCCTGCTGTAATAAGTTTAATACGGAATACCAGAATCTTGTCAAATCCAAGAAGACAAGCTGTAAACCTAAAAGTGCCCAAGCACATACATGTATTTCTGCTGCCCACAACCAGGCGTTCACTCTGATGTGCAGTAATGTGCAGAAACACATTGTAGATGAGCGACAAGTTGTTTTACTGAGTACAAAATGCAGTTGATTTTGCTCAGGTCCAGCTACAGGGATGTGTCATTTTACCTGATCTACACCAAATTTATCTCTGGATGCAATCCTCACAGCATACAAGCTTGGGAAGTAAGTCTTGCCTTGCCATGATCTTATGAGGCTAGGCCGAGCAATGAAGCCCATAGGGCTTTAGGGGGTGGCAGGTTGTTGTACAATAACCCCCTGGACATGATGCTAGTATGTCGGTATGTAAGTCTTAACCCTTGATGCTGAGCAGGGAGGCATTGGGTCCCGTTTATGGAGTCTTTTGTATGACGCGGTACTAGGGAATCGAACCCCGACCTCCCAGTCTCAGGGCGGACACTCTAACCACAAGGCCACTGAGTTGGCCACACAAGCTTGGTACCAGAGATCAAATCTTCAACTTCAACTTTTAGATATTTTCCTAAAAAGCTTGAAATTTACCAACTGCTGTGCTTGGCTTTCAAGGTTGTCCCAGGATGGTGATCTGCCTTTTTATTTTGGAAATTCAACAGGGTATCCTTGTCCTGTGCTTGTATTTGATTTTGTATTATGCTTTCTTTGTAGGCCTACAATGTCGTGTATTAATTGTAGGAACCTCTCGAAAACGAGATAGTGTATCTCAAGGGGTATTCCATGAATAAAGAAATTTCAACAACAGGGTACTAATTTTTATGATGCCAACTTGGACGAGATTTAATTACATTTTTTTCACACAAAATGCACTCAGGCCCAAACTTTGGATCACTGGATAATGATTTCCTTTTCCGGGGTGAGTATTTTTTGGTTTTGGGGCACTGTGTGCCCTATGTCTATACCCCATGTTACCAGTACTTTTTTTTTTTTACAAAGTACTGGTAACATGTTCTGTGCCAGCCTGTGATCCCTATGTCTATACCTTCTAGTGATTCTGGAATGTGGTCACAGATGTCCTTCATCCTGTATGGTGAGTTAAGGGGCTCCTGGCATCTCTCATACCGGATGTTAAGCTTGAGATGAGATGCTTGAGTTTCTCACAGGCTCAATCTTTGATGCACTGAGAGGTGTGAATGTTGCTGGATCTTTAAGTTTTACATTATGTAAAATACATATTTGCGTTGATGTTGAATCACTAACCCTTGTTCGTTTCTGGCTTGGTCCAGACTCATCCACTGACATGGTGACAATTTGAAAGTTTGTGACATGTGCTAGACAACTCTTCTAGGATCCAGGTGAAATGACCTCTTTATACTTGGGGAGTCTATTGTCATTTAAGTTCTCAGCCAATGGTACAGTAAATTGGTGCCTGTCCATTGGTCAATTGGTGACGGTCCATTGGTTACTGTCAATCTGTGACTGTCAATTGGATCCCCATCTCTATGGGGAACCAACTTACAGTCTACATTGCGACATTGGATGTAGAATAGTCTCAGCTGCGCGCGCACACACACACACAACTATGCAGGGGTTGACACTAACACTTGCCCACTTGCCCGGGGCAAGTAAAAAAATGGTCGGGCAAGTGAATACTGCTACCCAATCGGGCAAGCATGTGACTTAGTGCGCTATAACCTAACACAAGATATATTTGTCTTGGTGGTCATTGCGCTCTGCCTCTGCGTCTTTTCCTGCTTTCTAGCTATCTCTCTCCCAGGTCCATTTGGTTCTAAACTATCATTTTGCTGGCATCACAGACCCCTGAGGTGACCACTGTGGGAACCACTGATTTACAAGTTGAATATTTACTGTAGCTGATTGTGACTTAAACAAAACAGTCTTTGAATGCGAAAGGAAATGTTTAAAGCAGCAAGTAGAAAGTAACCTTGAATGCAAAATTCACGATATTTTTAGGGGGCAAGTGACCATGACCTGAGGGCAAGTAGAACCTGACTATCACTTGCCCGAGGGGCAAGTGCCTCGGAGACCTTAGTGTCAACCCCTGCTATGCAATTCCATCACCATTAAACATCACCATTAGAAACAAAACCCAATGTGCACTGCACAACTTGACTAATACAGCATTTTGGGCAAAATTACATTTGTACTGCATGCACAAAAGTGCAAGGTTCTATGGTCAAAACTGCATTTGATTGTCATAAATTTGACATGTCTGTATAGGGGAGGCTTGTAGCTACTCCTGTAACCCATTTCCATTCACATATTTTGAAGTGACAGGTCAAGGGACCTTTTGGAAAATAATCAATGGCCTTTTTTCCTTCGCAAAATATTATTTTAACTTGAATCATTAGGTATTTGTCCCCTTTTCTGCATGGGAGCATGATGCGAATGGTCTCATTGGAAAGCTGAGGTTGTCTAGAAAACAATGGTGTATTTGCTTTCTGGCTATCTCAAAATTTGAGCGTACCACAGTCTCTAATAGACAGTCTCGCAGGCGTTCTTGACGGTAATCTCGAAGCACGAGTATGACTCACAAAACATTGAAAAAAACACCAAAAGGACCAAATTTGTTCTTGGGATCATCAAAATTCTTATTCTAGAGGTCCTAAGGATCAATAAAAAACAGACTAGACAAAAAAATACGGGGGGTGCGCGTGGACCCCTCCTGGGGCTTCTACTACATTATCATTATCGCCCCAGCATTGTCAAAATGTCTGTGACGAAACTTGAAATAGGCATTCAATGGTGAATTAAACATAAAACTATACTCAGACAACTTGCTAATGGCAATTAAAGTGTTCCACAATAATTAAACTTGCGTAAATCGTGATCCGCAGAGGAAGTGTTTTTTCTTTGTTTTTTTACCGATGGGGCAGGTGCGGTTGTAGTGGGGCTGAATCATCTACACGGTAGTGTATTTATTTTCTTAATATACACAGGAAACAGTCCACAGTATGTCAGCGCATTTGTACAGTAGGGCTAACTGTGGACAGACGGGACTGTTTTCACTGTGTACTGTGCAGTGTATGTGTACTGGCGTGTACCCCCACCTTTTTTCACCTGCACAGATAAATACTTCCTCTCGCTCTCCTTGTGAGCGAGTGAATGAATGAATGAAAGAAAGGCCTCTCTTCCAGTACCAGGTGAAAGGTGGGGTGCGGTGGGGTATTTTTACAGCTTTACAAATCTTCCTCTTCTGTCCCCTCCAGCGAGCCAAATTTACACGCAATGCAACTACGAATAAAAACACACGACCGCAAGGTGGTAAATTTAGCCGCCTGATTCACAAACCATTGGCAGATGTGCACTTAAAAAAAGGACAGAGGAGAGGAGAACAGGGGAGGAGAGAGAGAGAGAGTCAAGAAAAAAAAAAACTCCTGCTAGGTTGAAAATAAATGGCTGACGACCCAAGTTTGTTTGGTTTACACAAACTGCAATTGGTCGAGCAGTCTATGGCAAGTGTGTGTATACTATATGTGCGGTTGTGCACGTTTTTTTTCTGTGCGTGTGTATGCACGTGTGTGTTTGTGTGCGAGGTGTGTGCGTGCGTGTGCATGTGGGTGTGTCATATGGGTGTAAAGGCTACCTTGTGGTTAGTGTGAGTTTAAACAGTGGAGAGTGGTGGAGTGAGGGAGGCAGCTACACAGGCTGGCCATTGTCACTGCTGGACTGCCTGGCACACTGGGAGGGTCTAACTATAATGTATGGCTGCAAGTAGCTTGGGCCTGGGAACTGTCTGCCTCTCCACGCGGCCAGCTCCGCTCACTTCTCTTCTCTAGCTGGTGTCCGCCTCTAGTGTATCATGCCAATTTATTCTCACTCACTACACAGCCTCATCGACTGAGCCAAGGTCAGTGAATGTTCGCCTGCTCAATATCAAGTGTGGGCAGGAAAGTGAGAGATGCTCTGTTTTTCCTTTCTCTTTCAATACCTTATGTCTTAAAAACACACAAAATCTTGTAGCTTGGAAACTGTTTGACCTATCATGTGGACTGGGACAAAAAAAAATAAAGAAAAGAAAAGAAAAGAAAAGAAAAGACAAGACAAGACAAGACAAGACAAGACAAGACAAGACAAGACAAGACAAGACAAGACAAGACAAGACAAGACAAGACAAGACAAGACAAGACAAGACAAGACAAGACAAGAAAAGAAAAGAAAAGAAAAGAAAAGAAAAGAAAAGAAAAGAAAAGAAAAGAAAGTTTTGTTAGAGTCAGTGGCTCTGTATTGGGTTTGTGTACATTGAAGAAGTCAGAGTCTATTAATGTTGTGGCTTCCCTGTCCAATATTGAACCATCAGTAAGTTGTTAGAAACCACACGAATCACAGTGTTCAATCTGGCGAAGCTGCACTACACATTTGCTTGTGATCATTTCCTGGTGTGGTGATGATCTATGCCTCATTAGGCCATACGGAAATAGTGACATATGCAGCATATATAAATGACTCACCAATAACAACACTTGTGTTTCATAACAACTAAAACTTTTTTTCCATTTATTTTTATAGATACAAACTTCCACCATCTTAATGACTTTTAAACGCACTTTAACTTCACCAGGAATTTTAGGTTTCCATGGCCAAAGGGGTTCACATTTGTCTGTATACAGTATATATATATATATATATATATATATATATATATATATATATATATATATATATATATATATATATATATATATATATATATATATATATATATATATATTAATGGTGTTGATTTTTAACGCGTTAACGGCGTTGATTAAATTTCTACGTTATTTGCGTCAAATTTCTTAACGCAATTAACGCACATGCACGCGCGTGCGCACGCGCGCGCACGCTCTTGCGTGCGCACGCTCTGTCTCGGATGTGATTCCACTCGCTGGCGACTCTATTAAAGGGGGACAACAAATAGGGACAAAGTTGCGGAATGCATTGGAGTCTATGGGCTCGAGCGAGTATATCAGGGCTACTAAACTGGTGGCCTGACATCTCCGTTCACTTCCATGGAATGGTCTAATGGCGGCTGCTCTTCATTTCCACTGAGCATGAGTACAGCTAACTGAATAGCAGCGCACGCTCTGTTCTGTGACCCCTCAATGTCGCTAGTCTGTCACTAGTCTCTATGGTCCCTTCCACTTCCCTTCCAGAGGAGATCTACTTCCTCCACGTGAAGTGAGATGTATGTAAACAAACCAAACACGGAGCTCTTTCGGATCACTCCCAACTATTGTGGTGTGAATGAATGAATGAATGAATGAACGAATGAATGAATGGTGTGTTTGTTTAACCGCGTCGCCATCGAAACTGAGAAGAAAAGTTGATTCAGAAAATCGCCAGTTTAATAACGAGTGGACCGAGAAATAATGGCTAAATTGAAACTCCATAGGGAGCGCAGGCAGACGTATTTGCTCTGTAACCAAGTCAATGCTGTCGCAAAATAATCCGATGGTAAGAGACGGCACTGTTGCATGGATTATTGTCAAGAAGAAAAAAACACCCAGAGATGATGAAGAGTCGAGTGCATGCTGGCTGCAGGAGGTAGATTTCTATTTCTTTCCCTGTTTACCTCTACTATGATGTTCTGCTTTTGGCGTTGCATTAGTGAATATTTGTATTTGTCTGTCTTGATGAAATGAACGCGGTGGGCCCTATTGTATGGCCACTGGCCAGTCAAAGATGCGCCATCACTGTCATTAGTTGCCTGTGTGTAGGCTAGTCCTGTCCCCTGTTGCAAGTCTTTTGAGAATTAAAGAGAGAGCACAATAAGTGTGCCTTAGATGTTGTGATTTGCTGCTGTTGTGCAGATAAGAACAACCTTTTCATAAGCTGCACTATAAACGTGTATTTTGATTTGGTTCAAATATGATGCATGTTAGAAAGACCAGATGCACATTGCACTTTTCTTATAAATGGAGCATTTTAAAAGTGAAATACTTTAAAAAATGTGGCTGTGTGTGTACACAGTATGTGTCATGGTAGAGAGTAGTCTCTGTGGCAGTCTGGCCCCCGGGCCCCTTGGGTTTTTGGCAATGCGGACTCCTGAACAATTTAGTTGAATAGCCCTGCTGTCTTTCCATTTCCGCAACAATACACAGGAAAACATGGCATATTGTCCGAAATAGTCCGAATGGTGATTAATCATGATTAAATTAATTTTGAAGGTGTGATTAATTTGATTAAAAATTTTAATCATTCAACACCCCTAATATATATATATGGCTGGTTTATGGCTTCAGTGGGAGAAAACCTTTCGTGTGAATGTGAAACTCAATTTATTGCAAAGGGAATTGCATTTGATTGTTGTAAGACTAGCGACATATTCCGTCTCTTATCATTGCTCTCGATCTGTACCTGCATGGTCCTCCGCTTGGTGAGGGTGACTACAAAGCTCTTCCACTCCCAGCTCTGCTCTACCACATGGGCAAAGATGACGTGCCCGTTGCCACAGGCCCCAGACAGCTGGGTACCATCTGCAGACCAGGCCAGGCTGAACACACTGCCTGTGTTGGGCTTCTCCAATGCGTAGGACCACTGGAGAGCAGAAGAGGGGAGAGAAAAGAGGGAGGGAGACAGATAGATGGGTGGGGTGGAGGTGGGGGGCAATCTAGTTAATGGCTGTGGACATTTATCTGCAATCATAAACAATTACCTTGGGAGTAGTCAGGGACAGAGAAATGATGACTAAGTTGAAAGTGGACAATAGGGGTGAGGATGAGGAGCTGTGTATGTGTGTGTGTATAATGTAAACTGTCCTAGAGGGACAGGGGCCCAGTCAGTCAGTCAGTGAGCTGTGATGAACTGTGAGACACTGAAGGAGCAGCGAGCCTCTGCCAAGTCCAGAACTCTCCCTCATAAACTTACACTCTGCTATCCTCATTTCTTACAACAAGCAGAAAGGGAGGGAGAGAGAGAGGGCGAGGTGGATGGGTTACATACAAGCCTCCGAACCTGAGTTAAAGACTGATCAACAGGACCTTTTAAAATTGTGTGTGTGTGTGTGTGTGTGTGTGTGTGTGTGTGTGTGGTGTGTGTGTGTGTGTGTGTGTGTGTGTGTGTGTGTGTGTGTGTGTGTGTGTGTGTGTGTGTGTGTGACTCACTCACAATATTTCTCCATAGTTGCAAAGATTAAAATAGGCAATTTAGATAGACTAGATTCGCATTTTACGTACAGAAGTCTGCATACAGTATGTGGTCATGAAAGTGACTATATGTGCGGTTGAGAAAGAAAAAGTTGGCCTCATCTCTGGCAGAAATATCACTCGAGGAAATTACGTTGACACTTTACAAATCAGTTTACATTCTGTTAGTGTTGGGACTTGCAAGTGCAACCCAATGTGCTTCACAGTTTATAAAATAGAAGAAACGTCGAAAGAAAAAACATCTGGGGGGAGGGGGCGACCACCAGACATGCTTTAAAAGGATCCCAGGTTAATGAGCCCCATGTGGATAAATACATTATACCTATCCCAACTAGAATTGAACATTTAAAACACATAATGTTATTTAGTTTAAAAATAGTTCATAATTTTATCCCTTGGGGGGCGCCATTTTACGGGAGATTTTCCCTGGAGCCCCCCTTACCAAATGGACCTGTAAGGGTCCATTTGGTGAAGGGGGGCTCCAAAATCTTGCCTATAGGGCTCCAAATTGCGTAGAAACTGTTCCACTGTTCTAGACTACTAGTAGCTTTTTTGCAACTTATTGTTATTATTATCTTATTTTTTTCAGAACAGCAGATAGGAGGAGTATTGCAATAATCTGACCTCCTAGTAATAAATGTGTGCATTAACTATCTGTGTCAGCATGTAAAAGAAAGCCCTCAGACCGTAACAATATTACTTAAGTTATAAAGACACTAATATTTCTGGGCCTATGGGCCTAGAAGTTTAGACTGGAGTCAAAGAAGACACCATGGTTGTTGTTGTTTTTTTACCTCATGTTTAGTGTTTAATGATCATGATTTTAGTGTCATAGAGACTTGTTTCAAGTTGGGCTCATCTGCAAGACTAGAAACTAGGACCTAGGATAGAGCCTTGGGAACAGTCTTTTCTTTTGCAGATGAGTAAGGCTGGGACTGAGACAAACAACCGGTCGGGAATTTCATAACTTTCATCGTTCTGAGTAGGTACTGTATATTCCAAATACATGAAATGGGTAAAAAAATCATTCGTTTAACATTGGATTAATGATACAACGCTGTGTGTGTGATGTGTCCAAGTTTCTGTCTGAAAATATTAACTTTTTATATTATCTGTAGCCTATGTTCCTGTGGAGTTGCACTACTCACTTCACATAGATGTGATTTTTCTAATAGTATTGCGGGTTGTCCGGTAACTCCGACTTCTACTGAGAATATTTTAGTACGGTGTGTAATAAGTCAATAAGTAATAGTAGAGCATAAACATTGCAGAGACATTGATATTTAATGTACAATACTTTAACCGTCATGTTGCACACATACCTAAAATAGGTCTTATTTGCGTTGCCCTTCGAAGAAGAATCTTAATGTTTAATACAAAATACATCAATATAATAACAGAACTTGGCTATTATATAATGGCAGAATAACGCAAATCACTGTGATACGTTAATGGTGGCGGGCATCGTGTATTTACCAATCTAGAGGCACTTCACTAGATTACAATGGTAGCATATTAAGCTAATTAAGCTAACAGCCCGGAGGACCCCTAACCATAGAGGTATTATATCATATAGATGATTCCCCCACTCATCCACTTGAACTAAGTTGCTCAGCCAGCGCATGAGGCGATTTCACTCCTCTTTGAGGGTAGAAAAACAGAGTGCATTCTGGGATAATGGGGCCATTTACTTGAATGCGCAGCATCTGCTACAACTACTGCGTGTTCATGTAAACGGCCCACTGCTACTCAAAAACTTCATTCCCACCCATGGCCACTAGGTCCATTTCGCCTCAAGGTTTCCCATGCATGTGCCATCTACATGTAGAATAAATACATCTATGCTCCTAACTGCATGGCTCTGACTAGTTCATGTGATCAGACTATTCCAATCACAGCTGCCATTTTCGCACTGGCGACAAACACGCACGTTCCTGTGGTGAATGAATGGATACTGGCAACAAGGTCCGGTCAACATCGTCTAGTGGAGTCAGCTTTCAGCATGACTCAACAAAGACAACAAGAAAATATACACCTTCTCTATATTTACTCTGCCATGTAGTCTGGAAAGCACGACTTAAAGACAACTGATTTACAAGACAGTTATGTGCAGTGTGCGACTGCACAGTGATCGGACATCTTTGAAAGCCGTGCAAAGTGTGCGCGGGCCGGAATGATCCTCCATTCCCTCACTTCATGACCTGTGTTGATCTTCTTCCATCCGCTCTACCACCAAGACCACCACCACCCTTCCTGTCCTCTCTGACCCTGCTGCTGCCTCAGGTGCAGGTGGCTGGCAGCGGCCGCGCTGGCTATGATCTCACACACACACACTCAAACATACACATAGGGCCGACATACCACACACACACACACACACACACACACACACACACACACACACACACACACACACACACACACACACACACACACACACACACACACACACACTCTAAACTGCTTATGAAGGGGAAAAGCACAGTCCAGTGCTGCCTGCCTGCTTGTAACAGAGAGACAAGTGTGGCTCAGCAGGGCCAAGTGCTGTGGTGGAGCCTGGAGAAAAGACCTCAGTGTGTTTTCTACTTTGCACGCACCCCACACACACGCACGCATGCGCGCACACACACACACACACACACACACACACACACACACACACACACACACACACACACACACACACACACACACACACACACACACACACACACACACACAGACACACACACACACACACACACACACACACACACACACACGTGCCGCTGTGGGATGTGAGGTGTGCCGTTATTTCCTTTCACTGGCTTTGACAAGGCTTGGAAGCTGCAGTCGGCAGGATCCAGCTTACGGACCGAACCACGTGTTTGATCTGTCTCTCTCACTCTTGTCTCCTGTTCTCCTTGGGCTCTCAGCTGGTCTTGGTCAGCACCCTCCCTCTGCAGTTAATAGCGTATCACGACCCAAAATAGCCACAGGTGAAAACATATATACCGCCATGAAACCAACACGGACAAGACATTGCTTGTTAAGATCATATCAATATTTGTCTTTCATGTCTCATGCCCACCTGACCCTTCCCGTCCGTTTCTGTACTGAATCAACTGTCCTCGGACATAAATGTTATGAATTAGGCTGTGCCTACATGTACAGTATGTGTGTATGTGCAGGCTTATGCGCAGGCTTATGTGCAAAGACAAACTTGCACACATACACACGCTTTCCACCAGTGTTGTAGTGGTACTTTTAGAAGTGGGGGGACGCCTCTTAAAGGGGAATTCCACCCTTTTTATTATATCTTCTGAGAGTGTACACATGTGAACCAAATGGACCCTAGCGGGTCAAACTTGAGGGGGTCTGTGCTGTGCTTGGACAGGCTCCACCACCGTCCCTGGACCACGCCAGCGCTTACAATAATGAGAGAGAGAGAGAGAGAGAGAGAGACCCATCTATTCTTCAGCAAACAACCCAAGCCAGTCCGCTCTGTTTTAGAACACTCCAGGGGCAGAGAGACAGACACACAGAGAGAGGGGAGGGGGGGGGGGGGGGGGGGGGGGGGGGGGGGTCGGAGAGATAGAGGAGGCATGGGCCAGAGATGGATGGATGATGGAAGGGAGGGGGTTTGGGGGGTGGGTTAGGTCAGAGATACAGCTGAATGTATACAGCAGACTGTAATGAAGCAGGACATATGATATCGGCCTGAGAAGCACTTTTGGATTTGTGCTTACCTAATGCTTTTAACACATTGGGGCCATTTGACTCCTTCTGCAGCCGGCCAGCAAGTAGCATTGTGTGTGTGTGTGTGTGTGTGTGTGTGTGTGTGTGTGTGTGTTGGGGAGAGAGAGAGAGAAAGAGAGGAAGAGAGAGAGAGAGAGAGAGAGAGAGAGAGAGAGAGAGAGAGAGAGAGAGAGAGTGACCAAGACAGGAAAAATATGAGAGGGAGTGTGTTTGAGCTCAGCAAAGCGAAGAGAGGTACATAAAGTTTTGTTTTGTTTGACCGAGAGAGAGTAAATAAAACAATGTGTTAATGTGTATAAAGAAATGGGGGAAATGTTTTAAAGAAAGATGCAAAATGTATTAAAATCCTTGCTGTTAATTTAACTCTGAGAATGCAACAATTGAAAAAACAGTGGTTGTGTGAATGCATGTGCGTGTGCATGTAAAAGAGGTGAAAATCCTCTGGCTTGTCAGAATTGTCAGATAGTGAGTGAGTATGGGACACCAGGGGGGAGTCCTATAGCCCCCCTGAGGAGGCCCAGCTCGGCCGGGAGAGGACCACGACCAGAAACCTTTTTCCAGAACAACGTTCAGCCAAAACACATCAGTGTATCACTCACTCTCCTCCTCTCTATTCGCTCTATTCACGTTCTTTCACGACTAGTTTTCTCTCCCGCAGGTGTCGGATTTAGATGTTCCAGCAGCAGGCCGCCCCAAAAAGAACTTGGCCATGGTTGTGCGAGGCTCTGCCTCTCAGAGATATCCACTGGAGCGAAGAAAAAAAAAACGGCCTGTAGGAATTTAAGACCTGCTGACTGGGAGACGACATGTAGCATTAACTAGGAAGAGCTGGGGGTAGACTAAAGAAAGGTGAAAGAGAGAAAGCTTCACTCGCTGAATTTTCAGTTGGTCAGCAACATGATCACTACTTCTACTACTTTAAAATAATTCACCGCACATTATTGTATGTTGTATGGTAGAAACCCTGAGCGTGGGGGAGTTTGACAGGGTTACGAGGGGTGAAAAGCGATAGATGGAGGAAGGAGAGAGGAGGAGGATGAGGAGTCATGGAGAGGCGGGGCAGTGGAGAGCTAAATCAGGCAGCGGCAGCAGTTTTGCTGACTGGATCTATTACAGCCGAAAAAGGGGATGAGGCTGCGGCACCGACCCAAATGCTCTGAACTCTGCTGGGGGAACACTGGAGCCAGAGGCTCAATTAGCAGAAAAGCAGAAAGTTGGAGATAGAAAGAGAGAGGCAGACAGAGAAAGCTGTGAGAGAAAAAGATGAGAGATAGAGAGTTATAGCAGACTGTAAAAAAAAAATCACACCCATGTGAAGTAAGAGGTGCAACTCTTTGTGGTAGTCCCCGGAGGTATCCCCAGAACTTCCCGACCCACAGGAACACGCAGAGCATGCTAGCTGGATTTTTGGCAAGGCGCCCTGCGTCCGAAACGGTCGAGAAATTAATTATCATGCAGGGGTCCAACTAGTGTACTGTTCGATTCGAAATCGTGTGTGTGTGTGTGTGTGTGTGTGTGTGTGTGTGTGTGTGTGAGGCTGTGCAACAGTGACAACGCAATTTCAACAGACAGCCAGGCATCAAGTCAGGGACAGACATACATAGCTGCTTAACTCTTTCACTGCATAACCCAACTTTCCTGAGTTTTTTAACAATGGTCGTCACTACCAAACCCACATTTCCCGACTAACATTTATTATTATGTCTTTTTTCCTTTTTTGTTTTACAACAATAATGGTCAAAACAGTCAAAGCCAGTTAGCCAGCCAGTTAAAGTAGCGCTGGTTGGCCATGCCACAAAGGCCCAGCCCTTTGTGGTCCATGGAGAAACATTAGTTAGAAGTAGAAGTTAGAAGTTAGAATATTAGAATTATTAGCGGCCAGTAAAGTCCAAGGTTCAAAATGATTCCATGGAATAATGCACTGGGATGTTAAATTGATGTTAATCCAACAGGGAGCGAGACGAGACGAAGCATCTGTGCCACGGAAAAGCAGCTGAGCTGTGGGTGCTACGTGCGTGTGTGTGTGTGTGTGTGTGTGTGCGCGTGCGTGTGTGTGTGTGCAGACTTGCATCCACGTGCCATACCACTGCCTTTCTTTATTTTCTTATTTCTTGTTGGTTTGAATTGAATCCCTAAGTGAAGTTTTTAATTCGGGTTTACAGTGGTGCACGGCACACGGTTTTCTATGGTTATTGTAAAAACCTAGAATGGTAGTTTATAGTGTTTTCATAAGCACTATAGGCTTACATTTTTTGTGGCTACAGATAGATTTTGAATTTATTCTTTGGTCCAAAAGGGCTCTTTCAACAGCTTGGGTTGCCGACCCCTGCCCTAGAATAAAGCAGTCAGTGTTGAAGTGGTTGCACCTCTTAAAAAGTGCCCCATGGGGCTTTTGTGATGTATGGACAATATGTGAAACAGTATATTTGTTTAGCAATAATTATAAGGGTCAAAGGTGAATAATGCATGCCATGTTTTCAATAAATGACTGGCATACATTATACATGACAGATCTGTCTTGAATGTTTGTTACATATTTATAAACATGACTTGTTGCACATAAGTGAAGCTTCCTGGTGGTGGTCTAAAAGGCATAATTGAAAATGTGAAAACTGCAAGTGTGCATACAGAGTTACACAGATAGTTCAGTTTCAGTTAAAAACACCTGCATAGCGGCCGTGCAGCATTTAACAGGAATCACATGATATGTTTCATGATTTGCAGCATTTTGAGTTACAGAGCACTTCTGCAAATGTTTGAAGACAATCTTCAAACATTTGCATATTTGGGACGGAGTATGAAAAATATGAAAGATGTATTTTGTGTAATAGCTATACAGAGAATATGTGATGTTGGACAAAATCTGTCGTACTGTAAAAAAAAAAAAAAATAACAGCCTCCTGGTGGCACTATAACAGGACCATGTGAATACTGGGGGTCAGTACTCAGTACGGATATGATCAAGTCAACACGACAGACAGAGGGCATTACATAAACTGACTTTTACCTGGTAGAGAGAGTGAAGCAGGATGACTGTTCATCCACATATGAGGTGGTCAATTCTCCATTCGTTGTCAATGAGAATTTAATGTTTGTGGCAGAGTGGCTACGGCCTCTGTCCTCTGACCTCCAACTCTAAAGTCTAGTATCTACGACCAAAAGGAAATCCCAGGTGTTACATCAGGACAAAGACCTGCTCTATAATAATAATAATAGAAAAACAGAATCATACCTGTCTGAACTGAGTGGTGCTGTACACTGTGTGTGTGTGTGTGTGTGTGTGTGTGTGTGTGTGTGTGTGTGTGTGTGTGTGTGTGTGTGTGTGTGTGTGTGCGCGCGCGCCCCCGTGAGGCTCCATGTGACACATGGTGGAGATTTTATTTTTATTTTTTTTTCATTTCCACACTAGGACATATACACATTGCTGAGTATATGAGTGGCATTTTCACACCAGATGGATTGGACACAGATGAAATTTTCACTTTGCCTTTTGGTATTCTTTAGGAAAACAAAACGCTCGATAGCCACTTGTGTACAGAATGATAGTGAAAAGGGTCAGAAGCCATGGGCAGAGCCCAGCGAGCCCCGAGGAGGAGGAGGAGGAGAAAGAAGAGGAGGGGGAGAAGGGGGTCTGTCTGGAGCCCCCACTCTCTCTGGTCACTGAACTCTGTCTGTCCATAATGGGCAGCTTTGTGGCCAGAAGGAAGGTGACAGACATGACGTGCAGCTCTCAGCTGACCTCTGCATGGGGGAGAACGCGGAGACCCCTCAAACTCACAATGAGCTCATACACGGGACAGCACGCATGCATGCATGCACGCATGGTGCAAGGCACCCAAAAACACATGAGGAACGGCCCAAATACAATCTCACACACACATACATTTAAGTACAGTATGTCCCTATATGCATATGCTTGGCATGTACACATAAATCGCTGGTGTGTCAAGGACGTGGCAGTGAACCGACTTTGTGAGGCTAAAGTCACTCCGACGCACAGAGAGCCACGCGTGCAGCATGTGGCGTGGGTCTCTCAACTTGACACACACGCACATTAGCTGCACATAAGAGATGACAGATCCTACCACTGAATGAGGCTTTGTTATAGGCTGCTACCACACCGCATCATTGGCGAACACAGCTCTCTGATTGGCCAGATGTTTCCTTTTTTTTCCATCGCCTGGAGGGTTCTTTGTTTCAACTTTTAGGTCTTTAAGGGATGTTTCTGCAGATCCTCGCTGGAGACACGCAGTGGCTGGCGACAGACGTGCACACACAGGAGCACTGATTGTGTTGCACCGCACACACACGTACACTGCACATCATGCACGCAGTGTAGTCAGTGAAATCTACTAACTAGAGCCTCTTAAGGGAATGTACTTGCCCTTTCCTTCCCTCCCTCCCTCATTCTGCATTTCTGGACACATGTTTACCATTAGGACTGGCAGGTGTTGTGGGCCTGCCGCTTCTCCCTATTGTTGCCCTGCAGCAGCCAGCCTGCTAAAAGTTAGCTCAAAGCCAAGGAAGCGCTACCCCCCCCCCCCCCCCCCCCCCCCTTCCTCTCGAAAAGAAAAAGGAAAAAAAAAGAACAAAAATCTCCACCCAAACTTGTTACTCTACCAGCACAACTCACTCATGGTCTTAAGCTGTAACCTGCCCTTCTGTGTAGACTTAACCTATTCTGCGTGTTTGAAATATCTCCCCCACAGCCCATAGTTAACTCCCACCATCAAACAGTGTAATTTTTAACTCAGCATTCTGTGTAGTAAAAAAAAAAGTTTCACGCAAAGAGTTGCCTTGGCATATGAAACACTGATTGAAACAACATCAGCACTACTGAGAGAGAGGGAGAAAGAGCGAGACAGAGACACAGAGAGAGAGAGAGAGAGAGAGAGAGAGAGAGAGAGAAATAAAGTTACCAGGGACACAAAGAGCTATAGGAGAAAAAGGGGGTGGAGACACTAGTAGAGCACAAAGCTAGCAGGGAAAATGTTAGAAAGAGAGTGAGGATAAACTGAGAAAAGAAAGGAGTATGTGTGTGCCAGTATCTGTATATAATAGATTGGTCTCCCTTCTCTGTACCCCCCACCCCAACCCCCTGGCCTTCCCCCATCTCTCTGTATATTCCCCACCTGAGGCAGGGCTTGGGTTTTCTGCGGGGGCCCAGGCTCGAGGGGCCTTGGGCCAAGGAAAGGGTTAATGACACATGTTAAAGCTAATGGCTCCCAGTGGAGCTATCTGCTGATTCAGCCCCATTACTTCACAGGCATTAAATATGTCTGCCCTTACCGCGCTCCGCTCCCTCCAACCCAGATGCAACTCAACGACATGCTAATCAGCAGGGTGGCATGACTTCTAGGACTTCCAGAACGCACCACATCATACCTGCCTCACCCTTTTCAGCACTGTTTAGGCTCAGCCAAATCTCCGTCTGTGCCGGTAGGTGCTACTTACTGCCTCTAAATGAGAGAATTACTCACGAACAAAAACAAAAAAGAACGAGGCAATCTACAGTAAATTAGTGCAGTGTAATGAACAATTGTCTATGCAACATTTAACTGTAAGATGTGCTAATTTGTCACGAAAGTGCCTTAAAAGCGCACAGTTCAACTTTGTATAACAAAGTTTCTTAATACAGAAAGTGTTGCAAAGGAGCCATGGTTATGCTTGAGGGGAAAAAGCTTATGGGGAGAAAAAAAATCCCAAACGTGGTTTACAATAATATAATACAATATAAAACAATCTGTTTACTAAATTAATATACATAAATCATGATTTATATTCCAGAAGATTGAAACCATATCGGATCGCTCCACACAAGACCACTGGATCAGCTAAATGCCTGAGGCCAGAAGTATTTTGCAAGCTTTGCATCATATTTAAAGAAGGGTCACGATCTCTGTTGGCTTAGCACTGTGCTAACATTAGGACCTAGCCCTGGGCTAACATAAATCTGAGCAGCTAGCTGACATGCTTTTTGCTAAGCCAGCTGGCTTCAGTTAGTGTGCATGTCCTGCGTAGGGCAGGAACTGGCAAGCAGGTACAGCATGCAAATCCCTTCGCGTACTGAAGTGAAGACACAGACACACACTGTATTGTAATGTATACTAGGCATAAATGTGCGAGCATCAGGATAAAAAAAGAGATTTACTGTGTAGCAAGTCTGTATGAGGACACAGCCTAGCTCAGGGGTAGACAACCTTAGGCACGGGGGTTGAATTGGCCCGGGGAACTGGCACATCATTGACATTGCTTAGAAGATTCCTCTATTTAAATAAAATTAAGTTCCCTCACATCTGTATGCAAATTAAATGCTGCACATGATTCTATATTAATACTGATATATAGAGATCAATATTGGGAGTGATACTATAAGTGTATTGTTGATGCAGAAGAAAATATTTTAAAAGAAGAAAAGAAATAAGGTTGTTGTATGATCAGTTGGAAATATGTTATTTTGATGCGGTGTGATATTTAAGTGTAAGGTTGATATGGCACACATGATTATCAAAAAAATCTAACTTGTGTTAAATGAGGCATCAGTTGGGCATCGCTATCGCCCCTCAAAAACTAAAAGGTGGCTGACCCTTGCATGATTCTGATGGAGGCTTCAAAATAACCTCATTCATCTCTCTGCAAATTAAGAGGCCTTGCACATGTCAGGCTATGGTGAACTCTCTGTAGGTCAGTGTTGGGCCTGAGGCTCCACTGGGTCCACTGCAACTCTGAAAACTGCCTTTACTGGGAGGAGCTTCAATTCAAGATTGCATCTTTACCTCCAGTCCTCCAGTGTCTCTTTGCATTATGTGCCTAGTATTTTACTTCTAATCAGCTATGTTAACCCAGCTATATTAACCTCTAAGTTGAAATAAACCACACGCGGTAATTACAACCCATTAACCACACCGATGCTAGAAGAAGGAAGAGTACTAATTTCAATTTCAACTAAGTTTCAACCAATAGTTTGTTTTAAGAAATTTCATTTTAGCAGTGAACGAGGGCACCAGGGTATTAACGTATTGTCCCGAATATAAAACGACTCGGTTATAAGATGACCCCAATTTCTCAAGACTCATTTACAGAAAAAGAACATTGAATGTCAAATAGTATAGCCCCCAAATATAAGATAACTCCATTTGTTAGGATATTTCCATTGGAAAAAAACGTAGTCTTATATTCAGGCCAATTTTATTTTCTGCCGTTATCCTTTAAACAATCACCAATTTTTACCAGTTGGCCATCACAACGCCATACAGTGACAGTTCTTTTTCCATACAATACTTGCCAAAAATGTTAGGTAATTATAACATTGTATTAACTTGATTTAAAATACTGGATTTAAACTAAACTATTCTGTATTCTGTATGAATACCTGCCACGACTGATAGGATACCTGCCACATCTGTAAAACGGTCACCGGGTTTGCAGATTGATAGTAAATGAGTCCCAATGGATAGTAAGGGTTGAGAAGGTTGGTAATGGTCACGACCATTACTATCGGCCACGGCTGTCCGTCCTGAAATGAAATAATTTGTACTGTATATGTGTATTGTGTAATACACGTATTGGTAAATGAAGTCATAAATTGTGATTGCTGAGAAATAAGAGGCAATTCTATGTACCCAAAAAAACTAAATTTCTTCTATGATATGTCAGTTTGAGTGAGATGGTCAGGGTGCTAGAGTTTGTGCACATGTGTGCAAGTGCATTTGCATTAAAAAAAATAATCCTAAAAAAAAATCCTTTTTTCAGGGGAGAGATATAAGAGGCAAAATGTCAGGTACTGTTTGGGAACTAACTGATGTGCAGCTAATGTGCTGCTCTTTATAATGTAGCCTAACCCACTGCATTAAATTACACACTATCAAACAGAAGGAGGACTCAGGACCATAAAAGAGCTGCTTTGAAACGTCCCCTGGCACCGCATAGTCTGAGCTTCCTTAATCACACTGAGATCCACACGCATACACACAACATATTCTCCATCTGCCCGAGTCACAACGCCAAAGATGCATAGTACAGGCCTCGATGCATAAACATCCTGTAGAGCGTATAGTTTCAATGTAGATAATATACATTGATATCTAGTTTTACCATTACAATTTCAGTACATTTGATGTACGGTATGACCTCATATTTTTCTTGATTAATGTAAGTCGCTCTGGATTAAGATAGTTTGCCTACTGTTATTTTTATCTATCTACACACGTTATGCATTCTCATCATACAGCTTTACTCCCTCCCACCTGCATCACAAGCTGGGAGATGTTGATCAGGCAGACACAAGGTTCCAATCCAAAAGTAACTACAATTCAGCCTGGCCTCCGTAGCCTGGCTCCAGCCCTGATATGAAACACCACCTTAAAAACATACTGCATAACAAAATATACAGTGTATATATTCGACAGACAGACAGACAGACAGACAGACAGACAGACAGACAGGTATATAAACCAATCAGAATACTTTAATTGACGGTCAGCGCTTGCAAATCAATTGCTTAACTTTTGCCCGTTCCGATCACACAAAAACAAACAAACTAGAGTCTACCATAGTTACCCAGCCCCAATAAGGCTGCAACGATTGTTTTTTTTTCGTAATTAATTGTGGATGGGAAATTCCGAATAGCGAAATTCCGAATAGCGAATATAGGAAGCAATTGACGCGAAAATCGAATATCAAATAGCCAAATGTAATAATTATACATCTTTTTTTCTGATCAGGTACAGTAGCTCAAAAGCTACCTGATTACGGCGAGATACATGATTATAGTGGATCATTATTAGGAGTCCATAAAACCTAAAAAAGAATCAGCATGTTTGAATGTATACATTAGAAAACCCTATATTCAGGGATATATTTTCTGCCAATGTGGACTGAAATCTAATAGGTTGAAAATGCCATTTTTATCCATTTTCTGCTGAATATTATCTGCAGCCAAATATTCGGTGCATCACTACTGCTAAGCAAAATAGAAGTGAGCCTTGTGTGAGTGAGTTTTTTCAAATCAAAATTTCCCATCATCCACTGGGCCAAACAAAGGCGTCTGATTGGCGTGGGGAGTGCCTGTAGTTCCCAAGTCCCAGAGACCCCAAGTCTGAACATGCACTTGAACATCCACCACCAGCATAATGTTTTGCCGCCTTGTTTTAAGCCCAGTGTCTACACTGCAACATGTTAGGATGAGGGTTACAGTGCTCCCACTGTAACCCTCATCCTAACATGTCGCATTCAGATCAATGGCAGGCCATCCTGATTCGCTTCTTCTCTCTTTGCATGCACTGGTATGATTGAATCCGTCCAGTAAGTTTCTGTAGTAGTTGCAACCCACACAAGTGCTGCCATAAAACCATGCTCTCCCTTGTTTTGACTTTGTTTTGAGGTTAGAAAAGTGTGTGTGTGTGTGTGTGTGTGTGTGTGTGTGTGTGTGTGTGTGTGTGTGTGTGTGTGTGTGTGTGTGTGTGTGCACCCATATATACCAGGGCCTAAGGCAATGTGTTTATGTGAAAACATACTGCCTGATAGAACTATACACTTTGAGAATGCATCAAGTTGAGTCTTGACTACGTTCTATCTGCAGTAAAGCACCTTTTCTCCGTATCTCTGCAATATTACACAACATCTTAGTTAAATGTCGGATTGTGGGTTCAACTACATGGGAGCCGGGGGAAAGGAGCGCTGCAAATCTCTGCACTGTAATACCCACTTGGCTGGTTTAGATAGATACAGAGCTTTGAGCCTGGGGCGTGTGTGGAGTGGCACAAGTTAGCGCTTTGGCACGGAGAGGGAAAACAGACAGAATGAGACGAGCGAGAGACAGACAGCGAGAGAGAGAGAGAGCGAGAGCAGGAGAGAGAGAGAGAGAGAGAGAGAGAGAGAGAGAGAGAGAGAGAGAGAGAGAGAGAGAGGCGAGAGAGAGGCGAGAGAGACAGAGAGCGAGCGAGTCGGGAGAGAGAGTAATGATCTACACATGGTTTCATGCTGGAGCCTCAACACAGTAACCATAGACACATGCTGGGGCCTCCTGGGACTCATCAGCAGGACACAGCTGTGAGCTGGCCAGCAGAATTCTATTAGCACCAACCGTGCGCACGCACATGCACACATGCACGCACGCACACGCGCACGCTCTCGGCCTCTCGCACATATCATATACGTTGTACGTAGTTTGATTATTTGGCTAGGCCTGTGTGGTGGCGATCAACACAGTAAAGTCCTAAGTGTTCATTTAACTCTGAGAGTGTATGGACCAAACAACGCTGAGGATTTTCGGACACAGACGTGCTATGTAATATTAGACCTCTGCAGTGTTACAGTTTGTTGTTCTAAAAACCATGAGTTAGCATTAGCAATCCTAACACGCGCGCACGCGCGCACACACACACACACACACACACACACACACACACACACACACACACACACACACACACACACACACACACACACACACACACACACACACACACACACACACACACACACACACACACACACACACACACACACACACACACACACACACACACGCCCTGCAGAAAATAATGTATGTCCCAAAACACACCAAAGGGTCGAGTTGGGACAAAACGCTTTTCAAGGTAGACCGCACCAATGCAACTCATTTCAACCCAATGATTTGTCTGATAAAGTGAATACCAGTAAATACGGAATAAAGAAACTTTAAAAAACTGACACATGGACGCACACACACGCAGCAATAACACAAACGGAGGGTAAGCACAAAACAATGACCTGCAGAAATAAGTCAGCAAAAAAAGTGACATAAGACACAAAATGCTTACAAAATAAATGTGTTTTTTAACAAGTTCATAAAACCGTCAACAGACTAGGCATGTTTTATCGCCAGGGGCAGGATGTTCCACAGTGTGGGAGCGAGCACTGCAAAGGCCTAGACGGCCAGCAGTCCCCTTAAGTTACAAGTCTGGTCACAGGTAGAACCAGAAGGACCTGAGAGATCTCTCATTTGTCTTTGCATAAAGTGGGGCAAGCCTATGTAATAATGCCTTTTAGCAGTGGTTTTCAACCTTTTTGATACCAGGGCTCACTATTCTTTCAGTATTTGACCCACGGACCACCATTTGAGGACATTTTAGCCCCACAGACCCAAAACTATAGGTTTCTTTTGCTTTTGTTCCACCCCCTGGAAATCTCTCAAGGTGGTTTTCAACCAGTGGTCCCCGGACCACTGGTTGAGAACTACTGCCTTATAGGGTCTTGGATGTAGGCTAAACTACACACATTCACGCAAACATGCATGCACACATGTGATGTGCGATAACAAGCTCCTTTTACTTTTACGGTGAAGGCAAACAAATAAGGCAAATTATGCCATTTGGGGAAAGTAGTCAATAAATGATTCACAGTCAAGTCGTAGTACTGTACTCTGATCCACATGGAAGATAGAGGAAAGAAAGGGGGGAAGGCAACCAGTGCGGACTCCACCTCCATTCCAACAGCCTCTATGCAGCTCTATTACGTGGTGCCCTGGTATACCCGATAAGAGTATCCATGCAGTCAGAATGTGGTGAACCCTGGGTCACACACACAACAGGTTGAGCAAAAGTTCCACGCTGTTGGGCCTCCTCCAGGCTGCTGAAATCTTTCTGTCCCTCCCTTATACCCCTCTTCACCCTCACACTCCTTACGGCGTCTCCTCCCACCTCCATCTTCCCTCTACTCGCAGAGTGTGACATGTTTGTCTAGTGAGTGGAGGTAGTGATTTAGTGCTGCGGGGAGTGACGACTCTGCCAGAGGGGGCTGTCAGGGCACCGTCTCACTGTCATACGCTCACTCCAGCTGGGGAGAGAGAGAGAGACACGTGGGGGGAGGGGTATATGGGGTGTGTGTGTGTGTGTGTGTGTGTGTATGCGTAAAGAAATGAGGTAGAGGGAATGAGTCGAGAAGGGAGAGGGAGAAAGAGACTTGAGGGAATAAGAAACCGCTGTCTTTTATGGACAGACCAATCCTCCCAGCCTCACTCCACGGGCCAAACTTTACAGGATCTATTGGACAGTTCCACGCTATACGCTTCTCCACCGCCACCACCACCCCCACCCCCACCCCTCTCTCCCCTTCTCTTCTCTCGGCTCTTTTTCCTTCGCCCCTCCATTTCCAACGTAGCAAGCCTTTAGGCAAACTCTGGAGAGATGTAAAAGTCATATTGTGTCAACAAGTGCCTCTTATTCTAACCTGCTTCGCGTCCACAGGCATACACATGAGTAAGACACAAACACACGCACACACACTACAAAAGTGAAGTCAATGATGTGGAAGAAGGACTGTGGTGTACAAAGAGTGTATATAGGCAAAGACTGACAGTGCAGTAATTTTGTTATATGTATGTTTATGCGCGTGCCCATGTGCGTGTGTGTGTGTGTGTGTGCATGCATGACATTGCTCATTGCACACACATACTGTACATCATCCCACTGACAGACACAGGGCTTGGCCTCAACGTACCTGCCTGTCAGGCTCTGCTGTTAATATTTGTACTATAGAGAGGGGGCACACATTTGATGGCTGTTTTCACTGGCTGTGGGGTGGAGGCTATTAAAAAGCAGAATGTGCCCGCTTGTTCAGAAACATTCACCCAGATGTGTAAAAAAAGGGGGAAAAAAGATTCAAATGAAAACAAGAGAAAATAAGGGAAGGCAGAGAAGCTTTAATGAGTGTAAGAGAGAGAGAGCAGCGTTTTCTATTTAGAAAGCATTAGAAATGCAGTAAGTTAACAGCGGCATGTGAAGACTAATTCATATTTGATTGCACAACAGTGTCACTAACTAAAACGATACGTTGTTAGCTTGACAATACTTTTTTTCGGCGAGCAACACCGCCGTACAACAAAGTATAAATTAGGCTTAAGAATGAGAGCGTGGAGCAAGAAATAGTGAGTAATGATCTCAAAAGGGTGGGAGGGAGTGTGCAGAAGGAGGAGGAGGGAGAGAGAGAGAGAGAGAGAGAGAAAGCGAGTGGGATAGCCCTGCCCAGTTGCCTGGGGAGAAAAACTGCTCTGCTGCTGACTCAGGACTCTCTTTGTTTGACAATGCTCTCCCTTTTCACACACACACACACACACACACACACACACACACACACACACACACACACACACACACACACACACACACACACACACACACACACACACACACACACACACACACACACACACACACACACACACTCTCTCTTTTCAGTCACTCAGTCAATATCTTCCTCTCACTCTCATGCTCTCCCCTCCTTTTCAAACTTCTGCCGTTTCTTTCACTCTCCGACTAACTCTTGGGCTCACTCTCCCCTTCTCATGTTTTACCCCCCACCCCCCCGACACGCATGCACATGCACACGCACACGCACACACACAAACCCTGCTCCACATCTGCTGATTTTCCACACCCCTTGCTCTATGCTCTCATGCCCCCCCCCCCAGCCCCCCCCCCCCCTTTTCCAGTGACACTTTTTTCTCCCTCCTCTATCCATGCATCGGCACCGCGCTGCTGACCGTCGCCCCCTTTCCTTGTGTGATGAAAACAGATAACCCCCCCTCCTCCTCCCAATAAATCTACAATGGTTGCTCTTGGCTCTTTCACGCTTCACTAACGGCGATCCAGGATCAAGACCAGAACTCTCAGCCGTTTTATGCCCTTCCAAGCAACAGCAGCAGTAGTTTCCAGATGCTGGCCAGAGGTTGGCAGCATGACTGGGCAGGCCATGGAGCTGGGACCAGAGGGGGTGGGGTGGGGGGTGAGGGGACTCATTAGGAGAACCTGGACGTGATGACGTAACAGAAGGACCAGAGATAACCCACCGCGAGTGAAGGAGATCGATGGAGGAGGAGGAGCAGAGAGAGACGGCAATGCTCCAAGACTTAATGCTGGCTGGCAGCTACAGTGGCAGACAAAGAACCTATAGAGTCGGAGGCTTTGCAAAAAAAAGAGAGAGAGAGACAGGCAGACAGACAGCAAAGGAGAGGCAAAGAGATGGCGATTCCAGCTGGACACCATCCCATTCCCAGAGGGCTGATCCTAGTGAGACTCACAAAGACCTTGGAGGAGAGGACCCCCTCCCACCCCCAGAGAAAAGGGAGGTAGAAGGAGGACAACCTCACCCCCTTACAGAAAAAGGAGACAAGTAATCCAACCTCACCCTGATCAAGTGAGGGAGGGGAGCAGGAGGAGGAATGAGACACATGCAGCACAGAAAGGGAGAGGACTCACAGGAGGTTAGAGTGACAAGTTTAATCACTCAAAGAAGAAAGGCAGCATGTCGCTCAAGAAGACAATTAGAAAGGAAGTGACAGAGATGTAGTTTCGTGCTCAAATGAATTCAGGTTTGCAATGTTGGAAAGATAAAAACGTACAAGAGCAACATGCTGGTGACAGCGTGTTTGTATGCACTCACGTAATAGAGTTATTGAACTCTCTGAAACAGCAGGTGAAAGCCACTCATGAAATCATTGATTACAATGGATCAGGGGGTGTTTTTCCACACGATTGTGTGTTGGCTAGATTCCTCCATTAGATACCGGTGGCTTTAGACTCCCAATCACATGGCCTGCTTCAGAACAGCAGCGCTGTTCTATCACTGACAATAAATCTGAAGAACATTTCACCATAACTTATCGCCCGCTACTTTGGAGAGACAATGTGTTGCTCTGAATGTTGTAATGCAGTTAGCAGACGGGAGGAGCGTCAGACTTTCCAGTTCCATTGTGGGGGGAATAAATAGACACACGCACGTGTGTGACACACTTAACAGGGACACAACCTTGTCTTCATGCTGTGTGCCAGAGTCATTTCAGCAAGAAAAGTCAATGGCTAAGTAACAGACATGAGGCAAATGGGCAAACATCAGATTATTATTATTAGATAAGACAGCAGACAAGTATAGCTTTACGGGTTGAGCAGAGGATAGGAGAAGGGCTTATATTGTTTTACAGCTAGAAGAGACACTTTCATTGGGAAACTTACTATTGTCTATTATACACTGGCAGTGGCAAGCCACTGTTTTTGCAACTTGTATTTCAAGTGGCCTAGCCCACCTCCTTGTGGGAAACACAGGGTGCATCCAGGTGGTGGAGGGCCAAAGTTCCTGTGAAACCAACCGTGGAGGCTGGGGTTTGAATCATTCACGGTGCAGCCGACTTGGCCAGACAGACAGTCACAATCAACAACGGCCATGATTGTGAACGTCACGCAGATCTGACACCAAAGGTTCAACATGCCGAAACAGGGGTTGGACATGTAGTCGAACATACACTGATCCTGTGCTTGTGGTTATAGTTAAGTTAGGGTTTGAGGCAGGTTGTTGGTCTAATAACAGTCAGACAATAATATGTCGGAACTAAAGCATGTACCCTGGACAAGGGGATCTCTGTCGCTGCATCTGCCCGTTCAGCAGGGAGCAGGACTGGGAAGGAGAGTGTGTTCCACTGCATGACTACAGCAGCTACACCCTCCTGCATGGTGAAAATTGGTGAAAATCCTCACTATGTGCTACACTCTCCTGCAAGGTGAAAATCCTCACTATGTGCTACACTCTCCTGCAAGGTGAAAATCCTCACTGTCAGGTGTGAAGAAATGGCTGGTAACTTCAAGTGTATTGGCATGAACTGGCAAGAACTGTCATGATATCCAAATTGGGAGGAACTAATAAAAAAGGGCTGTCATGAATAGATACTTAAAAACACATTGCAGAAATGTATGATACATTTCCTAACCCTAATTCTTTTATGTACCTCTTTCAACATGGAGACAAAATGATGAGTATTATCTCAAATATTTGCAATTAGACAATTATCTATTAATTGTGATAAACCTATTCATATGGCTTAAGATATGACTCTAAAGGAACCTTAGCATGGTTTGTGAAATAGATTGGTTTCGCTCCTGAACAAGAGCATAATGCTGCATGGAAATCCCACCATTATGTCATCAGTCTCATGCTAAAAAAATAAAATGATTTAATTGCAAAAGCAGTGAACAAGATTACTATGTAAGCCAGGCTGAAATATCTTTGCTTGCGTGTGTCTGTGCAGACATCGCACAGAACTCCATATATGGCTAGCGAACACCACATATTGGAAGCGAACACCAGTAAGACGCTGGTGTAATGGATTTTTACCAGTGCTGAACTACAGGACACCGTAAAAATCCTTTGTGACAATTTATACATTTTTTACACTTGCAGAGTTACATTAACAACACTGAGTGACTGCACTGCTTGCTTTAGGGAGAGAGAAAGCAAGTGCATGGCAAGGGTTGGCGGGGTACACAAGCCTGGCACAATGAGTCCCACTTGTTAGCCAGTGACACAGTGTCAGAGATCGTGACAGGGTCCAGACGCTAGACACCAGCTGCAGCGCCTTGTAAATAGACCGCTGTCTCACAGGCACATTTGTGTGTGCATGCACGCACGCACGCACACACACACACACACACACACACACACACACACACACACACACACACACACACACACACACAGGCATGTGGGCACATGCATATGCTAAGGCAGGCAGCGATACAGACACTGACTTATTGTGTCTCCCAAATCTACTAAAAGGGACAGAGTGTGTCTTTGTGTCTTGTGTACTACTATGGCTCCTGTATTGGCAGAAAAAAAAACGGAACCGACAAGCCCACACCAACTAGACTATTTGTAAATAAATAAATAAACAAATTGCCCTAACATATAGGGATAAAAAGGAAAAAAGAAAAGCCAAGGAGTTGCATCCAACAACGAATGTGCTGGCCTGTCCTCCCCCAGCATTTCTCTGTGAGTGAGCGCGTGCTTGCTTATAAAAGTTTCGCCCCCCTCTAACGTTATCTAAACTCTACATGTGCATGTAAGCATGGCAGGAGAATACCCCATCCCCTTCACTGCGATAACGAGAGGGGTAACACTAACACAGTACATCTGCCCTGTAGAGGGCTGGGTGTTGGGGCAGGGGGAGGTGGGGGGTTGGAGAGGGAAGATAAAGGAATAGTAGAGGAAGAGGAGTAGAAAAGGAGGGGGCTGGGGAGGGGGGGGGCGTGTGTGGCTGGACGGTAGGTGAAGGGGTTAAATGCATCGTGCTGATCCTGCTGAGCCAGCAGCAGTACGTTAACGTGCAAGGTTTCATTGTAGCGCACACAGAATGAGACTCCTGCCCATTAGACACGCTAGTAACTGCAAAGACTCTTCGCCTCGCTTAACCCTTACTTTGCTACAAAAACAACAGGCAGAGAGACTATTGTCACCGTGTGTGAGTGTGTGCATGAGTTTCCGTGTGAATGTGTGTGCGTTGTGTAAACATCCATGAATGCGTTGTAGGATTACCTGCAATTATATTACCGAGTGAGTGAGCCTGTAGTGCAGGGATGTTTAATTCATATACACAGCGGGTCAAAATAGAAAAAAATGGTACAAGTCGAGGGCCGGACTGTGTTTCAACACACGGGCACCCATTTATGAAAACGTTCCGGGAAGACACCAAAGCACTGCTTTCATAGTAACTTTAAGTAAACCAATTGAGTTGAGAAAAAAAAAAAAAACAATAATTTGCATTGTACAATATACCAGCAGGACATTTAACAGTTGATCAATATCATTCCACGGGCCAAAAATAATTCATCCACAAGCCTGATTTGGTCCCCAGGGCCTTGAGTTTGACATATATTCTGTAGTGCAGGGATGTCAAACTCAAATACACAGCGGGCCAAAATAGAACAATTGGTACAAGTCGAGGGACGGAGCCTCCACACTGTGTTTCAACACATGGGGACGTCCCAGGAAACAGCAAAAGTAATTTTCCTTTCCATATTTTTTCTTCAAAAATCATGACTCCCTTAGTAGAAAAATAATGCAAAGATGAAACTGTATGCATTATTAAAGCTCAGTTCCCTGTTCTGTGATCCCCACCAAGCACTGTTTTCATAGCTAAAATGAGAATGTAAATCAATTGAGTTTAGAAAGTAAAACAATTAGTTCCATTCATGGTGTGTGCAATATACCAGAGGGACAGTTCTAATAGTAATTAAATATCATCTTGCGGGCCGAAGATGATTCATTCACGGGCCTGATTTGGCCCCTGGGCCTTGAGATTGACATATGTTCTGAAGTGCAAATGGTTTGTGAAATGTGTGTATGAGAGGAGAGAGCAAGCCATTGCTTTAACACACACACAGACCTACAGTATGAGGGAAAGATTCTTTCCCTGTGCTTTTTCTATTTTTTCTTTCCCTCCTCTTCTTGAGCAAGCCTCCCACGCCACATGACAGTATACACTGTCCCTGAGGTCTTGGAGGGGAAGCCAAACATAGCCCCCCCCCCCCCCAACACACACACACACACACACACACACACACACACACACACACACACACACACACACACACACACACACACACACACACACACACACACACACACACAACTAGGCATCAGAGCGGCATCACTGCCTTGACCTCACCAGTCCACAGCAAAGGATCGACTCTGACTGTGGCGCAATGACATAACAATGGAAGAGAGCAACAGCGTAAACAAACCCATAAGAGGAAGGGGGGGTGTGAGGGTTGGTTGAAGGTAATTCAGACTGAAGACTCTTACTCAAACTCATCCATGGAAGGTTGAAGGGCATATACTTAACTGTACATTACTTTTGTGTATAGTCATTACACTGAGAAATAAATGGACACGTTGGGCTTGGCTGAAGTAGCTCTCTACAAGTAAAGTTATTTTCGATCCAAGTCCTCTCTGTCTGCTACTCTGCTTTGCTCTTACATTATGTCATGAGAGTATGGAATATTAATACCGTGCATGTAGTATTGTGGTATCTATATGTTCAAATAAAACATCAAGTAGTAAAACATGTTTGTGCATGTGGTGTACTGTACACACATACACAGACGCACGGATGAGCACGCCCTTCAGTAAACATCTGTGTTGGCTCAGGGCTCTTGCCAGCCCATTTGTTTTAGTGCACCAGAAAAACGCCATTTGATCCTAATTGGATCAAAATGGAGCATGAAATGCCCGGTGATCAGTGCAGAGGAGCCTAAAACCCGGCTGTTTGTTTTCATTAAAAGAGTTTTGATAAAAGAATACACTGACATCTTCATGTAAACTCAACAAGGGCCCTTAATGCCCCACTCGGGCAGAGTGGAGACCCAGCAATATTGTTGCTGGCCAAACGTTCAGCAATAATCAAACAACAATTACCATCCATTATTCTCCTGTTTCCCCTGCTCATTACAAGTGCAGTTATCAGGAGCCAGGTAATGCTAACATGTGGCCTTTGGACTTAATGTGGTTTACAGAGACCCACACATATCCTGATTGTACAGGACTTAATAGTGTATCAAATACAGCAGTCATTCTCAAACTTTCAAACTCAGTCATTCTCTTTTTAGACATTTTAGACCCAAAAACGCTTGACGTCTCCTCAGGACGGGCATTACTGAAAATAGCAGATCTACATGTTCACAAAGCATGTCTTTGTGCCGCATTGTGAGCTTGTAGAATCTACAAGCTTAACAGTGGCCTTGAATGCGTCCAAGGATTCACATGTTTTTTTGGCCGTGTTGGTAGATGCCACCAAAATGCGGCAACATTTTGGAAATTAATTTGAACCCTTATTTGTGCTGTATTTGGGTTGCACACGGTTGGTTGCGCTCCCCCTGGTGTTGTGTTAGTGGACTTCATCAACACTATATTGGTAGTTTCAAATCTTGTATACTTGGCACAGAGCAACATACTGCATTCTGTCGTCAACGCTCAGCTAACCCAGACTGTCAAGTGGGAAGGGGTGAGGTGGGTGCAGGGATTGTATAGTAATCTTGTTTTTGCCATTTTGCCTCCTAGACTTAACAAATAATAATAAATAAACAGGAACATAATGTACACATAATGTCCAGTACTTACCCCAGTCTTGTCACATAGGCGCAAGGTGTTAAAGGAACCAACTGCGAAAACCTCGCCATCTGGAGCCCAAGAGAGAGAGGTGACTGGATAGTCGTGAGGAGATGAAGTGTACAGCAGGCGTCCAAAACTGTCCCACACCTGAGCCAGGACACAAAGTAACAGAGTTAAACACTGCATTTACTGTATGTCAACAGTGTGTAGACTAGGGCTGTAACTCAATCCATTCAATTTGCACTAAAAATGTTCGGTCTAATTATTCAAACAACTTCCTACCTTGTATATACTTTGTCCCCCTTTGTCTTTTCTTAATATAGCTGATCTACTGTAGAAACTTGCAATGCGACAGTAGATCGTCTACATCTTCATCTATATCTATTGTTTGCGTTGCAAATAAGGACACTATATGGTTCATGATTTAAAAAATAAATAAAAAATAATATACTGTATGAAGTGACACAGATGCATTCCCAGTCTTAATCATTACACCATTAGAAATGGTGCCTACCTTGTATTTGCAGTCTTCTCCACCAGAGAGTATGAGATCATTAACAGAGTTCCAATCCACTTTCAAAATAACTCCATCATGAGACTTCCACTAGGTAAAGAGCAAGAGAAAGAGAGGAGGAGAAAAACAGTGAGATAACAACCAGATATTTGTGCCAAATTAGTAAAGAACTAAAGATACAACAGGAAATACCTTATATTAATTATATTTTGGCTCTGATACTCTTGCAACAATAAACAAAGAGAAGAAGAGAGATTGTGGCAGGAATACAGATACAGAGTGTGAGTGACAGGGTGAGAGGAGGAGAAATGACATCAGACATAAATCACATCATGTTGTACTGTCATACAATATCCCACCTGCTAAAACCCTGGTGGAAAAGGCGTCTTGCAAATGGTTGAAAATGTTTCATTTCAATCAAGGATGTCTATACTAGTAACAAAACACGGATGTAAGTTCATCCACTCTCATTTCTCACTGAAGCTGTGCATACGACATGTTATTTTCCTGTGTGTGTGTGTGTGTGTGTGTGTGTGTGTGTGTGTGTGTGTGTGTGTGTGATGGGGGGGTCGCAGGGTGGGAATGGTATGCTTAAATGGGAGTCATTTTCAGGTCATAGGAGGTGGTATAAAAGGTGTATGGTCGTGTCCCTGCAGTGACCTGTGAGGGCCGCTCCATGGTTGCTGGTTCTAATTAGTCCCAGCTATTAGACCAGTACAACCCTAACACAGAGCAGAGGGCCTGTCGCCAACCTTCGACCTGATCAGCTGCAACTGCCATTGGCCTCTGTTCTCCCGTCTGCTTATGCTCCACACTCTCTTACAGCGTGTGTGTGTGTGTGTGTGTGTGTACAATATGAAATAGTGAATGAGTGTGTGGGTGTGTGTGGAGGGGGTAACACTGCAGTGCAGTTCCCTCCTACACACTTTCTATTTCAAAAATCCATACTTTTCCAGCCTCAATTTTACAGAATTCCCTGTAGATTTGTCACACCATATTTGACGTCCTAGTACAAATACAGGTAGCTATATTGATTATGTAACTAAATGTTTTTGAATACATCTTCCTGACTGTAGGTTATGCTAATGCTGTGACATAATTTCAAAAAGGTTTGTAGCTTGTACCTTTTTTATGTGCCTTCCAATGTCATGTTCAAAATAGGGATGGCATGTTGAAATTGTGTGAAACCAAATCCAGGCAATGCAGTCTAAGCAATCTTATTGAGTTTTGTTGTCTTAATTTAAACCGTATACGTACAACTCCTACCTACACTACAGCAACATAAGTGAGAAAAGTTCGAAAGTCCACTGACTTTGCTTCATTGGTTGAATGTAAAACATGCACTGTTTAACAAAACGGTCCTACATTGGCACACGTGTGACGTGCTTGTGTGGGTCTCTGTGTGTGTGTGTGTGTGTGTGTGTGTGTGTGTGTGTGTGTGTGTGTGTGTGTGTGTGTGTGTGTATGCCTGCACACAAGCATGTTGTGTATATGTTGCGTATAGCCTATACTGCCTATACTGTTTTCCAAGTGCCTGTTTTAACAAATGAATGACACTGATCGAGATCAGTACACACATGAAATGTGTAGTTTTACTTGATGTTTTGCATCATATTTGATTTTGCTTTTGTTCTAGACTAAAAGCAACATATTATAAACATTTGGTTTATATTGAACTAATTCATATGTTTTTTTTACACTTTTCATTTGGTGTGCAAGGTCTTAATCCTAGTTGAACACAAGCATTCATGTTTTCGCACAGAAAATCTACATTTGGTCAGTAGGATCAAACAAGAACTAATTATCAGTTACAAAGGCCTAACAGTCGGTAAAGGTGCTCAAGGAGCATGTGTACTGTGTAGGATAAATTGACTAATGAGCGAATCGCACAAGTGGACAACAAAATAGATTTACTTCAGAGAACTGAAGGAACAAATTAGAAAACTAGGCTCTGAGCATGACTAGAAGGTGGCATTGCTTTCGACAGAAAGGGGTGGTGAGTCATTTTCCCAACAATTAACATCTGTGCAGTATTCCGTTCATGACGTTTTGAATTGTTGTTGAGCCTACTCATGCTATGGGCCTTTACGGAAGGATTGCAGGTCTAAAATCCATGTTCATGTTCAAGTCCCCTGAAGTGCCAATATTCTGCATGGCCAGAACACCAGCCCTTGTACCCCTCACCACAGTTACCACATCAAATTATCACTCAAACCTGCTGCCACCTGCTGAGTTATAATTGGAGGTCAGTGAAGTCTCAGTGAAGTTTATGAAATAACATCCATTTGGCTTTAATTTTTCAAATGGTGGCCATGGTCAAACCCGGAGAAATCTGCAGTGGCCCTATAGCCAAAAATGACAATGACATATGGGACATTCAAACAAAGTTGACATGCAGCAATAGATGCAGCTGTGCATACTTGATGATTGATCATATAAGCCAGGCATTCTCAATGTTTTTTGGCTGGGGACCCCGGGAAATGCTTTGGCTATGTCTCACGGGGTGATTTCTGTTATTGCTTGGACCCGTATTTATCGCTAAATTTGTATTTATGACAGGCAAACACAAACAGTGGGTATTGTATGTTTGTTTTATCGTGCACCCCTACTTCTTGCAGGTGACTTTTTATGCACAAGATTTTATAATGGACAAGCCAAAAACAGCCCCACTTAAACAAGTGTACCTGTATGACTTTAGCGCTGGGCTGCAGGGGCTTGATGACCAGCTGCCTGCCTGATGTGTAGAGGATTCTGTCAGAGTCTGGACCCCAGGCAACAGAATACACAGGAGAACCTGAAATACACACACACAGCCAAGTTTATTATTCTCATTTTAGGTCAACCAGTAAGCTTTTATTATACAATTTAATTCAATCGTCGTCGTGGTCATAATTTGATTGACACAGCCTAGAGTCAGAAGGATTACATCGAATTCCCTTTCTTTCCCCAGCCATATATAGGTGGATAGAATGTGAACAGAACCTTGAGTGTTTTCCAGGGTTCCGTTCTCATCTCCATGCCATTGTTTCCTCAGAAAATTCAAACTCATTCAACTTGCAGAAACAGCACTTTGCTTACAGTGCATGCAGCGATCCTGCAAACTACCAGCGACCAACAACATACCAATTCTGCGTGTGTGTGTGTGTGTGTGTGTGTGTGTGTGTGTGTGTGTGTGTGTGTGTGTGTGTGTGTGTGTGTGTGTGCGTGTTTACACGTGTGCGAGCATGCATGCATTCACGGAGGGGGTGGTGGTGGCAGCAGCTGACATTTAACCCTACTCCAGGTGCATGTGGTTTGTCACATTTGCCAAGAGGTCACATGATCCTAAGCTGACAAAAGCAATGAGGGTTGAGACAAGTTCCTCTTTACTGAGTGTTCTCTCCTGTGTTCTTTTATTTCAAGCTGTCTTTCTACAGATGGGTCATGGTTAGTGGTTACATCATCATATTCAGGAACACAACAATGGCCCCAGTCGTACCTGCGACTCCTTCTGTTGTGTGTATCTACAGTAAATATACACTATGGGCTCCATTTTGGTTACACGCCGCTGCCCGAAACCCGCAACGAATTCCCTTATTGGTATTTTCATCACCTTTCCTCTTCCCTTAGCCACTATTCTTTATGCTGACACTGTTATTTGTGACTGGAGGTGTGGTCATAGGCGTGTTTGTCACGCAGTCCCTTAAAGGTAGGGTAAGTGATTTGAAATTAATCGTGTAGTACCAGCCTGGTGCACTAGGGGCGCCCAAAGAGTAGCTAGACTGTGTGAACCTGCTGCTCGATCCTGATTGGAGGAGAATTCACCCTCCACCTGGGGAACTTTTAGTAGCTGCTCTGCTAATGTGGGGGAGGGGGAAACTCCATATATGGTCTGCACACCTTATAATAGAGCATTTTAACAGAAAAAAAAATTGGGGGGTGATATCTGACAAATCACTTCCCCTACCTTTAAGTTGCTAATTTTGTCAAATAGATTTGGGAAATAGATAACAGGATTCCAAAGCACCCACTAACCTATACGAGAAGGCAGCCCCACGTGCGCACGTGCAGGCATCTGTGCGCATTGGAGATGTCCACATGGAACAGCTGCTGCATCAGTTCAATTCATCTCCTTGTTTATTAGTTGTCCTATAAACAGTTGTAGATTGCCTGCTGTCGGTCACTTCCTTGTGTTTAGGTAACGTATATAGTATCATTAAATAGTAATACATTAATTAACTTGTGACGCATTGCTGCTGCTTTCACGTTTCCCGACAGTTACGTTTTGCTTGATTCCGCTTCGCACAGAAAACCTACCCACATATTCTATACAGCATATGAGAGTGATGTTTGCCCGTTTTTCTGTTTTTGCCAAGAATTTCCAGATTGTTTTGCAATTTACTTTATAACGTTTCGTAGACTTGGGATAAATGCACGCCACATACAGCAAAAAAAACATGGAAAATGTTTTTTCAACATAACATGTTGAATGGTAAGAAATGATCGAGAATTGACCAAGCTATAATTGTTTGAAAATACGAGCTATAATCGTTTGAGAATACTCCTAAACCCGCAGCCAGGCTTAGGAGTAGGCATAGCAGTAGGGATAAGGGGAATAGATATGGGATGAATTAAAGGCAATGGCAAGACCAACACGGATTGGATGAAAGCTAAAAACGCCCAAACCACACCTATGCATAATGTAACGGGTTGAGGAGGTGTTTAAGGGAGATAAGATGGTAACGAAAATACCGACTTTAGTGTGGGAACGCCTATTCCCCAATGCTAATTGCCTTAATTGCGTATAACCGCTGATGTAACCAAAATGGAGTCCTATGTGTGTGTTTATGCGTTCTAAGTTAGACAGTCATGCGTCCTGAAGATAAGCTGCACCTGCACCGATTTATTTCCTATGGAGATGATTTGTCCACAGCTTCCAGGTGTATCACAAATCTGTGGGTCTCTTAGCAGCCACTCATCCGCTCTGAAAATAGCCGGCCGAGAAAAGAGACAAAAGAACGATCCTGCATATTGCGACGGGAACTGGTCTTTCATCAGGAGCGTGCCATCCATTTCTCCCACTTTCACCCTCCTCTCTCTTTAGCAACTCAACCAGAATGGTGAATCAGACAATAATAAGTCTAATAAGACATAATAATAATAATAATAATAATAAGACAATAATAATCTGCAATCTAAGTACTGGACAGAGAAATCATTAGGAGTCTTTTTTATAGTCTTAATAAGATTCTACTCCAATGAGCCTTTGAAACTGTAAGGCGCATTTAATAAAAATTGAATTGCAGCAGCAACTCCACTTTTGGTTATCTACAGCAACAGTAATTCTTAATTAATAGTTGTAGTCCAGCACATACACATTGCCAAGCTGGGGAGAAGAGTTTCTCCCTCATCATTTTAAATAATCTGGTTTAACTAACGTGGCAGTCTCAACACAAAGGCAAACATTTCAGTCAGTGTGCCATTTCAGCCAGTGTGCCATCATAAGAATCATTCATGCATGGCATACACAAATGCTAAAGCCATTTACACTTACAGATACAGTGACCTATGCCTGCATAAAAACATTATTACTAAAGCCAAATGAAAAAGGTAAATTGGCATGTCTCAGGTTCTCTGCATCTGGGACCGAAAGTAGACGATGGAGTTAAAATGGCTAGTCTCTAGGGCCATTATTCTGAGCTTGGCGCCACTTGGCGTCAACCAGGAGCCGAGTAAGCAGGGAAACTTCTGTGTCATGGCACCAGGAGAAGGGCTCACTGAATAGTTACACATGAACAAGATTGTAGTCCTACACGCCAAGTTCTCTTCCCTCTCATCTGGTCTCTCTCTCTCCCTCTCCCTGTCCCTCTCAGAGGTGCTCTTTTTAAGGGCCTTAATGAACAGTGCTGTATGTGAGGCTGTAATTGGGGGCTTGGCTTACAAAATGGTTGCCAGCCGATTGGTCAATGGTCACTTGGTGGCTGGATAGACCATTTCCTTAAGAAATTGGCTTTATAATGTCATCCTGTGTGTGTGTGTGTGGGGGGGGGGGGGGGGGGGGGCTTGGGGGGGTATGCACACGCATGTGTAGGTAGCTGAGTCGAGACTGAGAGCACCGGGAGGAGAGACCGAGTTGAGACCAGACCAGATTATTACAACACATGTAATTTCTTAGTACCCTCTGGAGGCATCCAGTTCTTGGTAAGACCGGTACCGGTATTTATATCCATGAAATAATATCACACATCTAACATCTGGGGTGTTACACTAACAACATACATTAATAGATATGATTTTACCCACAAGTGAGAATCTCACAGTGGACAAGTTGATGCAGTGCATTGATCTGTGTCTAACTTTGTGACTCCATGTCAGTGAAAAAGTAAGATTAAACTGCTTAGTTTTCAGTGCCACACACGCAGATGTGTGCATCCAAGAACAATTACCTAATAATTGCCTAAATTATTCTGTATTATTTGTGACAAGCTATTTTCTAATGGTTTGAGCCTCAATCACCACTCTGATATAACCAGTACTTGTCATTTCTTTTTGGACTTTGAAAGTACCACAATGTCCTGAAGTGGTGATGGCGCTGATATGCTGATTCTTTTATATGAGTCATTATAATACTGATGGCTAAATAAAACCAGGCTTGTTTGTATTCCATGTCAACTTGGAATACAAACTGAGTTAATCAACAATGATGGACATTGTAAACAAATTTTGAACTAAAGACGTATAAGGAGGAATTGTACAGGGTGCATTGATGACATCACAATGAGGACAAAATCAGATGAAAGATTTCCATTAAACCTCCGATAAATGTCTGAATGTTCACAATTGGTGGGGTTATAAAACACACATGGGAGCACAAAAAACACAAAAGAAATGGAAAAGGTTGTGTTATCCTGTACGTCTGATACTCTGATACCTTAAAACGTAATGATTCCTCTAAAGCAGGGGTGTAAAATTGATTCTAAAGCAATGCTGTGAACTATTGTGTTCTGCCCTCAAATTTGGGTGAATGGTTAGAATGACATCAAAATCATAAACATTGGGACTGTATACGTTCACTTTGGGACAGTTCAAATTGTATTTTGGGATGTTGGTGAAAGTCTGGAACCCTGGATGGCAGTGGTTGAGGGTGAGATGCCATCCAGGGGCATATTTGAGCATATTTGACAGCATATTTGACATAAGAATTACAAATACCTGCAAAATAAATACAGTTTGTAACAAAGGTAATTACTCTTGTTCTTGGTTCTTAATGTTTTGGTCTTACCTTGCTGGGCAAGTGTTGATCGCAACATGCCACTTTTGGACCAGATCTTGATCTGTCCATCCTCTCCAGCTATACACGTAGAAGAAACAGAGACATTGTTACAGTTACAATTTACAAGTACATTATATAGATGCCCCAACTACTGTAAGTTTAAATTTAAACATGTACATAGGGCAGTGGTTTTCAACTGATGGTCCAGGGACCACCAGTAGTCCCTGAGAGGATTCCAGGTGATGGACAGTTGGTAACCGAAAGGACCCTTATAGATCTGTAACTCTTGAGAGTATTAAAATGAAACCAAATGAACCTGTGAGGGTCCATTTGGTTTCACTTTACTCTCTCAAGACTTAAATTAATATTTAAACATCTAGAATTACTTAATTCTCAAGAATGTACACAATTGTAGACAAATGTAGAAGTATTGTTATTTTGATCAATGTTTGGCCATTTTATCTCTCCTAAATTGTGAAGAACTTGAAAATCCTTGCTTTCGGGTCCAATAGATTAAACTCAACAAAAAATGGTGGTCCGTAGCTAAAATGCTGAATAAATAGTGGGCCCAAGGTTGAAAACCCCGGACATAGGGGACTACTATATTGAAACAAATGAAGAAATGTTAAGACAATTTAAGTGTGGCATCCTTTTCTGTCATGTTGTTACACTCGTGCCCCCAACTGAGCCTGAATAGCTGTCGCCTGACTAACCAATTCATCTTACCTAGACGCTGTTTGTGACCATAAGCTAATTTATACATTTATACATTGACACTGGATGATGTTGTATGGAGTTTTTGTTTCTTAGTTTGTTTGTTTTTTCCCTTCTTTTTTTGGCTTGTTTCTTCTTTTTCTTTGTTTTTTCTTCATTACACATTATTTGCTATTCTGTATTTCTCAATTTATATCTGAAGCTGTCAAAACTTTAAAATGAATAAACAGAACTTTAAAAAAGAAAGAAAAAAAAAAAAAGCTGAGACCAACAACTTTAGTGTGTGTGTGTGTGTGTGTGCGCGCGTGTGTGTAATACGTTGTTCGGTCATAACCTGTGATCAGAGCAGTTCCATCATGGTTCCATCTCCCAGCCAGAACAGCTCCTTTGTGCGCCTCAACACTCTTCTCAATGCGCCCAGTCTTGGAGGCCAGGTGAAACTTGCCTGCAGGGACAAATCACAGCTAAAAGACAAACCGTACCATAACGTTTAGGACCTCGTGAAACCATTATGGTGTTAATGAATACACAGCTTACTGAAGCCACACCGAAATTAGCTCGATTAGCAGTTGCAGCCTTAAATAATATAGGGACTGGACTGCAACCAAATACAGTCTGTAGACACACAGACATCTGTTCTCAACTCCCCTATATATTATCTTCAAAGTTCAAATGCAAATTCTAAGAGTGAAAAGCCTTGTGCTTATTGAATGACTGCAATTTCATATCTGCGAAAGCGAAAGACGAAGCACCATCAGGCATGGAGACAGTTATCAAAAACACTAACCAACCATATACTTTGTGGCACTGCATATTAAAAAAGATCTGAATGTAGTATGTAATTTATGGCTGCCTAAAACTGAAAATTATCATGTTGCTGCTTAGACTGCTCTCTCCCATTTCTAAATTTGGACACCTCAACAAAAGTGAATGTCCACCCAAAAAAGCAGGTAGTGAATATTGTAGCTGTCTGGCAGAAACATTGAATGCCCAATAAAAGCCTTTTCAAAATGGAAAAAAGAATGCTCTCATTAACACTTTGTCATTGGTTAAAAAACTCAAAGACAGATTTAATGGAGAATTCCACCAACAAAACACATTGGCCATCAATCTAACTTGATTCCTGTGACATGGTACATAATGTCCTTGACACAGATGCCCCCTTTTCTACATTTCACCCTGAGGTCAGTTGCAGTTGCTGCCTCCGTTGCTGTTGCACCAGTGCAGTTTGCATTTTATTCTAATGCGGGTATTTCTGTAAATCCAAACTTATTTTTTTTCCACACATCACATTTTAATAGTATACTGATACTCACACTTGAATTTTACGTCACTCTGGGGCAGTCTTTACATGTAATCCCAGAGGTAATCTATTCCACCTCCTCTCCTCCCCTCCCTTTTGCCACTCTCCTCTCCAATCACTCCGGATAAAACTCTTGTCACACAGGTGCCAGCTGAGTTTTTAAAAATCATATAGTGGTCCATTTATCTTGTAGTGTGTGGTTTGATGTGATGTATTAAAAACAATCAGTTTGGAGTTACAGAAATACCCGCATTAGGGTAAAGACAACCTGCGGCCATGCAAACTGCACTGGCGCAACAGCAACGGAGGCAACAACTGCAATTGACCTCAGGGTTAAAATGTAGAAAATGGGGCATCTGCAACAAAAATCAAGGACATTATGTATCATGTCACAGGAATCAAGGTAGATTGATGGCCAATGTGTTTTGGTGTGGAATTCTCCTTTAGCCAGTTTACACCTTGGCATCTCTATATTGTTGTGTAATTATAGGTGAATATTTCAGAACATTAAATAAATAGCAATGCATCATATTGCAATGTGTTGAGCTTGCAATTCTACCAACAATGTGCATACACTTGTATACATACAATACAGACATTTGTGAAAAAAAACTAAGATGAAATATGGAAGTGATAAAAGCTACAGTTAGCTGAATTAAAGCCTACTCCCTTCTGATACACACAAGGCAGAAATTGATCATTGCAGTTACAAACAAAAATAAAATGATATACCAAATTGAAATTGAGAGACAATGCCAAAGCAACAGTGGTAGCAAATGGCAGCACTGTTACAATCAGTATATTATTTGTTATTCACACCTTGTAGTTTTGAAGATACCTGTACCATTCAAAACACACACATAAAAGACAGAATACTGTCCCCTTGAAAATTAAATGCTGCATTCAAAAATCTACATTCTGATGTAAGCCTGTGTTTTGTTTGTTTCTAATTCATATATAGTAACCTGCAATATATACACTGTATATACATTCATACCCTTCTAAAGACACTAAATGGCAGATGTACAAACCAGGATACAATGTACAAACAATTCCATTTGAATATAAACTTCTGTTTGAGTGTCATGGCTTTAACTACTTGATGCCTTGGCACTAACACCCACTTTTCTGAAGGGGACATATGTCTGAAATAGTAGATCTACAAGCTCACGTGACACATGGTGCACTGTTTCTGGTGTAGAAGGAAACAAGTATGGCTGCAACTGAACTCAGCAGCTCTAACAAAATCAATAACTTACTGTGCTACGTTGTTGTGACCATGGCAGACTAGTAACATTGCCATTTTGTGTAACTACGAAGCAGTACAAAGTTGCAAACGTAAATGGTAACAGAGGTTTCACTGCTCACTGGTCTGCCAGGGAAAATTGCTGCTTCAGTTTGTGGGTGTGTTTATGCAACTCTACACTGCCATTAGCATTGTGACCACACGTCCCCTGCCATCATGGTACATATACACAGTCAGTGTGTTTGTATCTGATATAAGCCCAAGAGCCACAACAGGTCGTACAAACACATTTAACACAGACTTTGGTGTTGTGTGTTATCAGTCTTTCTGTCATTTAATAGCAGTGATAATGAATGCAGACTGAATTCTGTATATATATTTCTGGTACAAATCACAAATGGAAATCAAAAGTTTTCACTTCAGCATAACATAAAACCATGCTGAGGTTTGTTGAACTTTCATGGCATTAAACCTGTACACTAAGTTGACCAGGCTCCTAGTATAGGCGGCTCCTTTTTTCCCCTCTGCAAGAAATCTCTGTGCAAAAATAGATGATCTACAACTCTCACAGTGAATCACGTTATGCTGCATAATCTGCTATTTTAGCCAAGAATATGGAAGCTAAGGATTCATGTAAATTGTAACTTTCATTTTCATTTGTTTTTCAAGCAATCCCGATTCATTAGACAGCACAGCATAAGAGACAGGCAGGAGCAAGCTGATAGGAAATGGAATGCTATTTTCAAGAGGTGCAACCACTTGCTTAGGCAGCTATGTGTGTGGCTGTGTTCCTTTCCTGGGTCACTGGATACAAGCACAGAAGTAGAATATTTTCACCATTGGGGGTCACTGTTGCATCATGACTGACTTTACACAGTTGGTTGATTAGCTTTCTACGAGTATATTTTAGTTGGTTCCTATATAGCCGAACACTTCTGTAAAGCACAATGTCTCCCAATGAATGTCAGTTATTTTGGATACAGATGTTACAGACATAAGCTCCAAAATGTCTCAACCCTAAATGAAAACTCTTTGCGGGTGATATTTATTCTAATTCAAACTATATTCTAACTTCATTCTAAATTTTCTAAGGTTTTAGTTCCATATGCGTCTATGGACATTGACATTGTGTTGTTGTGGTTGTGCTCACAATAATAGTAATCTCTCCTATTTTTATTTTTATTCTATAATAAGGTTGTATTTGTTCCTGGTTTTATATACCTTCAAACGGCACCTCTTAAGCCCTAACCACACTAAAGTGTCAAGACAGTTTTAGCGTTGATTGATATGTCTTGTTGCACGGTGACAATTAAACACCTGGAACAGGCCAAACCATACCACAGGGTCATCATGCAACTCCTTGCTACCGTTTGGACCCAAGGATTTGCATGGCGACCCTTTGATGTGGTTAGGTAGCATTATAATGGCTTTTCCAGCCCACAGCCTTTTTTGTCTATTTACAATGTCTGTTAAGTCTGGGGTAAGCGGGAATGTGTTTTTATTGTATTCTGGTTATACACTGTACAAAGCTAGTGTCAATGTCACTTGACAGTGGTGTTGATTATGGACTGTCTGATGGTGGATCGGCCATGTTTGTCTACTCATTAATGTGAAGGTCTGAGGAAGGGCTTTGGCCCAAAACGTTACCACGTGCTTGAAACGTAAAATTATGTAAATATATCGATTTTCCTGGTATACAGCAGGGTTTTTACAGTTAACTAAAACTAACGAAAAAACGATACATTTTTTGTTATATTTAAAAAAATATCTGTTAACTGAAACTAAATAAAAACTACAAATAAATAAAAAAAGAACTATAACTGCATTGTGTGTTCACAAAACTAACTAAAACTAACTGAAATCATACTCAAAATACCCTTAGTTATCGTTTTTTATCAATATGTATATGACTTTCAGACATTTATAATATAAACTTTTTATAAACTTTTACAGCAGTTTTCAGCGTCATACGATAAGACACAGCAGCATGTAGCACCGATTTATGTCGTAGACCATCCATCTAGTATAAGAGTTGCAACATTTAGGTGTCAGAAAACAGGCTGGTCACCTGGTTTATGTACTGTGCAAGCACATAAACTCTGATTATTCCTATTTGTTGTCCATATTCTCAATACAAGTCTATGCAAAAGAGACGCTATTTTACTGGCTCCATGAAGTATGCGTAACTCTGTGTTTGTACTCTAAGGGCTCGATTTTCGCTCCCGGCCTTATCCCTAACGTTACCCGAAACCCGCAACGAATTCCCTTATTGGTATTTTCGTCACCTTTCCCCTTCCCTTAGCCACTATTCTTTATGCCGACACCTTTATTTGTGACTGGAGGTGTGGTCATAGGCGTGTTTGTCGTGCAGTCCCTTAAGTTGCTAATTTCGTCAAATAGATTTGGGAACTACATAACGCGATTTCAAAGCACCCGCTAATCCATATGAGAAGGCAGAGCCACGTGCGCATGGTGCAGGCATCTGTGCGCCTTGGAGATGTCCACGACTCCACGTGGAAAGGCGCCAGTTCAATTCATCTCCTTATTTAGGGATTGTCCTATAAACAGCTGTAGATTGCCTGCTGTCTGTCACTTCCATGTGTTTAGATAATGTACAGTATATAATATAATTAAATACATTAATTAACTTGTGAGTTGTGACGCAATGCTGTAAATTCAAAATGCAGCGTGACGGGAAAACATCACTCTCTCTGATGCTGTATGGAATATGTGGGTAGGTCTTCTGTACGAAGCGGAATCAAGCGAAACGTAAATGTCGAGGATTCGGTGGACTGTTTCCACCGAATCCCCGACATTTACGTTTCGCTTTTTTCTTGAACTATCCTTGTTTTATGTGGACTTTTGAATTTTATTTATTCTTGTATCTGATTGTGATAGTTTTATGGATTATAACTAATGCAATGATGCATAAACTATGAATGGCCTGTATTTTAGACTTGCCATCAGTGCTGGTAAGGACAAAGGCCTCAGCCTGGGCCTGCTTCTTTCCAGCCACAGTCTTGGGGAACCAATGCAGGTCGATAGGGTAGATATCCTCCTGTAGCTTCACCACTACACTGGTCTCACTGGTCAACAGGTTCCACTTCAGGATGTGGTGGTCCTCACTGCAAGAGTATACCTCATCTGCTGTTGTCCAGCCAACACAACTCACCAGTTCCTTATGTGCTTCAGTGTTAAGAACATACATTAGATACAGTGTTGTTTGTGTGTATGTGTGTGTGTGTGTGTGTGTGTGCGAGAGAGAGAGAGAGAGAGAGAGAGAGAGAGAGAGAGAGAGAGAGAGAGAGAGAGAGAGAGAGAGACAGACAGACAGACAGACAGACAGACAGACAGACGGTAACTAGCAAAAAGCATTACAGAGTCAGCAACAAGAAAGCATAAGAAGGATATGTTTCGGCTCCTTTAACAGTGATGTTTTCAATCTCATACTGGCTGGATAGGTGACAGATGTGTCCTCAATGTGACTCGATGTCCACGATCACGTAGAGTACACCAAGTCAGGATGCTGAGGAAGGAGGAAATGCGTACTGTCTGTCAATATTAAACGCGCAGTAATATAGCTTTAACCAGACATACCTGAGCAGCCCATTCCTGTGTGTAAAAGTAATGATCAGGTCGCAGTGAAGCAAAGCGTCTGTCGTTGCTACGGCAGCGGTCTGTTAACTATCACAGTGTGACGTGCTGCTAACGTGCTAGCTCCCTGGTGACAGAGCCTTGTAGTATAGACAGAGTTACGCAAACTCCGTTCACTTCCAGGGGTCTGGTCCAATGGCTAAACTTCTATTGAGAATGGGGCAACAAATAGGGAAAAGTCCTGGACCAAAAATAGGCAAAATGCACTGGTTCCAGGCAACAGCCCAGCTTTAATTACGTTTAATCCCTTTATTTTAGATCGTAGTAATCGAACATGAGCATTAAAGAGACGTCAGTTGTTAAACAGTTGGCCTAACATAGATTTTATTTGCGCCGCCCTTGTTTTAAACAATTTATTTCCAAATCCATTTTGACCCTATTACGGCGGCATGAACAGCGCTCGAGCGCTCAGTTTCCGTCCCCTCGATGTCGCAACTTTTCTACGAGATGACTCTGTTTGGTTGGAAGCTGTTAGCCAACTTGCTATTATGGGACCGTGCGAATAGTCGTGCACGAATGCTATTCGCCGCGTCGACTGGTAATAACGCACAAGTCACAACACAGCAATGTGTGGATAACAGCAAATGAGCAAATTTGTCATTCTAGCATTACCTTATTGTAGCATTTATTTACGTTACATTAGATACCTAGTGACTAGGTATCTAATGCCCTACCTAGCTAAACAAGCTAGACAGTTAATCCTACCCGAAGTGTCGCGAGAGTTGTTGCTCCATCCAACTTGGAATTAAAGTGGATACTTCAAAGTACGAACAATGCTATAATAATAATATGTGCAGGTATATTCATAAAGCCCCTTTAAAGTAAACGAGTAATCTTTCAGTGCTGGTTTAACAGCTTTTCAAAGCACATCCCTGAGCCTGCAGGGCGGACCTTTCGTTCCTAGGCAACCGTTTGTATGAACACGTAGAGACCGCTTTCCATTTTGACAAATATTATGTGATGTTCGTTTCAATCGTATGTAGTGGCAGTAAATATTGCTTATAATATTGTATGTATGTATGTATGTATGTATGTATGTATGTATGTATGTATGTATGTATGTATGTATGTATGTATGTATGTATGTATGTATGTATGTATGTATGTATGTATGTATGTATGTATGTATGTATGTATGTATGTATAAAGCACAGTTAATACAAGGTATAACTCAAGTACAAACACACAAATGAGTCAGATCTTCCAGCCTCAGATGAAAGAAACGAGAAATTAATAGCCTACGTTATATGAATGGTGATCATTCATTAGTTAGTTGTGCACGTTATTTTTGAACACACACTTTTACAGCTGGTTCTAGCAGTGATTCTCAAGTCTCAACTATTTTAATTTCAAGGATTCCCTCCAGTCTATGGGGCACCTATTTAATTAATTGCATTAATTCCTATTTCTGGGATCCCAGTTTCAAGCAATCAAAGTTAATGTAACTCAGGAGTCGTTTGGTTCCACTTGTACACTCCCTAAGTTACAAAGGGGGGTTGTTTCATGGTCCAGGCTAGAATTTAGCCGCCCCCCTGAAAATCCCCCAACGACCACTGGGGGGTCCGGTAACCCCACTTTGGGAACCACTGCAGTATGTGTTGAAGGGAAGCGGAGCACGGACCGGCAGGCATCACCAGACCACCGACCCCGCCCCCCTTTTTGAATTTCATGTTCTCTCTCTCTCTCTCTCTCTCTCTCTCTCTCTCTCTCTCTCTCTCTCTCTCTCTCTCTCTCTCTCTCTCTCTCTCTCTCTCTCTCTCTCTCTCTCTCTCTCTCGCTCTCTCTCTCTCTCTCTCTCTCTCTCTCTCTCTCGCTCTCTCTCTCTCTCTCTCTCTCTCTCTCTCTCTCTCTCTCTGCCCCCCCTCTCTCGCCCTTTGAACGTTCCATCCGTGGTGCCTTGCGTCAGTTTATAACGAATTTGGTTTGACCCAACTATCGCGTGAGCTCGGGGAACATAGGAACTTGAATAAACAGACGGAGGTCTCTGTCAACGCGAGATGTGCTAAGACAGCAACAGTTTAGGCGCCATTTATAAGTGAGGATTTTTCAAGTCGAGAGGAGTTTGAAATGACCGTGGAGGATTGAAGTTTGTGGATTTTACCTTTTTTTAAACAAGAAAGATTGGATTACAACGGCTTCGTTTGTTTGTTTTTTTAAACACTATATAGGTGAGAAATTATACTTACCGCGGGCTGCGCGCAATGCTAAGTTAGTAAAGCAGTGAGGAAATGTGTATTTTTAACTGATGCTGAAGACAGCGGGCTTAGTGGTTGCTTTGCTTAAATGTAGTTTTGCTTTTGCGTTCTGCTGTGTTTCGAACATGTGGAACTATTCTCATTCTGCTATGATCGGTCACTAGAGCGGATTTAACATTTTAGACAATCGGAACTTCGGAAAACAACAGCACCTCCTTATAAATATATATTTATTATTGTTGTTGAATCGTGGCATTATGAAAAGCTACCAAAACGTCCAGTCACAGTGGTTACTATTTATTTATTAATCACTTATCCAGCTTTCGAGTAGCTTGCCTGTCTTGTCAAAGTAGGGGAAACGTTAGCAGAGAGTGACTAGTTGTTTTTCAAAGGATGACTCGTATTGCTGCGTAGCCATGTTACCCAGCCTACTATTAGTTAACAGTGCTAGCACCGGTCAAGCACGGTGTGAATTACAGAGGCAACCAGTTTGATACCGAATACTAATGCACACATCTAAACCATACATTGATCCTGTTGGTTTTGCATGCTGGGGTGGCCAGCGTTGGGAGTCTATACCATACACTCCCCATCAGTTACAGTTGATGCTGTGTTATTACACTGGCTATAGTGGTTGATCTGACGTCCTATAGTTATGTAAGCTAGCTTCAGCTCAGATAGCCCAGCCTGATGTTACCCCCCTCCACGAGAGACACACACACACACACACACACACACACACACACACACACACACACAAATATGACGCACAGGACGTTGTACTTAGTTAATCCGACAATGTATATACACGCTTAATTATTTTATAAGCCACACGGAAATGACATTTGTATTCGCTACTCAAATTTATATCTAAATAGCATTGCATAAACATCCTGTATTTCGGCGAGCGACCACAAATCTCAAGATAATATATTTTTCATAGTAGTAATCGCGGGGTCGTTCCATTACTATTCCATCTTTATGCAACAATAATTCACTTTAGTCGTGTCGTGAACTTTCTTGGGAAGCCGGTGGACGTTCCCTGTTATTTTGAATAGTACCCTCCCTCAGTGGTATCTACACTTTTTGTGTCAAGGACCCCCCCCCCTCCTCCCAAAAAAAGACCTACGGTTCTATAGAAGTGATTCTTAGTCCGTTAGATTTCAAGGACCCGCAGTTCGAAATGCATTATGCTACGGGTCCCCTTTTAATGGCCTCTACCTGTAGGACTCCAATTTGTATGGTAAAAAAATCAATATTAATTTAGCTCAGAGGGCGTACAAATGGGACCAAATGGACCCTTCTGGTATCAGAGACTCATAAGCGCCCATTTGGTTCCAAACGATCATGTAGTTTGGGTATCCTCTCAGGGACCCCTGGGGGTCCCTGAGAGGATACCCACATGATAGTTTACCCAAAGTAAACTACATGATAGTTTACCCAAAGTGAAGTTGTAATAAAGATTGACAGGCGCAAAAACCACTCAACGGATATGTGCGTCTCTTTTTTTTCCTTCGCCAATGAATGTCTTCAGACTTAACAAATCATGCCATCTAAGACGGCAAAGAGTTCCACCGCCTCCGCCAAGCACAGAGGAGGGAAGAAGGGGTCCTCGCAGCCCCGGGATGACTCCTCTGAAGACGAGCTGGATCATGTGGACCCCCCCAAAAAAAACACCAAGTCCAATGGACAGGAGGAGGAGGACGCATCGCCGACAACTGGCAAGTACTAACAAAGGCTGTTATGTAGTGCCGTGATTTTCAACCATTTTTTATTCAGCATTTGAGTCACGGACCACCGTTTGATCAAGTTTATAGTCTCTCAGACAACTATATATATTTTTTTAAATAAATTTTATTTCTGTCCACAATTCCATGCTGTATTTAGGAGAGATAACGGACAAATGTTGACGAAAGCAGCAATTGTGTAGTTGTGTAGATTCTTGAAGTAGTAGTAAATCAGATGTTTAGCACTAATTTAACTATTTGGTTCGTCCATTTGATTCAATTTCATACTCAAGAGTTAAAGGATCTATAAGGGTCTATTTGGTTACTGGTAACTGCCCATTGGGGACCACCTCCTAGGGAAGCCTCTCTAGGACCACAGGTGGTCCGCGGACCACTGGTTGACAACCACTCCTAGTGCTGTAGTGAAATCTAAATAAGTTGTGTGTTGTATTCTTCAATGGCGATGCGTGGCTGTTGATTGAAAAGGCTGCACTGGTCGCTGGTCGGGGTCAATTGGCACAGTTGGATAGTGTTTTTTCACCCATTCTTAATTCACTACACGTATAGGTTGATGGCTTGTTTTTTTTCCCCGAGTGAAGTCATCAATAAATGTCTCTTAGAATAATCTCTGAAATGATTATGATGGCGTCGAGTGTGCATATTATGTCCCGACCACTTTCAACGAACAAGGTAATTTCTTTTGGGTATAATGAAGTGGCTTCAAAAAGATGTTTGATCTCTTGAACTTGGAACGAAATCGTTTTTATTTTTCGTTGTTTTTTTTGTTTGCTTGTTATATTTTAACAACTTAAGCAACGGCATCTACTTTGAAATGTGTCTAATTGTTTACATGCAGTGTAGGAGTGTTTGTGTTGAAATAATATTGTTTACACACGTCGACTTTATAGCCTGATTTTAGACACTTTTGTCTCTGATTCGTGGTAAATCGCTTCTTGGGCGATAACCGCAACATTTGAGCAGTTGGTTATTATGGACTTGGCTGAAATGTTGAAAGATGATCGAAATGTTGCCCTGTAGTTATTGTCGACGATAATGATTGTAGCGCATCTACAGTATATGTATCAGCGTTCTTAGTGCAGGGGAAGCGTTTGTGATCGATTATTTGATTTGTGCTCTATTGCAGTGTTTTAAAGCGTTTTCATTGTCAAGGCCTATCATTTATCAACCATATGACCTACGGACCACCAATCCCATGTTGTAGTGATGTTGTTACCATAGGAGACAGGGCAAAACGCCTTAATGTATATTTTAAACAAAAATGTAACTCTTGAGAGTAAAATGAAATGGTTAAATGTACGCTCCCATGAGTCAAAGATCTATAAGGGTCCATTTGGTTAGCAACTGAATTTAGCTGGAGACCACTTAACCCCTCAAGGACCACTGGTGGTCCCCGGACCACTGGTTGGAAAAACACTGTTCTATTGTATACCGTCACTGTCAAGTTCTCTGTTTTGTTTTAGGGTGGCTTTCATTTTATGAACAAAAATCAACTTTCTCAGCAGTCAGTCAGTCATTGTTCCTCACTGTGACCAGCGCGCAGCTTATGTTGTGTTTGTTTGTGTTTTTGCTCCTCCGTGCACCCCTCCCCCATTCATTCTGCACTGGTTGCCCCCCACCTGAAATGAATGGCACAGACAACAGATTCTGACTCAGGGAGTCAGCGACCATCCCTGGGGTGGGGACTACCACTATTGTGTGGGGTGGGTCCATGATAGACTCACAACCATGTGCAACTTTTATATATATATATATATATATATATATATATATATATATATATATAGCGCTACACCATTTTTGCTGCAAAACCGTATACTTCTTGAAAATGAAGTAGATATGCCTGTTTAACAGTAATGCAATGTAACTCTTAAAAGGGTGAAATGAAACAAAATGTCCTGTACAGGTCCCAGGAGTAAGGATTTGTAGGAGTCTATTTGGTTACTCCATCATTTAGCCTGGGGGCCACTTTAAAACCCTTCAATGATCACATGTGGTCCTGGACCACTAGTTGAAAACCACTGAATAAAAGTTATATATTTTTGTTATCACAGATAATCCATCTCATCCCGGGGATGGAGGAGTCGAAGTGGTTGATAATCGCAGTTTGGAAGAGATTCTGGGTAGCATCCCCCCACCCCCGCCCCCAGCAATGACCAATGAACCAGGCGCTCCTCGCCTGATGATAACCCATTTGGTTAATCGCAACTTTAAATCCTATGCTGGTGAAAAGATTCTGGGGCCTTTCCACAAGGTACGACAAAACACTGTGTGTGTGTGTGTGTGTGTGTGTGTGTGTGTGTGTGTGTGTGTGTGTGTGTGTGTGTGTGTGTGTGTGTGTGTGTGTGTGTGTGTGTGTGTGTGTGTGTGTGTGTGTGTGTGTGTGTGTGTCTTATTATTTTTAAGAGAAAATCTTAGTTCCTATCAGTTATTATTAGCCACCACTATTGCCAATGTCTTGTCATTTTAATACAAAAATATATACTAATTCTCCAAGACTTGGATTCCTATCGTATTTGTCTTGAGGAGATCCCATAAATGCTTTGGCCATGGCTTGCTATTAAAGTTATTATTTATTTATTTTTAATAATCTGGGGTGCTACCAAAAAATATAAATAATATATAATTTTTTGGGAACCCCAGGAGACCGCTCTAAGACAACACATGCATATTTAAAATGTGCAGTGTTATGCTTGTTTTTACTTTATTTCCTGATGTCCATTTTGATAAGGTGTATGATTTTTTTTTTACTGGTGGTGGCCTAGACACAGTATCTACAGGTACTTATCTTTTGTTAACTGAACTTGACCATCCGTCACCCCCCCCCCCCCCCCCCCGCCCCCTCCCAGCTTACTGTTAATTACATTTCCTTAAATTATTTCCGTAAATACACCCATTCACTCAACTTGGTAGGCCTACCTTCTCTTAAAGCACTATTTTAATTTTGGGGTGAAAAAAAAAAAATCAGAAAATATTGTTTGTATTAATTATTTGTTTTTTCCTCCCCACTCCAGCGATTTTCCTGCATCATTGGTCCAAATGGCAGTGGGAAGTCCAATTGCATAGATTCGATGCTCTTTGTGTTTGGATACAGAGCTCAAAAGATCAGATCCAAAAAGCTCTCTGTGCTGATTCACAGCTCTGACGAACACAAAGATGTGCAAAGCTGCACTGTGGAGGTGCATTTTCAAAAGATTATTGACAAGGTATCACTCTCTCAAACTCACACACACACACACACACACACAGACACCTGCTTCTCACAATATAAATAGGCATTCACAATTTATTTAATTAAAAATGTGTGTGTATACTTATTATATATATATCACCCTCTGAAACAGAAACTCGATAAAGGTTTAGAAACAAAGAGATACATAGAATAATTGTCTGTATTTTATTATTTTTAAGGCATATGATGTATTGGGGTAACATATTTTACACATGGCAGGTTTTCACTGAAACCTTAAAAAAACCTAATGTGCAAACCGACCAAATTCTAAAGCATGCACGTATAATTGATCTCATTGTCATGGTGTAAGTAATTGTCATAGCCTAATTCAAACTTTATTTAAATCAGTTTGCCAACACAGGGGATTTGTTGTGTTGACTCTTTGTGTTGGAATGATGGCCATACATGTAAGTGAAATAAGAAATTAGTGTATATTCTTAGGCATGTGCTTGAGAATACAGCATGGAAGTTGATTGCATTAAACTAATTTAAACTCTAAATTAAACTCATTAATTATTTATTTTTTACTTTATATAGTATGAACCTTGAACTGTCATGACCAAAGCTGTATCTCTCTCCCCCTCTCTAGGAAGGAGATGACTACGAAGTAATCCCAAATAGCAGGTTCTATGTTTCTAGAACTGCCAACAAAGATAACTCCTCCTCCTACTACATCGATGGCAAGAAGGCCACTTTCAAAGATGTGGGGGCCTTGCTGCGAAGTCATGGTATTGATCTAGACCACAACAGATTTCTGATCTTACAGGTAACTGCTGTATTTTCACATTAATTCTTCCCCATTCCACCACTTTGCTTTTGACTATTATTATTTATTCAATCCCTTGATCGCCCATTCTGTTAAAGCTTTGCTGCTGCTCAGCGCACTCAGCCCATGTTTCATTCCTGCTCCTATCCAAAGATTGAAAGCCATTTTCCTAAAGCCATTGCCTGTTTCTGGGAATAACCTGTTGCACTGGACTGGATGGATATACTCTCTCTGCCAGCCCCTTAGACTGCTATAGCAGCGCATCATGGTTTGAAACATTGTGGAAAAGGTGCGAACCATTATTTGCTGCTTTAGAATTTTAAGGAAAATGTTGCGTGTGCTTTTTTTTTTTTTTTTTTTTTTTAAACCATGTTCCTGGCTGGCTGTGGTTCAACAGCTAACATCGAACTTTTGGTGATGTTGCTTGGTGGCAGGATTGACCCACCAGTTGGGACAGGTTGGACCTCACACCTCCCCCTCCCTCTCCCATGTACCTGCCACGCTTTAGCAGCACGTAAATATTGGCGTGTGACAATCGACCCCAACCCCAATATTGGCAGTGCTGCTTCAGTGTGGCCGGATAAGACACTCCATTATCATGGCTTCAGTTTTGGTTTACTTTTTACCCCCTCTTTTTCTTACCCATCCAAGTATACAACTATGTGGCATAGTGTATACTATAGCTTATGTGGTGCAGTGTATACTGTATCTTTATTTTTTATTTAATTTTATGTTCCTAATTTAGAACTATATTCAGTTATCTGAAGTGTTGAACGGCTGCTTGTTGGTATGTCTGATCGGATTATCGTATGCATGTATTGTATGATTTTATTGATGTAAGTTAATTTTTGAATGAGTTGAAATTGAATTAAATGGCAGATCGTTTTTTTTTTTTTTTTTTTTTTTTAACTACAAACCTGTAGGATTATAGTGTGTAGTACCAGTGTCTGAAAATTGTATAGTCTATTGTGGGTGTTGGGTGAAAGCCCTTTTGTTTGGCTATGGTTTTCGTATTGCAGTTAGTTGTTTACACATGTCCTTCCTGATTTTTTTTTTTTTTTCTGTTTGTCCATTCTCTGCGTGTCCTTGGGTGTGAGGAGAATTTGAGCCCCATGTGTAGTCTATGACATGGGGCAAGGCCAATGACACAGCAATGCCAATGACTGAAGCAGAGGACTCCATCTTGTTTTATGAAGCCTCTGGGCTGGCTAAGGAGAATTTTGTGCATATGCACTCCTTTCCTGACTTGTTAACTAGAACACGGCTATATTTACCCTATGTAAAATATTTCTTATCAAAATATATTAAAGTACAGCAATACTTGGCAACATGAGCTATTTTTTCATTTATTTATATTTCATCATGACTTAAAAATATTTCCTTTGGTAGACCTATCATGTCCAAGGGGGTGTAAAATTAATGGGAACCTTGCCTTGGATCTAACTATCCCTAAGACAGTAGAGAATGTCCAGTGCAGATAATTTAAATAAATTTGTATGCAGTCATATCCACTGTGATAGAGAAATAAATCCCATACCCCCACATAAAGATCTCAACGGGCCTGAAAATTAAGGCCCGGCACGGGCCTGAAAATTAAGGCCCGGCCCTAACAGTTCAGGCCCTAGGCCCTACCCGGCCCTACTAAATGGAATACATTTTAGGCCCTACCCGGCCCTAAACTGTCGGGTTTGGGCAAAATTTGAGAATTCACCACAGATTAAAATTGAAATGCAATCAGCACCATCTTCATAATAGGTAAATACAGAAAATAACTATTATTCTTACTATATTAAAATAATTCAATATATATTATGTTTTCATGCGGCCCTAGGCCCTACCCGGCCCTATTGATTAGGATAGATTTTCGGCCCTACCCGGCCCTAAATGTCGGGTCGGGCCTGTTCGGGTTCGGTCCTGGTCGGGTTCGGGCAGAGTTTGAGAACTCTACCCCCACACACTGTCACTTAAGGTGAATTCACCTGCCTGTGCGGAGGAGAAAAAAGAGGTGTGTGTGTGTGTGTGTGTGTGAAGGAAAGCAAACTTGCACATCGCTGAGCATCATGAACGTACTGAAAGTACCACCACGCTTACACATCAGTAACATCATGAATTTCAAAATGTAATTGTGATTGTGAATCTGAGAATCACCCATGTCCAAGTGTGTTAAAGTTATGGATGTATGTGTGAGACATTTTGGCCAATTTAATTAATTGCTGTTATGCCAATATGATCTCATTCTGCATTAAAAAATGAATAATTTTGTCCACTGAAAAATACCAGTTAACAGGGTATCTGCACTCCTGGTCTAGGCAAGTCAGATTTACCATAACTTTATACCTTTTTATATTTAATATGGTGAGCTTGTAGACGGTTAAGCTGCTACTTTGGGCTTTTTAATATGTAATGAAAATCGGATTAATGGTCCGATTTGGAGTGACGCCAAATTGAATCGGCCAATACAATGTATTTGCAGATTAAACTCTCAGCTATAATGTATATTTATTTTGGATATATTGGTGTGTACAATAGCGAAAAATATTCAATTCCCTTATTGTAATTATTATATAATTATACATAAAAATCCAACCCCCACCCCTCTTCCATTTAGGTGTGTGTGTGTGTACCATTTTTATTATATAAATATATACTAATTATTAATTAATTAAAATGCATTCATAAACAACTTTGTATGAGAAAGGTAACTGAGCTACATTGCCCACAGCTGTTAGTTTGAGCACAAATTAAGATTTATTTATTACACTTGGAGAATTTACTTGGTGTTTCGCTTGATTGCCAATGTTACTAGTTATAGTGAACCAGTGATTTGTCCAACATCTGTATGTATTACACTGTGTGTGCGTGTGTGTGTGTTGTCACCAGGGTGAGGTGGAGCAGATAGCCTTGATGAAGCCCAAAGGTCAGACAGAACAGGATGAAGGCATGCTGGAGTACATGGAAGACATCATTGGTTCCTGCCGTCTGAAGGAGCCTCTCGGAATCCTGAGTCGCCGAGTTGAATTGCTCAATGAGCAGAGGGGAGAGAAGGCGAGTTATAATACTCTGATATTTTTTTAACTATCTTCCATGTTCTGAAAATGGCTGTGTAATGATTAATATTAATCTACTGTATTTTTGAGTGGTGTATCCACTTCCAAGGAACAGCAAAGTCTCTGTCTGTACATCCCTATGCATGTTGCTATGTTTAGGCACAGAGGGTTGCACCACTCACTTCAGACTGATCTCTCTCTCTCTCTCTCTATATATATATATATATATATATATATATATATTTTTTTTTTATTTTATTTTTTAACCCCCAATCTTTAAACAACTGCACTATAGTCAGCAATTTATGAGACAAATTGGAACAGGATGCAGTCATGCCATGGAGATATTTAGGAACCAATGACATGTGGTTATTGTTTTTTATAATAAATGAGAGTGGCGTAAGCATGATGGGGACAACAATGTTTGATTGCTTTTTTGTCTGTGTGAGGGCCAGTGTATACAAAATTGTTTCATGTCATAGAAACACAAGTTTGACTTGTAACGGAAGCATGCTTACCATCTACATTCTTATCTGTCTTTTAGCTTCAACCACATGCACTGGTATGTTCTTATAGAGATGCCACTGTGTGAGGACTATATGATTTTGTGTAAGTCATGGGAGTTGTTGAAGGTTCAGAGTGATGGTCGGTTTGCAATAACTGATGTTGGTTTGGTAATACTAATCCAGCAATGTGCTCTTGTAGATCACATTCCCCACCAATTATTAGTTTAGTTTAAGAGTTGAATATATAATTTGTATATTTTGCATCTATGTTGTTCCAGTTGAATAGAGTGAAACTGGTGGAGAAAGAGAAGAATGCTTTGGAAGGGGAAAAGAACACGGCGTTGGAGTTCCTCACACTGGAGAACGACATCTTCAAACAAAAGAGCCAGCTGTGTCAGTACTACATGTGAGTACAACACCACACACCAAGCAGCTGACTAATAACACTTCTAACCACAGAGTTGGCACATTTTTCAGAACTAGTTTCACATTAGCAGTGGTTAGCTTGATCGGCTCGTTTGTTTGTTTAATCTATAATCGTTGTTATGTGTTGCTTTCAATAGCCATGATCTGCAGAAGCGTGTGGTCAGCAAAAATGAGGAGAAACAGAGGATCTTGGAGGACACCAAAGAACTCACTGAGAAATCACAAAAGCTAGCAGAGGAGATGGAAGAAAAGAACAAGAAACTAAAAAATGTAGAGAAGTATGTATTTTACATTTTCCACAAACTATTGACCCCACACACACAACCTTACAGTATGTGGCAGACCTCAGCATTTCTTTCCTTGAGGCCTTGCCCCCCCACCCATTTTTTTTTTTTTCTTTTTTTTTGAGGGGTGCAAGTCCTTCCCATATTCAGTGTATGGTTCACAAACTTTGTCCTGCACAAATGTTAAATTTCCTTTGACATTGAATGGACACATTTGTCAACATGTCTATATAGATATGATGTGGGCTTATATATTGGCTACTAAACTGTAAAAAAAAAAAAAAAAAAGCATTGGCGGAAATGCCCATAGGATCTATTATACATTATGATAAGAGCGCCCCTCACTTTGTGACGTGTTTTTTTTTTTTTTTTTTTTTTTTTTTCCTTTTCTTAAGGTTAGGGTTACCTATAATATATCGTAGTTGTATTGTAAGTGGCTTAGATATATACATTGTTGCACAATGGTGGTGTACAAAAATGGATAAAATGGCTGATCCTCCTGTTCTCATTTTATTTTATTTTTTTTCTGTTCATATCATTTTCAAAAATATTTCAAACTGTTGCCTTGATTATGATTAATGAAGTCGTACAGCCAAGCCCTATTTTGCGTTATTGATGTGGTTTGCTATCTGAGACGCCAGTGTCCTGTGTTTGAGCTGGTTGGAATCAAAGTTTGTGATGTTCCTCTGTCAGTAAGCAGAACAAGATTATCAAGTACATTGAAGACGAAAAGAAGAAGTTCACAGTCCTGGACCTGCAGGATGTGAAAGTTCGTACCGAGCTTAAAGACACCAAGAGCAAGGCAAAGAAACTGCAGAAGAAGCTGGAAGAGGATACAAAGAAGGTGTGTTATTAATTGTTACAAGTGCTGTATGCCACAGTTACACACAGTTGAGTCGTTTTAATAGGGCATAGACTGTGTGTTCTGGAGTTGTTCTCTAGTAGCCATGATCTTCCTCATTAGTAATGGATATCATACTCCCATTCTCCCGATTTGAAGCGTCTATCATGACAAGGTGCCTTCCTCAAACAAGGTTAATTATGGCTGTGCCATAAACAAATACTGTTGCAGTGTACTCAAGACAAGCACCACTGATCTTGTGTTTTTTGTCTCCTTGTCAAAACCTGTACCTCTCTGTAGAAACACAAGAATTTTGTTGTTTACTAAGAAATTATTGATTCCAATCAGTACCTTTATTATTTACATCCTCTCAATCTTTAGTCTGTTTTGGCTTGTGTCATTTGTAAGTCAATGCAAGTTGATTTGGAGTCCATTCTGGGTAGAATTTTAGGTGGTTTAATTTTCACCATTATTGAAAGAATGGCTATATTCATCAGTTTCATCCCTATGCCTACATTTCATAGATGCAAATGGCCTTTGTACATAACTAGGTTAATCACAGAATTGTGGAAACTAAAATGAAGCTCATGGCCACAGTGTCTGTCCTCTGTCTGACCACTAGGGGGCTGTGAAGCTACTGGCAAGTCATGTTGTAGCAAAAACCTAGACTGGTCTGCTTGACTCACTTCCACAATTTTATTGCACTAACTCACTTTCACCAGCTCTCTCTATCCTGGTCTAAAGTTGTCATCTCTGCCTCACACCCACACAAATACCTACAGTTAAGAGTTTCCCTCTTTCCCTGCTCTAAACCCTATATGCTGTGGCCCGAGTGGTTGTGCTTTGGCATTATGTTTAGTGGGGGGAGCTGGACAAACGTAGTGCAGACCTCTGGGGAGCAGTGTTCTGCTGTGTGGTAGTCAACTATGGCCTGGCTTGTGTAACGCTCCCAGCAGCCATATTCACTTTTCACCGGCCGTTAACCCTGTGAAACATGGGCTACGTACTCACCACTCCTTCTCATCTCTGCCTTGCCAAGCTGCAGACTGTGTGCCAGTCTTAACCAGAACTCACTCGGTCCTGACTGTGTTTATAGTTGATTACAGCTGTGTGCTTTGGACTGTTTAAGTCTAGCAACATTTGACTGTAAGTCAAACTTTTATTTAACTTATTCCCTCTGTATTCTTGATCATATCAAGCTGAGAATAGGCTGCAGAGACATAATTATCGATGTGATTTCAATGAGTGCCTTCTATATGAATGCTATGTTCTCGACTCGAAAAAGCAGGTGTCATGGTTGCTGCTCGGAGTAGGAAACTAATTAAAACTTTTTTCTTTTTTCTCTCCTTCTCTTCTCCCTCCCTCCCCAGTTAGAGGAGGTCCGCAATGTGCCAGCAAACAGTGAAAAGACCATCTCTGAGGCAACGGCTCGCAAGGAGGAGCTGGAGACTAAAAAGGTTAAGGAGGAAGAGAAATTGGAGGAGGTGAGGAAAAGCCTTAAACAAGAGACCAGCGGCCTGCAACAGGACAAAGAGGTATGCGTATGTCTGCATCCTGCACATTGTCAAATGCTGTGTGGTGAGCACCTGTCACTAACCCACCCTGTCATCTCCTCCCAGACCAAGGAGACTGAACTGATTGAGCTGAGCAAGGCAGTCAATGAGACCCGGTCAAATGTGGATCTGGCTCAGAAGGAGCTTGACATCTATTTGAGCCGCCACAACAATGCCCTTACGCAGCTAAACGAGGCCAAGCAGACACTGCAGAATACCTCGGACAAGCTTAGTGAGCGCCGCGCTGCCATCAAAGACCTGCAAGTCAAGATACCACAGTGTGAGGAAGAGCTCAAGAAGGTAAAGGTTTATATTTTGGTCATGTCTGCATTTATCAATAGACATTTTAGTCGAGTTCATTTGTCTTGGGTGTGCTTGCAAATTATTTGTTTGACTGTTGTGAAAAAAAGGTGATTCTGATGCATCACTTGTTCAGTTTGTAGGCCTCTGATTTAACAATGCCTTCCCTCATATTGACCCATTCCTCTTCATAGGATGAAACAGAACTGTCACAGATGTCTCAGGTAGACAGCCAGACCAGCGAGATTGTGAAAGATATGAGGCAGAAAGTGGAGGAAGCCAAGAGTTCCATGTCTTTCAACCGCAGCCGGGGCAAAGTCCTGGAAGCACTCATGCAGCAGAAAAGGAGTGGCAAAATCCCTGGCATCCTTGGAAGACTGGTGAGGGTCCTCTTTCAGTCCAGTTGTCTAGTTGTCATCTGCATAATCTATTATTTCTCTTTAGCGCAATTCATTTACAGTTCAGTGTCTATTTCTTGTTTCCAGGGTGACTTGGGTGCCATCGATGAAAAATACGACATAGCCATATCATCGTGCTGTGCCGCTCTAGACAACATTCTGGTGGACACCATCGACACTGCTCAGCAATGTGTCAACTTTCTCAAAGCACAAAATATTGGTTTAGCCACCTTCATTGGCCTTGACAAGGTAAGATCACATGATGTCTCTGGAGATGGAACATTGTAATGTCTATGATGGGATGTTTGTGTGCATGTCACTGCATTTATAGTGCACACTGCCTGTTGGCAAGGTTCCCTGTTCCCTTATTCCTTATAAAAGGACTGTATGTAGGTAGCTGGTCTATGAGAGAGGAACGGAGTGATCGACCCCATCTGATTCCTAGTCCTCATGACCACAATTTTGCAAGGTTAGCACTGTTGTACTGAGGTGTACAGGTACTGTATGTGTGTGCCTGAAGTGAAACTGAAGGAAAAGGCAGGACTATTAATGAATTTGACTATGCAATAATGTAACTACAGACATTTCATTGCCTTTTAATGAAGAGGTTGCACAGCTCGTATTTTATTAACCCATTTAGGCCTGACCTAAGTTTTTTGAAAAACCTGAAATATTTATATTTCAGCATCAAATAAAGTTAATTATGGAATACTGTACATACTGTACAGAATCCAAATATGGATTCCTGGCCTGAAAGGGCTAAATCAAGGTTTCGCCAACAAAATGCCTTCTCCAGGCCATACCCTGATCATTAAACCCCATGGTGTTTCTAAAATGGCTGCTTTTTGACATTTAATCTAAACACATTGTCCTGTTTACCACCCAGATGAAGGTGTGGGAGAGAAACATGGCTCCCATTTCAACACCAGATAACAGCCCTCGCCTCTTTGACATGGTGCGCGTCAAGGACGAGAGCATCCGCCCGGCCTTCTACTTTGCCCTGAGAGACACACTGGTGGCCAATGACATGGACCAGGCCACACGACTGGCCTTCCAGAAGGACAAGCGCTGGAGAGTGGTCACCCTGCAGGGACAGATCATTGAGGTGGCAGGTGGGTGGACAGAACAACATGATGTGTACCTGACCTGAAGACTAAATGCTGGGGAGACTGGAATGCTTATTACTGAACAACCATTGCATTTTTCAAGCATCGATCTGCAATTTCTTCAACTGGTTAGATATACTGTATGTTAGGGGTGGGACGGTTCACTTATCCCACGGTTCGGTTTGTACCTCGGTATGGGATTCATGGTTTCAATGTTCTTTTATTTCACTTATAAGCACATTGAATGTGAATATAAAAAATAAATCAAGATTTTCAAAACATTAAACAACCTTGTATTATAAACTTAAATGTTAAGGTATTAGACTAAAAATAATCCCTATTCAGACATATTCCAGTAGGCCTGTCTTCTTCCTTTTCATTATTTACAGAAGATGTATATTGCTATTTGTGCCTCATTATTAGGCTATTTTCAAGGGAAATATAAAATACCTAGGTTAATAAAATGACTGCATGTTTCAGTTAAGTATCAGGCAGGTAGCATGCAGAAGCATTGTAGACAGACAACAAAGTTAGTTTACAATATCTGCTTTATTAATAAGGATATTATTATCCATACTAGAATTAAGGAAATGCGTCTGTCTGACAGACAGATGATACAATTTTGCGCCTGAGCCTTATACAGCCAAGTGCATGGGAACATTCATTTTCTTCATGTTATTATCCTGCACACACTACAGCAGCCTGCCATCGGGCTGCGCTAAACTTTGGTTCAATGAGTAGCATTGCATCTCCGTGTATGTATTTAGTTTTAATTTGACGGATGGCACGGCATTCTGGCCATACGCTGGCTGTGAGCTGCAACGTTGATTCACACGGTACTAAATACACTTGTTGAAGGAGGAGGATGACGCCGGCACAATGTATGTACTCTACGCGGGGAAGGAAGCGAGACGGACACTTAACAATTATGTCCAGAGTCCAGACCGAGGGTATACGCTTGGGAAATGACCGTCAGCGTGCGTTCAAACTGGAAGACAGTTGTTTGTTTTCCGAGTCGCTTTTCACTCGCCTGTGCGAGCCCCTTCATTGCGACGCGCAGTGGATATAATACTCATTAAAAGGTACCGAGGAAGCGTTCCGACCATGGGTCCGTACATTTTGTGGTCTCGATTCTCTGTAAATAACCGATCCACAAGCTCGCCTCTCTTAAATAGCCGATCCACAAGCTTGCGTCGCTTAAATAGCTTATCCACAAGGTCGCGCCGCATGTGTTTCCAAAGTATGTGTGCTGGAGAGCACCTAACTCTCCCAAACGCCGTGGTGTGTGTGTGTGCGCACGCAGCAGCATTCGCTGTTCATTGATTGCAGCCGTGTGGTGCTACACTATGTACGGTAGTACGACGGCGTGTGACAGAGTGCTACTACACTGCGCCGAGAAATACATTCTCTGCATCTGAATGAATGCGAACCGAAATATCGCGGTTCATAACGCGTATTGAATCGTGGACCCCGTACCGAACGGTTCGTTTTTTTTTTCCCGTGAACCGTCCCACCCTTACTGTATGTAGAGCAACCCTAAGACCATAGCTTCCTAATACCTAAATTGTAATATCATTCTAAACCTAGGTGTTTTGTGCCTACCTTTTGTGGACAACAGATAATGAACATTCTGCTTTAATCCCTGGATTTGTTCCCTCTTCTGGCCTTGACTTACAGGTACCATGACTGGAGGAGGACGAGTCATGAAAGGGAGGATGGGGTCCTCAATCAGTACTGAGGAGGTCTCTCAGGTGGAGGTAAGCCAATAGACACAGAGTATAACTATACAGACAGCAGACACCCTTGTCTTTTGTACAGTATATGATGATGATTGTCTCTGCGAGTCGTTATTAATAGTGTGATTTTTTCTGGTAGCTTGACCGCATGGAGAGCAAGCTGAATGAGAAGCTGGCACAGCTACAGGTCTGTCAGGAGAAGAAGCTGCAAATGGAGCAGAAAGTCCAGCGCCTGCATCCACAGCTTAGAGAGATGAAGAACACCCTGGAGAAATACACCAACAGCATGACTGTATGACATTGCACTTGTAGACACATTCAACAGCTAATATTCAGTCCCACGAATTTATACCAATAATGTGAATGGTTTGCCCTGGAGAAATTGTTAGTTTGGCTAGCTAGTTGAAATGTCTTTTATTCACTGTAGTGAGATAGATGACACAAAATACTTCTCCCAGTATCATTTCTCCTCACTTATCATCTTATCTCTGATATTTTATCATTGCCCATCTTTATGTTAAATAGCTTTGTTAGTGCAACATACTTATCCTGTGTTAACTACAGACAGCATTGGGTTTTGGCTGGCCTCAGAGTAACACAAGATCTTCAGATGAAACATTCTAGGGTCTACTTTCTACTATTTAACAACATCACATTCCAAGAATAAGACTACAAGTCTCAGCTCAAAGTAACCTGTAATTGTTTGTCACCATGTGCTGTCCTCTCCCATCCATCTTACTTACAGGCTCTGGCTGAGCAGGAAGCCCAGTTAAAGCCTCAAATCAAGGAGCTAGAGGCTAAAGTGCTGGCTGCTGCCCCGGACAAGGCCAAGCAGAAAGAGATGGAGAAGAAGCTGGAGGCGTTTAAAAAGGGTAGGGACTACTGAACACAGTGTAACCCATCACCCTCAAACCACCCTGTTTAGACACCTGTAAGACCATAGAATGAACCATAGAATTCCAAGTGAATTGGAATGTAATATAAACATTGGCTCTGTGAGGTAGAGTTAGCCTGATTGTCAGACTCTGAGCCATGTGTCAAAGTGTCTTGCTCAAGGACATTTTGACACTAACTCTGAAAGATCCCGGGTTTGAATTGTCAACCTTACGGTTATCATCCGGCCACTTAACCGCTGACTCACCACCTATCCAGCACAGCCAACTACAACATTATGTTTTAGTACTGTCCATTTACTGAGGTGTTTTGTGCCTGCCTTTGTAAACTAAGACGATTATTATTCACCAATTGAGTTAAAATAAAATAATTCTTTGCTCTTTTTAAATACCACCTGCCTCTGTGCTTTTATCTCCTACTGCATCACTAACCATTTATTTGTACTCCACCTTGCTCTCCCAGACTATGATGTTGCTTCTAGCAAGGCGGGAAAAGTGCAGGCTGAGGTGACGCGGCTCCACAACCTGATTATAGAGATCAACAATCACAAGCTGAAGACGCAGCAGGACAAGTTGGACAAGGTTGTCAAGGAGCTGGATAACTGTTCAGACATCATCAACAAGGCCCAGGTGGCCATAAAGACTGCAGAGCGGTGAGCACTAACAGTACTACAGTATAGGGGGGGGGGGGGCTCCTTTCACACTGCTTCAGACATCACACATTAGGACATGGAAATACATAAAGACTTTGATTTCAGTAGCATTTTAAACTTCACCTTTAACTTGGCTGGACTTTAGTGTTTAACAAAAAAAATGAAAGGTTACAAACGCATGAAATGCTAAAACATTTGGGAACATCTCTAATGTGTAGTTTTTGCTGTTCCTTCTTCCTTCAGCAACCTGAAAAAGTGTGAGGCGGGATTGAGCCGTGTACAAGAGGAGATTGAGGAGAATAGCAAATTATTATCGGAGGTGACTGACCAGCTCAAAAAAATGGAGGAAGAGGCAGAAGAAATCATACAGTCCTACAAGAAGGCAGAGGTCAGTACTTTACCCTGTTTAGCACTTCTTTATTGCAGATGACAGTCCTCATTTAATCATTGGAGTTGTTTGACCGATAACTGTAAAACTATACAGTTTACTCTGTGATGAAATGTTCACTATTCATCCATGCAGTGCAGTCATAAAAAGTAAACTAATGCTTGGATTGTGGGGAAAACTAAATAAATCGCATAAACACAAACTATGTTCCTAGCTCAGTCTTGTAACTATCTGCTGAAAGTTTTGTTTTTCCTCCATGGGCAGATGGGGAAGATGGCTATTATGTCTGAACTTCACAATCGTTTTTTGCAATACATTATCAATGGCTTGAAGGTGACCTAAGTCTAGTTGGCCAATCACATTGTGTGGTCAGGAGGAAGCTGTTGGTAAGGTTTTGTTGTCATGTAGGAAGAGCTGCCTGGGGTGCAGGAGGAGGTCCAGGGTGTGGTGAAGGAGATCGAGGCGCTGCAGCAGCAGGAGTACGCACTGAAGGAGGAGTCCATCAATGTCCGCGTCAGCATTCAGCAGATTGATACCAACATCAACGAGTACAACAACAAGATTAAACATTGGCAAAAAGAGGTTTGTTTTTTGTTGTTGTTCTTTTTTTCTTTTTGTCTCTTTCTGCATGTTACTTCAGTTTTAAGCAAAGAAAACCTCTAATAGAAGGCCTGTGTCACAAAGGTTTGGTTAAGTAGCGAATAAGGAATAACACTATGTATTCTTCAGTTCGCACAGAAATGTTTTTTTTTTATGGACATGGTAGTATTGTCCGTTGTCACATCAAATGCTCCTTTTGTTTTCAGGGCTCCAACCTGTCCCTCCATGCCATCGATGGCCAGCCAACCGAGACGCTGCCAGTGCTCACCCCTGCTGACCTGGAAGCAATTAAAGATCCTAACACAATTACCAATAAGATCTCCTTAATAGAGACACGCTGTGCAGAAATGAAACCTAACCTGGGGGCCATTGCTGAGTACAAGAAAAAGGTATGCACTGTCTGTAGAATGTGACCCCAGTTGCTGTTCCATAAGAGTCTTTGAATATGTCCTTGCTTGGGAAACGCCAAACCTGATGTAGAGGAGCAGTGTTGGGCAATATTACCCAATATTAGGAGAGTAAATACTTTACTTTTTACAACTTAGAAAAAATAATATATCCCTTTTTTCCACTGGAAAATAGAGTAATATCTATCTATCTATCTATCTATCTATCTATCTATATATAATTCTTTTTTTTTTTTTTGCATGCAACAATCTCTTTAGTAATAACTACTGAGGTGTGTTTTGGCAGAGTAATATCGTTAACACTACTTTTTGTTGGAAAAGGTTATATTACAGTAATACCGTATGTAATTACTGCCCAACACTGTAAAGTACACTAGATCAATGATATGTGTAGAAACAATATAAGGGTTACACATTTGTTGTGTCATTAATTGCGCCTTGTTCTGCGTTATGCTCTCAGGAGGAGCTGTACCTGCAACGTGTGGCCCAACTGGATGAAATCACCACAGAGAGGGACAACTTCAAGCAAAGCTTTGAAGATCTGCGCAAGCAGCGCCTCAATGAGTTCATGCACGGATTCAACATCATTACCAACAAACTGAAGGAAAACTACCAGATGTTGACACTTGGGGGCGATGCTGAGCTAGAGCTAGTGGATAGTCTCGACCCGTTCTCTGAAGGCATCATGTTCAGGTTAGACACTTACATGGAATTTGGGCAAATATAATAATGGGTTAGTCATTTGGAACAATGAATTTAGGCAGTGAATTTAATACAGTACAATTAAGTTTCTTAATCCCTGTTCTTCTCAACCCCCTTATTGTCCAGTGTGCGGCCTCCTAAGAAGAGCTGGAAGAAGATATTTAATCTTTCCGGAGGAGAGAAGACGCTCAGCTCCTTGGCTCTGGTGTTTGCACTACACCACTTTAAGCCAACACCGCTCTACTTCATGGATGAGATAGACGCTGCTCTGGATTTCAAGAATGTCTCCATCGTAGCCTCGTACATTTATGTAAGTATTAGATAAATAAAACTGTATATAGCCTACAAAAACTTAAACATAGTCTGCAACACAGGACACGGCAGTAGTTATTAAATGTCCGATGTTCATAAAACATGTAGTATGGCTCATTCCACTCATCACAGCCGGATGCACAGTTTTGCAATACACAGGAATCGATCTTTTCTGCTGGGATCTCTGCTTAAATATTGTATGTAGCATATGTATTCCTGGAACTCAAATGAATGTGTATATCTGTGAGTGACACACACATCTAAGAGCTGGTTTTGATGCGGTAGCATGGCCCAGGACAGATGTCTACAGAAGCCTAGTAGGATTTTGAATGACTTGCACATCCCTTTGTTGCTGAAAGATGGACACACGCCCATCAGTCATTTGGAGTCACTATAAATGGGAAGAACGGTGCTAGTAAGACGCAGCATTGTTCTTGTTATTAAAAAGGACATGCAAGAAAATGTGCTAATTAGTTAACACATTCATGCATGTTTTGGGGCACCTATGAGGGGGAAAGGGCTTCGGGAATTTGTGCATATTGCATTATGGAATAGTTAATGTCTGTGCAAAATGTAGATCAACTGGGAAAGCCAAGTGGTGTTTGGATTTGAATTGCTAAACTTCACATCACTGAGAACCTGTCCTCTTTATTCTCTGTCCAGGAACAAACAAAGAATGCTCAGTTCATCATCATCTCTCTGAGGAACAACATGTTTGAGATTGCCGATCGTCTCTTGGGCATCTACAAAACACACAATACCACTAAGAGTGTGGGCATCAACCCCAAGACCATTGTCTTCAAAGAGCGCGATGTTGTGACCGCGACTGCTTAGAACATCCCATGTAAATATTTGTGTTGTATTGTCTACCAACAATGCGAAGCTGCTATTCAATTATCTATCTATCTTTTTTTAAATCAAGCTACACTTAATTGTGTAAATTTATATGAAACAATTTATGTTGTACCTGTATTAGGGTAGTTCTAATAAATTGCTATATTCCTTTTCCTCAAGATTTAACTCTGGAACATGCTATCTAAATTGGTAGCACGTCTGTGAGGCCATCAGCAAGGCAGCACATAGTTCACTGGACTTTCACACTGCCAAGTAATTTTAGCATGCACTGTCAAAGTTCCACAGTGAGCCATCTACCTGTAGGTACTGTAAAATAACTTGTTATCTTAACAGTAGTTGAACTGCTAATTAATGCTTAAATGGCAACTGTCTCCACAATTACAGTGGCTTTTGTACTTTGCCCCCAAAATAAACTGCAAAATATACTATTTGTACATTATATAAAGAACTTTTATTTCATAGAAATGGTCATTGAAAAGTTCAAGAAAATATGCTACAATGGGTATCAAGTCCTGTTTAGTGTTTACAATTTGATCTCTGGCATTACAAGCACCACCTTTTTATAAAATGTTATGCATTTAGTGTAAACCAAGTGTTTAGTCATTAAGGCATAGGGCAAGTTCGTACATATGTCACATGCATAATCCAATAAATAACAGTGAGGTAAGACTTGGCAAGGTAATGTATACCGTGTCGGTTGCATTGCACTTTGTTCTACAAATTCCCATTTGTATGTGTAAAACAGTTCTCTTTCTGTATGTTTTTTCTATCGCTTTTTTATAAATAAATGTTTCTTTGTGTTTATGAATTTTTCCATTTCATAGACAAATTCCTAATATACATTACTGACGTTTGCCTGTATTCCCTGATAAAGGTGAATGTGTCCCAAGGCATGGTGGGTTTGTCCTCAAATGAAATGTGAAGCTTTCTCAGAGCCAGCTTGGGTCTCTTAAGTTAAGCTTAGGCTGTTATAAAGGAGAGTCAACTGCTGGTAGGCATTAGACCCCAGTGTGAAGAAGACTGAGCTCCATCTCTTTACTGCATCACCCATCTCAGTGTAAAGTAATCCTGTTATCTCACAAATGGCAGTGGTCAGGTCTGTGCTCAGGCCACGAACCAACTGGCCGAACTGAGAGAGCAAAGAGAATGCAAGGGATGCTCCCCCTATAGGGTTGACCCACAAAGCCACCATGAGCAGCAACAGCCCCAGGAGAACCATTGCAGGTGTAGGCTGTAGCTGAACCCACAGATCCTGGGACCAGGTCTCAGGCAGACCATCTCTGACCTCTAGTTCTTGAACAGCCTTACGATGACTTGGTTTAGCACAGCAGCACACCCTTGGAATGGGACCCTCATCCAACCCGCCTATGGTCACAGCAGGCCATTGCTGTTGAAGATACTCTGCTGCACGAGGTGTAATAGATAGGGATATGACAGAAGGAAGAGGAGCTTTGACGATTGCCTCCACCCGCTCTCTGAACAGATGAACTTTCTCCAAAAAGACCAGGGGAGATTCCTCCTCTTCCACAGATGAGCCAAAGTTTACCAGCTCCATTTGTTCCTCCTGGTGGCGTGGAATAATCTGATTCAGTACCATGGTTTACTTGAGTATTTTTCCATAACATAAAGTAGAAATAAAATATAGAGCATTTAAGTTTATGTAACTCAATTAAAAATATTTAAACTGATATTTTAATTGTCATGAGCCCTGATATGAAGGTTTCCAACAGTGTTTGTATAGACTCCTGACCAATAGCTATACAAGGTGAAAAAATATATATTGCATTAGCAATGTGTATTTTGACGCAGAGATGGGGATCAACCCCACTATGATTTCACAGCAGCAACTTAATTTTGAAATGTACAGTCATGAGCCACAGCTTATCGCACCTGTATCTCCTTTATCCGATTGATGAGTGGAGTGTACACCTGGGAGATCTCTGTACTGGCATCATCCAAAACCCCCAAGTAGGCATCTCTCTTCTTGGCCAATGCCACCTCTAGCCTATGAAAGAACTGATCCACAGCCAGCCGGTCCTTCCTCACCAAGCCTTCACAACGAGCCTTCTCCTGCTCCAGCTGCTCTCCCAGCTCACACACCTGTCAGATAAGATGGAAAAGCTCACTTGAAGATGCACCAAATATTTTTAAAACTTTTCCTTTATTTGCGGCATTAAAAATAGGGGTAAAAAGCCATGTTTCAAGCGGACCATCCCAGATTGCAACTCGAGCACAGTTGCACATTGACATAGACTCACATGAGTCCACCGTTCGTCTGACAGTCTAGCCAGCAGACATGCAGGGGTCTCTTTTTCTCTGACGAAAGCAGCTTGCAGGTCATCTATGGGGTGTCCATGATGCTGCCCTATAGTCAGACAAAGCCCACAGATCAGCTGCCGGTCCTGGACACAGTACACATTCAGGGGCTGCCTTGGGTGGTCTGGACAAGATGGGGGCTGAGGCTGGTAGTCCTTTTGGTACTGAGACAGCAGACGAGCAGACAAATGTGTAGATGTTGATATGAATTAACTAAACATGCATCTGGGGTATTTGTGACACTTTAGTCAATAGAACAAAATTATAACAGTGAATATATATTTCCTACTTTTTCGATGATGGCACGAAGAGATACATTAATAGGCAGGGCGTCTACACCCAGTGGTGGGAGCTCGACCACGTTGCGACAGTTGGGGCATTTCAGCGGGAGCCGGAGTGGACGCCAAAAGTTTGTTGAGACCTGAAGCACACTCTCCAGGCACGTCTTACAGAAAGTGTGTGAGCAGGGCAGGACACGTGGATCAGAGAACAGGGAGTAGCATACCGAGCATGTCAGGTCTTCCTCCAAGTTATCCATGGCGGGGAAAACTGGAAACCAAAACCTTTGAAAGGCCCGGCTAACAGTTTAACACATTCCTTGTCCTGCTCCACCTGTAAATGAATTGTATAATTACATGATTTAATAAATGTAAGTCAAATTGACATGGACACAAACTTCAAAACAATACTCTACAAAATTGTATTATCTTTAATTAAAATTATTCACTCAGTTCTAGTACCATATGTGATCAAGTCTTTCCCACACAATAGCTTTTCCAGGGTTAAGTCTGTGTAACTAAACTAAAGAGGAGTAACCTGTAAACGGTGCATTTATACATCATCGAATCCAATTAGCCAATATCCAATTGCCTTTGCAAGTAGCAGTGGAAACCATGCAAAGCACAACCAGCAAATCAGGAGCAATTGGGAGTTCTGTGTCTTTCTCAAGACACAGAGAGCAGATGTGTTATGTGCAGAAAATAAGAGAACAGACCAGAGCAAGCCAACTCCAGTTACAGCAAAGACTTCATCTTATACCGTTGTTGTTCTCAGTGTATGAGTCCTCCTCCTCTCTCCAGTTACAAGCTGCTCCACAGTGACAATGGGAGGCCTTATGTCAGGCTCACAGCCTCACACACTTGTGTTGATAGGCATTCAGCCATTCAACTGTCCTAGTCTAGAACCCGATCTGCCTGTCTTTAGCGCCCAGATTCAATCCGATGTCAAACAGAGGTAAACTAAACGTGGGCAAAAATGCCCTAGAGAACCGTGAGGACTGGTTGGTTGATAGGCAGGCGAAAGGACGGCACTGTACATGCAGATAGATCTAGATAGCTGTGAGCTGGTTTAGAAAAAGCTATTTTAGCAGAGGCAACTTTAATTTAAAGAACCATATAAAGACGTAAACGAGAGCCGATCGATCGCTATGTATTTTATTTAGAAATAAAACGCGTATGCATCTACGTGCCGATATGGACTGATGATGCCTCAGCACAATACAATTTATGATTTCACAGAAGACACAACAATACATGGTCAATTGTTTTATACAAGCCAAACAACAAGAATAATAATAATAGCCTAAACCCCGTGGTTCAAGAGTAAAGACAATAGTAGGCAATAACCTATGGCTATAACGTCTTCGTTGTCTTCAGTAAACAGCCCACCCTTCCGTACCGTACCTACACACTGCCTATCGACAAGTCTGATGTACTAGCATACAGTAATATCATGTACTAACGATAACGAATATCTAACTAGGCGTAAAAATGTTGTTTTAACCACCGCAGTGGTGCTGTAATTAATAGTTTAGTTCTTATTCCTATAAACTATTATATTTGTTGGTAAAACGAACTGACCGTCTGGTTGGAGCTCCCTCTTCTCCCTTCCCTGTTCTCAACATTCCAAATTAGAGGGGAGCTGCTCCGGATCATCTAGAAGAATCGCGACATTGAGGGGTCAGAAAATAAGCGCTCGAGCCCTTGGTTTCGGCCTGAACAAGGACAAAAAATGTTTTCAACGAGGGCGATGGAAGTAAGGGCTTATCTAGAAGCGCGTGCCTAAGGTCATAATGTAATTACTACAAAACTATCTGAAATAAATTGAGCTATGTCATTAAAGCTGGGCTATTGCCCGAGTCCTATGCATCTCTCTGCCTACTTCGGTTTAGAACTTGTTGCCATTTGTTGTCCCCATAAAAGGTCGCCATTAGACGGGGTGCATGGAAGTGAACGGAGTTGTCAGAACAAAGTTTCTATATTCGTAGGTGCTCCAAACTGCTTTTGCCCGGCATTTGCACCCATGCGCATGCTGACTCTGGACCAATCATGTGCTACGGTCGCATAATTTGAAAGTCCGGTTTGAGGGAACATAATCCAGGCACTGTAGGCACTAGGCAACTAGAGTAGCCTCCGAGACCGCGGGCGTTTTGATCTACCACTGCCTACGGTGATTTTTGCATTCAATTTAGCATGCAAGCAGTGTTGCCAACTTGGCGCGTTTGTCGCTATATTTAGCGCTTTTTCAGACCCCCCCTAGCGCCAAAATTAGTGAAAAACTCCTGGCGGAAAATCTAGTGCTTTTTGGCTGGTGAGTTGGGGCGAAATTGATCGACAGGCGCCAGAGATAAAACCCTCATTTTCACCATTTTTCCTCCTATGATAGTGATTTCAACCAGTGGTCCCCAGACTAAATGATGTAACTCTTTGAGAGCGTAAAAATGAAACCAAATGGACCCTTGCGGGTCCATTTGGTTTCATTTTTACACTCTCAAGAGTTAAAATAATCATCATGTGTGTTAGCCCAAGTCTACACAACTAGAGAATATACAATTTTAATGGTCATTTTGATCTGTACCCCTCCAGGCAGAGCATCTAGCCGCATTCTAGTGCATTTTGGAAGTGCCACTAGTGCATTTTGGATCTTGTCAGTTGGCAACACTGCCCCAAACACACACACACACACACACACACACACACACACACACACACACACACACACACACACACACACACACACACACACACACACACACACACACACACACTACATGACATGGCTACATTGTCTCCATCCCTGCCGGAGGAGGAAGAGGCGACACACAGTTATAAAGTAACACGAGAAGCGCCACAATGTTGCAAACAAGCCACCACCGCCACCGTGTACGACTGGTAGCCATAATATATAACTTCCACTGAAGGGCGTTTACTTGGATTGATGGAGTGCTTCTTTGTTTCGCATCACTTGGCGGATTTGAAACATTATAACAGCGGCGATCACCACCATGTTGATAACCGTGTGTGTGTGTGTGTGTGTGTGTGTGTGTGTGTGTGTGTGTGTGTGTGTGTGTGTGTGTGTGTGTGTGTGTGTGTGTGTGTGTGTGTGTTGCTATTGTTTTGGTTGTTTTCCTTCTATACTGGGGGGTTTTCTAGTCTCTGGTCCGCCAGGCAGCAGGTGCAAGACGCTGGCTGATCATTTAGGAGACTATTATTATGGGCTGCTACTACGCAGTTCTTTCTTTCCGCCGTAGAGAAGACTGTCGACCATTATGAAGTTTCTAGAGTAGTTTCTCTCGACAGACACAAGGAGGTGAAACGTCTTAGGCCACGTTTACACGGAGACTATGTGAACAGAAGACGCAAAAGTGGCGTCGCGTCTTCACTTATTATTTCGCGTCTAGACGATCGTTCTCATGAGGAAATCTGTGTGCATACAGTGACGCAAAAGTGTGTAGTATTGACATTCTAAGCTTCGTGTTTTGGTTGTGTAGTGGTGCTGGGGCTACGTCCCTCTCTCTCTGTGTTGCCAACTTGGCGCATTTGTCACTATATTTAGCTCTTTTCCAGACCCCCCTAGTGCCAAAATTAGTGAAAAACTCCTAACGGAAAGTCTAGTGCTTTTTGACTGGTGAGTTGGGGGGAAATTGATTGACAGGCGCCAGAGCTAAAAGCCCCATTTTTCACCATTTTTCCTCCTATGACAGTGGTTTTGGTCTCCAGGCTAAATGATGGATAGTTGGTTAACCAGATGTAACTCTTTGAGAGCGTAAAAATGATTTTTTACGCTCTCAAGAGTTAAAATATTCATCATGTGAATTAGCCCAAGTCCACACAACTAGAGAATGCAGAAGATTAATGGTCATTTAATGTCATATTCCCTTCCAGGCAAGCATCTAGCGCATTCTAGTGCATTTTTGAAGTGCCACTAGTGCATTTTGGATTTTGGCAGTTGGCAACACTGCATGCAAGTGCATACAGTGCTACAGCAAAAGTTTGGATTCAACTGCTTCTGTTAGCTGCCCGTTCAAAAACAAAAGGTCTCAGTAGCAGGCAAGGCCAAATGTACATGACAACAATAATTGTGGAACAAAACAAACACACAGTCCAGTCAATTTGGGTTTCACTATTTATTTTCAAAGACAGCCTGTCCTGTAGTCTATCTCCAACAGGTTTAGCAAACCTTTTCTTCAGATTTTAATTTTAGTTTTGAAACCTCTTTGCTAACAAGGAATGCTGCAAAAAAAATAACCTATGTTCAACAGAAGGTTATGACCACAAGAGTGTAATCCATTACTACAGTGTTTTGAAGTTAACACAAATAAGATGGGAGAAGGTAAGGTTGGACACCTAAGTGGTATAAGGAGTGTGGGATAAAGGACTTGCAAGGTACAGCAAACTTGTTTTTAAAAAGGAGCAAACAGGAAGGGTAACTCTAGGTCAGCATGTGGGGAACCCTTTATATTAACCTGGAGAAGAGGGTCAAATTTCCCCTTTAGCCTAGCATAGATTAAAGCAGACTCTTGCTGCTCCTAGGAAGAAGAAAAATCTTCAATAATCTTTTTTTGTTTTGTTTTCCCCCCTTCTCTCAAGTATACCTAGAAAGCATCAATTAATTACTCTAGATAAACAAAGATTGTGACTGATTGATGCATATTGTAGCTTGCTGGCAGGCCTATGAAACCAGCCAGCACTTCCAGGAAGGCATCAGACCTCACTTTGCAGTACATGTGCAAAAATGTTCAGATAGGAAACTAGTGAAGGGGAGGGAACAGGAGACATGTAACATTTAAACAGCACAGTTTTACTTAAAAATGAAAATTATACACTGTGTACACAGTCTACTGAAACTAAAATATCCTAAAAATGAACTGTGCGATAGTTTATTACATGCAAAGGTTAGGAATCACAAACCTACATAAAATGGCCATTCTCATTTACCCCCATGTGATAAGTCAAAGCTATGGCAACAAATACCGCAAAGCATTGATTTAGCTGTAATTGAAGAGAAATTCAATAACATGTAATCCTGCAAGGGGAATAGTCATGACATTTGGTTGATAATAGTGATGATGTCGATTTCACAGCGTCAGGCCCAGGTCTGGTGTGTAGGTTAGGGTTCTGGAGCAAGGTTAGGAATATGATCCATGTCAATCACCTTTACACAAGCAATGAAACTAAAAGCTGAAAATAAAAATAAAGGAACAGACTGGAGGCAAAAAGAAAGCCCAAAAGCCACCAAATGCACCTTAATACAATTCACCGCTGCTCCATGCCTGCCAATAGCATTGTCCAGTGTCAATTAATACTAACTTAATAAAAATAAAAATAAATCCTTGTGATGACAATGACATCGATTTTGTCATATCCAAAGTTCTTCCTTTCAGGATTTGCAGAGCTGGTCTGCTTTCAAGGCAGAGGCTCTCTCCTACGTATGCGTTTCTTGGTTTTGTTTCTCTTCCGTTGTATTTTTTTTCCCCTCTGCATGCGTTCTCATCCAGTCTTGCACACTTCCCAGTCACGCACGCAGACAAGCACACAGCACTCATCCGTCCATTCTCTCGCACATGCGACACGCGCAGCTGGACTCCTGGCCCCATCCTTCGGGGATGAGGGGTTGGGGGGCGAGGGAGGTGCCCCGTCAGGGCCTCTGGTTGGAGGAGATGAACCTGGCTCCTCAGCACTGAGTCCAGACATTCATACACAATGGGTCCATTCACACTCATGTCTGATAGCGTGGCCGATTGGGGGAGGGGCACATTGAGGATGGCGCCCTCTCTGGTCGGAGGACCGTGGAAATTGTGATATGGTTCGGCTTAGTTCGCAATTACTGTTTTCGTTGTTTTCTGTTGTGTCCGACTGTCCGTCATATCCTGACACTTCAAGGATTCTTGACTTTTTGGATGTCCTTGGTTCTCCCCGGGCAGACATCGACTATGTTGTTATTTGAAATAGTTTTCAGTTTTTAGTAGACAGCTCCAATAACGCAGAAGTTATGTTGGCTTGTCTCAACGCATTCGATGTAGATGTTTTGCTTTTTTGCAACATGTAGCCACTCATTCTCACTCGCACCCACTCGCCATCTCAAACTTCATTTGGGCTGGTTCCCCGGAATTCCAAATGAAATCCACACATATTTCTTTCAGATAAGATGCAGCCATGGATCCCACGAGCCAAGCACAATGGATCTAATTTCTCTCACACTCTCGCTCTCTTTCTCTCGCTCTTTCTCTCCTAATTTTTTATGTTGAACAGAGTGCTGCATCACGAACAAAACTCCAGAATTCCCCCAGAAGCCTTCTAGAACTGGAATCCCTCAGCTGGCACGTTGGTGGAGGAGTTAAAGCCATAAGTCCCACCCTGGATGGCCTCAGGAACCAGGCTGGTGTCTTCATCAATCTGAAGGAAGAACAAACAAACAAACACCAAAGATTAAATTAGCATACATTATCACACTAGTCATTATATCCCGAATCGGTATTTGGTATTGGATATGGAAAAAGTGGCATCGGGACATCCCTAGATGTCAACCATGTGCCCAGAGTTTTTCCAATACATCTTACTGTCCAACTTACATCGTCAGACGAGAAGAACTGATCAATAATTTCATAGGCCAATTTATAGATGTCCTCATTTTCATGATTCTGCAGCTGTTCCACCTTCTCCAAACCTGAGGGGAAAAAATACCACCACATTAAATGTACTGTAAATGATTTTCTGATCTTCAGGTAACTGAATATTAAAACACCAATCAAAAGAAGGAACTGGACGGTCAACTCACCGCCACATTCCTCAATAAGGTTTGCAATGGTTTCCGCCTCATCGTCAGCCATCTTTAGGATGTTGCTGAGGCCGTCCAAGACCACCTGCACCACTTGGGCATCCTTCACGGTCAGCAGGTTACAGAATGGAGGGATTACCTTCTTCTCAATCAGGTGTGCCACCTATTACGAGTGAGGAATACAGGTGCAGAGTTCAATCATAATACAAATGCAAACAGCGGCTTTGGCACATCATCATAGGCAAAAATGCTCTACTTCTACAAGCTCATGGTGAGCTTGTAAATATGCCATCATTTACAAGAAAACAGTGCCGGGTAGTAGTATTAAAGTCAAGTTGAAAGGATTTATTTATGGTCATAATGTCAATAATATATATTTTATGCACTAAGCTACTTGTTTATATGGTATTCCTTATCTATTTTTAGCTTAAGTATAAAACAATGGTTAATATGGTCAAATGCTAATGTCACAGCTACGTTTCAGATTCCAGAGTCGAAGCCTCTTTTTTAAAATATTTTATAAAATATTACAAACATTACCGTTTCAAATGTTTTCCAAATGGGAAGAGGTTCATATTAGTGACTGACACTCCTGTGCCACTACAGTGCTATGTGTCATGACAGTCAGCGACAGCGCTCAGAGGTATTACATGCGAGGGGGGGACAGTTATACCTGGTCTTTTCTCCCGCTTATTGTCAGGTTGCTGATAGCCCAGGCTGCTTCCTTCTGAGTACCAAAGTCTCCCTGGAAGAGATGTTCAGAATTAGCTAACCATGTTATATATGCTGTTCGCAGCTTTTCCATGCGAATTGAAAGGACCACATTGGTTTGGTATGTTGTATCTAGTTCACAAAAAGGAGAGCATTTCACCAGTCTTGGTGAAATGCTACTGACTTTAGTAAAAAAAAAAAAAAAAAAAGAGAGAAAAAAATAGAGAATTAAAAAAAAAAGGGGGGCCCAACACTCCTATTTAAATTAAGTGTAAATAACCAACATTTCAACTTGGCAATGTCTTGTTCTTATTCTAACATTGTTCTCATCATTTACTTCCATTCTGTATTGTTTTTGCTCTTTGTGATTAAAGATAAGTTAAAAAGGCCCACCTTGTCAAGCAGATGGATGATCATGGGCACAAGCTTGGCATCAATGACTGCCTGCACCTGCTGCTGGTTGCCTGCTGTGATGTTGGAGAGGAACCACACTGCCTCCTGCAGGATAGGAGGAGAGAATACAGATACACAAATTATTTCTACTGCATTCAGCATGAGTGAAACAGGTATGCCTGGAATGTTTCAGTGCCTGAGCTGGATCAGATTCTAGTGGTCCGCACCCATGTGGGTGGACCACTCATAGAGACGGCACTGTGGGTGTGGTGAGGGCAATGTTGAGGCTCTAATCATTGGCCAGGTCACTCGAGCATAGAAGCCTCTGGCTTTTTCAGTGACAGGCCTCAGATGCACTCCGATGTCAGCAGAGACACACGTGTCTTCAGTGCCCTCTGACCGCCACCCAGTGGTATCACACATCCAGACACTCATACAGACTACCCCCACCCACCTTCCCAATGGCTAAAGCTAAAAACCGTGAGATCCAGGATTTCTTCTTCTCCGTCTGGTTCCTTGAAGTGTCGAGTACCTAACAGTAGCTGTCGGCCCCAACTAAACCCATTCGCACAACATTCATTCGAGTACTCAGTCTCTGATTTCATCATTTCCAAATAGCTCAGTCTCCCTGCCAGCTCAAACATTATGCAGGTTGTGTATGTGTTAGAACAAGATGAGGGGACAGTTACCTTGTTGATTTTCTCCTTGGGGTGTGTGAGGAGAGAGGGGAAGTGGCCGAGTGCATCGCAGTTGAGCACAACCTGAGTCTGTTCATCTGTACCAGTCACAATGTTCCCTACGGCCCTCAGTGCAGCAGTCTGGACCAAGTGAGAAAAAGTGCCATTATAATTAAATAATACACAAAACGCATGCAAACAGGTCTTCTATCCGTGTTGCCATTCTTGTATGTATAACACTGTTTTTACTTGTTTAGTAGTGACACCACTATGTCTTTAACAAAATGAACATCCTAAACTGGCCAAGTCATAATAAAAGGGCACTCACGAAAATAACAGATCTTAAAGCTCACAGTGTTGTGTGTTCATAGAGCTGCCATAAAGAGATTTGGTGTACAGAGAAGGGGATCGATGGGGGACCCTTCCCCAGCCAACTACCTCTATGGTAGTACATATAATACTATTTGCTTTATCACTTTAGTTTACTGGCATTTTATATCATATATTAAATTACCATCCTTGCCTAATCCCATTCTCTATTCTATTTTGCACCCATAGGAAGTCATGCATGGAATTCATTATTTAGTCATTCCATACCTGAACTTTGACCTCCTGGTGGCTCAGCAGGGGTACCAGGTGAGGAACGATGCCAGAGTCGATAACCATCTGGATCTGTTCATTTCCAGCATCCGTCAGGTAAGACAGAGCCCACACAGTGTCCACCAGGATCTGCAAGAAAACATGGTCACAAAAAATGAAGAGTCTACTCCAAAATCCTACAAAAACCTGCGCTACAGTTAGTACATTGTCACAACAATAATGACATTATGGTAACTACTACATATAGTGCCATTTACATCACATAAGTTAAGCCTAGGCATATGCCTGTAGGACAAGTGGTAACGGCACGAGATTGGTAGGGATTCTGGTGATCTGACTGCTATGCAATGTGCATTCCATAGTTTTGGAGCAAGATGGGAGAAGACCTCCCATGTTTTAGATAATGTACTTCCTGTCTCGGCTGGTCTGAGCATGCACAACGGTTTCTAGGGTCCAAATGTTAAATTTGTCGAACTCTACATTTTGTTACTGAAATATGACTATGGAGAAATCTATACTGAACAAGACTCCTGCAATGTATTCCGTGATACATAGTTAATCCCATGCACACGCAAGTGATTCCTCATTCATTCAAACTTATTAATTATCTAGTGATGTCTTTCGAAAATAAATATAACAGATGCATTTTATGCAGAGTGTACTCACGCTGACATCAGTGTGATGGATCAGCACACAGAGAGCTGGCAGGATCTGAAAGGAACAGGGGAGAGGAAGATGGAGATGATCAGTCACCAAGTGGATGTAAATCTCAATTAAAAGACTGGTGAGGTTTCTACAGCTGCCATGGAGGAAGACAAAACAGCAGCAGACCCAATGCATAGCGCACTATTGGAGAATTTCCACGGTTTTGCCTGGCTCAGCCCCGAATCAGCACCATAATAAATGCTAGCTTATTCTTCCCTGTGATTCAAGGACTGGCTTCACTGCCAGTGTGTGCCGGTTGGAATCCCAGCACCCGATTGGCCTACAGCCCTGTCACTCACTTCGTTCCCAACCTCGTCTGCTTTCCAAATATTCTCATGGGTTCATATGAACCAATCATCGTTCAGACTGCTGCTTTGATAACGCCTATCCTAGAAACCACTGTGGAGAGGGACTTCAGTCTGAATAATGAAGTGAAACGAAATGACAATTCAGACTGAGGTCAGTCTAATTGTGGTTAGTAACCTTGTATACTTCTTGGCATCCTTTGACAAGGTTCCATCCACCTGAGGCGATACCAAATAATAGGTGAGCTGCTAACACTGCCGACTAGTAATTTGCAATAGACATTAGTTACTGGTGACACTGTGTCACAACGCACTACCCTATCCATATTCTTAATTTGCCAAAAATGGCAGAAAATGCATTTTCTGCCCATTTGGTTTCTGCCCAAATTTTATAAAGACACAACACAGAGTTACCAATGTAATCTAATGTTTTTTTTGTGATGACATGATCAAACTGCAATCAAAATGAGCCATCCTTGCACACCCCGCTCACATGAGGTACACATGCATGCATAGCAAAACACATTTCACGACTGGTTCACCGTGAACATGTCACAGTCTACATTTTAACAATATCAGAGATACTGTTACAATGTTTCAGCAGTCAGTCTGGAGTTATTGTATGCAATTAACACTTTAAGCTGTCAGGACCATGAACAAACATTAAATCAGTGCACTGCGATTCTTTCCATCCAGACCAGGTTTGATGCAGCTAAGACTAGTCAAAACAAATAACCATGTCATAGCGTTTGATTTAGATCAGGAATTATTAAGGCTCAAACTGTTTTCTTCCCATCAATAATAATGTCATGTCTATTGACAAACAGGTAGCTTTATAATTAAGCTACCATGACAACAATAAAGAGTGGTTAGGTGGGTCTATGATAACTATCTAGTAGCCACACCCTCTGCACTGAAGTGGTACCATCTGCAGTGGAAAACAGAAGTACCAAAAGAAGAGCAGTAAACTGAACTGAACACTATGCATCGCAATACAAATTACAATTGGCATCGATATGTAATGGTCATCAATAAGGTCCAAAAATCCCACCACAAAGCACATAGGCAAGCTGCATGTATAAGACATTTCTATACATTGTCCATGTTTTAGCGTTCCTTTATAGCCGGCTACTGCTCCCAGCCATGGAGTATGAAAAACAGTCTAGAGACCTGGCAAAACCACTACTTCCAGCTTTTATCACACAGGCCTCTCTTTCTCCCTCAACTTAGTATAAATAACATGAGTAACCTTTATTTGTAGATCACCTTTCAAATCAAAGCCAGGAAAAAAAACTATGGTAACAGAACATTACACAAACAGATAACAAACAACAAAACATATACGTGCCAGGAGCACAAAGAAAAGTATTGGGCTACTCTCCATTCCCTACCTCCTGAATAGTCTCCATGGGTGGTGGGGGGTCCTTGTGGCGGCAAAGGTTGACCATAACCCAGGTGACGTTGCGAAGAAAGGTGATGGGAATGGATGGACTAATGAATGACAGCAGGGGCTTGACAACACCCAAACTGATCACATAGTCTCGACACTGGGGGCCATCGCCTAGAAGAGTGAACGCGTATTATACAAAAATAGTGAAAATACACACAATGGGGATTTCACCTTCACTCAAACTTTTCTCCTTCATTCTAGATTTTTACATGGAGGAATGATGACTGACCTATGATATTGCCCAGAGCCCAGACAGCCTGCTCACAAACGTTCTGGTGAGGAGAGTGAAGCAGCCTCAGGAACAGAGGAACAGCATCTACAGGAAAAGAGGAGACAAAATCATTTAGATTAACACCTCAATATCCCAATAAGCTTTTCTCACAATGGGCCCCTCATAAGCAGAAGTAGCCTGATCCTCTGCTACAAGTTATCCAACAAAGTTTATCATCATGATTATTATAGTTGGGTGGCACTTACTGGACTGAACAACAGCTTGGGTCTGTTCGGAGGTACCCGACGCTATATTGGTCAAAGCCCAGGCTGCCTCAAACTGTAGAGAGGGGCTGCAGAGGACAATCGAGATGACAAGAGTTAGTACAGCAGAAAAACAAGCTGATGAGTCACCCCATACAAGGTGAAAATTGGAGGCCACTTGCATAACTGTGCAACATACTTTAATGTAGGTCAGGCTAAGCCCTACTAGCACATCTGCATGAGTTTTAAGCACAGACTAAATCAATCTCACAAGACTGTTAAGAATTAAGCTCTGCTACTAGAATCCATGAGAAAATGCATATGCGTACATCTCAAAATATTGTGAGGGCGGGTATTGACCAATATTGTGGGGGCGAGCATTAGTGCATTTCAGAAAATGTGTTTTTTTTCCCTCTAAGTGCAACCTATATTATAAAGTAACAACTACTGTTGCCTCGGAAACTCAGGCCCACCATGGAAGGGACTGGTCACATCGCCAAGTGAATTCAATGAAGAGAAGTGCTTCAGCATTAGTAAGAAACAAGAATCCAATTCTATGGGTGGGTAGACAAAGGTAAATAAGTCAGATAATTCCAAAGGCTAGTTAAACTGTGCATACAATGCTAGTTAGCTTGTTGATACTTAACATTAATTAAATGAGTGAAACTGTCAGTTATTTATGACTATTTTGAATGACATGATTGTATGTCAAACTGGGGTGCATGCGGACACACACACACACACACACACACACACACAATTATATGGAGGTGAAACATTGCTCAGATATAGAAACGTACTTGTCATCTCTGTCAAGGCAGTGCACCAGAATGGGAAGGATCCCAGATTTGATCAGGTCATCTATAGGTGGGTTACGGTCACTAGATAACAACTTCCTACAAAAAAAGTAAACAAATTCAAATGTAAGAAGACAATTGATACAACTTTTGACATATACAATATGAACATAGAGGACCAATAAAACAATACAGAATATTTAGGTGCGTATATACTGCTGCTGTTCACAATGATTCAAGTGAGTGTCTCTTTATTACACAAGACCAGCTACAATGTAGAACAAGGCCAAATGTCCAACTGACGGCATTATAGTTTGGCTCAGCAGAACAGGAAACTATTCAGACTATTGAAAATTGTGGATGCAAAACTGTGATCGTTCTATAAGAGATGTGATGTATAAATAGGTTAATTTGGAAGACTTCCTACCTGGCAGCTTGAACAGCACTCAGTTGCACCCCCTGGTTGTCACTGGTGGCATTCTGAAAGTAAATACCAGCATTAACACAATAGCAGATAGAGCATTGTCAACCATCATAAAGGGCATAAACTTAAAACAAATTACAAATTATATGCCAATACTACCATTACAATGTGTCATTGACGAACCTATTACTTTTGTTTGCTGTGACAATTTTCTGTAAAATGAGCAGTGAAAAGGTGATGGGGTAAAAGAAATTAAAATTGATAATAAATATCCAACTTACTTGTACTATTGCTTCAAGTGAGGTGTTTTGCTGAAAAAGATTTGGTCAGACTTTGTCAGTATTCAGACATACACAGTGGCACCTGCACCTATTGTGCTGGTACTCTTGTTTAAAATGATTTTCCTCTCCCAAAATCAAGCATTATGCCAATTGCTTGGTCATGATGACCTCGCCGGCTACTTAGTTTCACCTGCCTGAGAGGCGTTTCACCGGGAGGGTGTAACACCTGCAGAGAACAAGCTACTCTTCTCTTTGCCAAGTTCTCCAACCAACCTGTATGAGTTGTATTGATGGTTGTCCATGTCCTAAGTAATTGTGACTACGGTAATGATTTAATAATCTTCTGATTGAACGCATGGGTGGATAGATCAATATATATTGATACATTGATATACAGTATATTGTGTTGTGGCCTCTGTGTTGTGATGCATATCTACCATGAGATTGCAAGCCATATCCACCACTAGTCTTGGGCGGTATTGATTTCTTAATATCGGTATTGATAACGTGTTAATTAGCTCGATATTCAATATTACCGGTATTGACCACTAGATGGCAATGGGTGAGCGAATGACAAGAGCATGGCACCGTGGCAATAACGCAAAATCATTACATTTGCTCAAAAGTTGCAATTGTGTAATAATTGTGATAGTCCTTCAGGCCAGCCAAACTGTTGTGCAAGCACTAGTGATACAACAGACTGATCTCACCTGCTGGTCATAAAGGGCAGACAACAAGTCTTCTAATGTTTCATTATATGACTATCATCACTTGTATTTATACTGAGGAGTACAGTCAAGTATACGTTTAATGTTAATTGTTTTGAATGATATTCTGTGTCTTTTCCACTTTGTATATCTTCATAATTATGTCATGATTGATTGAATACACAGGACCACAATGGAAGCCCTTATGGCTTTTTCTGTTATACTTGTACAACGGCACCCATGACTGGATACTTAAGTTTTTCAAAAAGTACAATTAATAAATGAGCCCTAAAAACTATACGGACAACAATGTTAACAGACTTCTTGTGTTAACCTATTAGCAGAAACTTTTGACTGTGCTACGGTATGACGATCATATGTCATATTTGTTAAAGTCAACATCTATGTTGAAAATTGTATTTTTATAGGAGGGGTAGCACGTGCCAGACACGTAGACAACCCGTATGGACATAACGAGTTTTTTAATTTTGTTCAAATAACTCTTAATGTAGCAGCAACTACGGCCACCATAATTGTTCTTGGTAAGTGACATGGTCAACTACCACAGAGTACCATATACAATATCTTAAAATACCTTATTTTGTGTGTATTTAGTGGTGTAATGATATAGTAACGATCGAAACATTGATTTTAATTTTATTTTTAATTAAAATAAAACTAAGTATATCATTATGTAAACTATTGAATCGTGAAAAAAATTAGTATAAGAATTAGTATCGAATCGTTACCAATACCAAGTACTTGTGCATTGTATTTCAATGATTTGAAATCGATTCAGTAAGTCTTTATCAAATATTATTTGATAAAGACTTACTGAATCGATTTCAAATCATTGAATCGTATCATCATATCACTATCACCATCGTATCAAACAAATATGGTCCATGTATTGTATCGTGAAACATGCATCATTATATGTATTGATGTTAAAAAGTACGGTATCATTACACCCCTACGTGGATTTCTTGTGGACGTTTTTAAATCTTTTACACACTGTCAAATTAATCTTGTCCCATTTCTTTACTGTTCTCCTTGCACTGCCTTTTCTTGTTGCCATCCTACCCTTCCCTAAAAACGCACAATGCTGCATAGAAAAAATAATTTCATCACTTCTTAACGTCTGCATATTCGTTATGTGACAAAAGATTTTGTTCTGAGGCTGAGCCATCAGACATAATTGCATGATCATTTAAAAAGAAAAGATAAAGTGCCCAAAACTAAGTGTTGTGGAGACCTCAAATGGTCATCAACTCTGACAATTAAGCTCTTCACCAGTAGCAAATTCCACAGATATGAAATACATTCATTAACTTGAAGCAGGAATAAAGAAAACATACCGATCTGAAATCCCCATCGGCATCAGAGTCGTCACAGATGTCCTCATTGGGCACATTCCTCCTCTTGAGAAGGTGTTCATCTCTTTTGTTCTGTCAAGGAGCAAGCAGGGGTCAATTTCATACACTGTTGCCTTGTGCAGTCAAGATCATAAAACCATGGTTATTACTGCATGTAATCAAAAGAGCAAACTATTTCTTTAGGACTACCTTTTATTTTAATTGATTGCACAATATAAAGTTAACTCAAAATTACCTTGCGGAGTTCAACAACCACCTCAGTCCTCTGTCTTCTCATAGTCTGTTTGAGAAATGTTATGATTGTTAGAAATGTTATGAATGTTAGATTCCAGGCAGCAAATGGGACACTTGACACAAACCTGTTTGTTTCAAGACTAAATGGCCGTGTATTTAACATTAATATATAGGTGTCCAGTAAGAGATGTGGGTTCACATTAGTCTCCTGCTCATATCTAGGATTTGAAATCAGCAAGCCCACATACAGCTTATGACAGCACTAAACAAACTTCCAGCACGCGTCAGCTTGGGTTACAGTGTGTCTGGCTTACTATGACATAACAACCTCCCTGTTTTATGCTATGACTACCCATCATGCATCTACAAATGACTGGCTAAATATTACTGTGCACAAGTTTATGCCATCTGTGTTTCACATGCCATGGGAGCCCAGCTGTATGCACAGAAAATCAGGATTCGGGATAATTAATATGAAATAATCATAGACAGTGGTTTTCAACCAGTAGTCTGGGAACCAACAGTGGTCCTTCAGAGGGTTTCAGGTGTCCCCAGCTAAATTATGGAGCGTTGTTAACCAAATACACCATCAGAGATCTTTAACTCTTGACAAAACACAATTGGGGAATGGAGAAGAATTGTTATTTTGATTTAAAAATAATAATGTAATGTTGCATGAACTCTACTCTCTATGTGTGGGGTGGGTCTATATTGGACCCACCCACACACACACACACACACACACACAATAGTGGTGGTCCCCAGGTTGCTCTTAGTCAGGATGGTGGTCCCTGCATCAACATGTGTTGAAAACCACTGTTTTAGAACAAGTAAAAAGTACCATTAGTCTTGATGTGTTTTTCTAGGCGTGTACCTCACTAGAGAGCCCAAGTGGATCAACTAGTGAAGCAAATACGTGCTTTATTAACTGTAGTGTACAGTACAGATCTAAACGGTATAGCTAAGGTTACCGTGACCATATAAACCATGATGTTAACAATGTAACAATTAACCATTTATGGATGTATTGGAAAGGGTGGCTAAATTCAGCAATAAGAGACCATTAAAAAATCCCAGGTAGCACTGTGAGGCTAGCAGGCTACGCTAACTGGATTCCGCCATTGTTTTTGGTGTGAAAGACAGACGGGGGATGGGTGGAACTGACTGCAACCAGCAGCACCACCACCAACCAACCAAGCCCTACGAGAGCAGCTATAGCTTTAGCAGGCGTCAGAGCCATCTAGTTAAGAAAAAATGCGACATCGAGGGCTCGGAAGCGAAGCGCTCTAGCGCTGTTCACGCATCCTGAAAAGGGGACAAGCTGGAGTAGGAAATACCGGCACATTGTTTTCAACGGTGTAAATAAAAGCTATTGCTACAAAATATTTAAAGATTAAAGGTGGGCTGTTGCCAGAGTCCAATGCATTTCTGCATATTTCCGGTCGAGGACTTATCCCTATTTATTGTCCCCATTCTCAGTAGAACAGCCGCCATTTGACCAGATCCTTGAAGTGAACGGAGTTTGCGTAACTCCGACTACATAATACTGTAATGCTCTGAGCAAGTGTTAGCATTCAAAGTAGCAATACATTATGACATATGGCGTCAAATCATCTTCGCGAATAAACATTAACATCTCAAAAGTCCTAGTAGTCCAAGACGCGCATTTAAACGACATACAATTCCCAGCAGCCGGGGAGGCTGTTATTAAAAGGCCCAGGGAGGATCCGGGGAATCATGACATGCTTGAGTTATGCTGTTAGCAACATTAGCACGGTGATCCCCCTGCCTGGTGTGGGCCTGACGTTAAGGGAGCACAGCTAACGGCTCGATCTGACGTTCACTTTAGTTTCAGGCCTTGGGCTGGGGTTCGAGTATGAAAAGTGTTATTTGATGGCCAGGATTTCTAGTTTTGATGTAGCCCTCATCATCACAGGATGACCACCAGACCAGGGCCTGCCTGGCTGGGTTCACTGCACGCAACTTTCATATCGGGGTTATAAATTAGAAGCGACGTCACAGAGAGAAACCCGGCCCGGGATCCTTTTACAATATAACTTCGTCGCGGGGCGAGCCATCGGTTAGTTAGTTGACAAAATAAGACCTTAATTGCAACCGAGTAAAGTTCCACACGCGTCGTTTATTTATAAATATCTTTTACTAGTTGAGGGGCGACCTCGATGGAAATGTAAGGCTCGCCCCGGCGATGTATAATACATGAAAGCCCCGGAGCAGGAAAAAAGCAAGCAAATAGCGCTAAAGATCCATCCGATACTTTACCTCCAAATCACGACCCTTATTCTTGAAATTCTTCAGCCGCTGATTGTCCAGTTTCTCGTTGTCAGCCATGTCTGCGATGTGGATTGTTGTTCGATCAATTATAGCGCTTTATTAACTTCACGTAATATGTATTTTTCAGCCTGGTTTAGGTTAGCTTCCCCTGATCCGGTTCCCTGTTCTTCAGTTCAGCCCTTTTGGTTCCCCGGGCGGACTATTTTCTGCTGGTGTGTTCGCGGTGCATACTGGGAATGCCGGTGGTGGTGCTGCGTTCGCCGTGTCGTAGATGGGTGGGGAATTCCCCCTTTCTCTCATTGGTCTATCTGCGGATAATGACAATACATTTTTATATACGGACAAAAAGCGCCAGGGCGCGCTACACACATACCGTACGATGGAAAGGGGCCAAGGGCCACTATACCGGTATTTCTACACTCACTCCAGACGCCCACATTGCAGATTACCTTTGCTGATCTACAAGCTCAACATGGTAATTCAGCTATTTTTGATATATTTGATATGAAATGTTGTGCTGTTTGCGCTTTCTGCACTAAATAGGCTACAAATACATTCATCATAAATCCAGTCTAGTCCAAATCCAATCCAACATTTGAATACTAATAATTAGGTGAAATCAATAATATATCAATGATTGGATATTAACCTGTGGGACACGTTATGGATGCATTCGGAAATTGCACCGAGTGCACTGTGCAATGTGAATTAATAGGCGAGTCATGGTGGGGGCCTCATGCATGGGGCGTTTTTACCATTAGGCAGACTAGGCAGTTGCCTAGGGCGCCATGGGGGGAGGGTGGGTGACCATGAGGGGAGGGGGGCGACCATCAGACATGGATGCTAAAGGGATCCCAGGCTATAAGCCTCATATGCATACGTACATCATGTGTCCTCTATAACTAGAATTGGACATTTAAAACACATATATGTTCTTTAGTTTAAAAATAGTTCATAATTTTATTCCTTGGGGGCGCCATTTTACAGGAGATGGACCCTGACGGGTCTATTTGGTAAGGGGGGCCTGTGCCCTGTGGTGTGTATGTGGAAGAAATGCTGCCATTTGTCCTAAAGAGACTACAAATTATTGCTTTTGTTTCTTTGCGCTCTATATCCTGTATGACTATACAATGTGACAGCTCTGTTTACAAAATGCTGTACTCTCTCCAAGTCCAACTGTATTTACTTTTCAAATTTACTTTTCAAACATTTTCAAATGTTTATTTGCCGACCCTTGCTGTGTGTGTGTGTGTGTGTGTGTGTGTGTGTGTGTGTGTGTGTGTGTGTGTGTGTGTGTGTGTGTGTGTGTGTGTGTGTGTGTGTGTGTGTGTGTGTGTGTGTGTGTGTGTGGTCAATAGTCTAAGCTTTCAGAGGAAACAGTTGTTGCTGACGTTCAAGGAAGAAACAAAACTGTGGTGGTCAGGGCGCCTGCTGACTGAGTGGTCCAGGCGCATGCCACATGTAGGCCCCGGCCTGTCTGTTGACAGTGTTGTGTGTTTGTGTCCCGTTCATGACGACCTTTGCTGCAAGGCTTTCTCCCCTTCGCTCTCCTGCAAATCTTCACGGTAACTATCAATAAAAGGTCAGTCATCGGGGGGTCAAAATTGGGAGCTATGAAATGACCTGTTTGAGGGTCGGGGTCTCACAACATACTCAAGGTGAATGGTCATGATGTGCCATTGTGCCATGTAACACACACACACACACACACACACACACACACACACACACACACACACACACACACACACACACACACACACACACACACACACACACACAGAGAGAGAGAGAGAGACTTGTGTTCTCTCACTGTCACTCACTCTCTAGCCTCGACACCCAGGCTTTCATTTTCGTTCGACTTGCGCGAAAACGGAAAGCCTGGACTAACGCACGTTGGAAAGTGGCCTTCAAGTGGGAGTCAACCTTCCGGGGTGGGCGTCGCTCTAAATGATGTGACGTAGAACAGCAGTGGACGGGCGCGGGAGGGGCCGGGGATGACGACACGTTAGTGAGTTCAAATCAGAGCGCAGCACTTCCGCCGTGTGGATGCCACGGCACCCCACCCCCCAAGGCCAAAATCATTGAGGGCTAGACCAGGCTACTCACTCTCTAAGTGGAACGCTTTATCAGTGTATCATCCACAGTATTATGTATTAAGTTAACTTAATGTGTGTGAAATGAAATTGAGTCATGTCTGTTTTACATTTTTATTTGATGCTTTAACAAAACTGCAATCTTGAACTTGGAATGCAATGCTGTACCAAGTTAGAGATAGACTAGTACACACAAGGACATTTAACATCAATGAATAAATGGTGCATTTATATAGCGCCAAGGCACAATCCAAGGCGCTTTACGTAATGCACACACACACACATGCATGGCGGTTGAAACCATGCAAGGCACAACCAGCACATCAGGAACAATTGCGGTTAGGTGTCTTCCGAAGGACACTTCAACATGTAGTCAGGAGGAGGATTCGAACTGTTGACCCACGGGTCATTGGACAACCTGCTCTGAGCCACAGTTGCCCCAAAGAAAGAAAGAAAGAAACCAAATTTAAATCAAGGAGTTTTTAGATACATTAATTATATTCTTCCAATTATGTTTTAGACAAAACAATCCAATCTTTTTTTATTGTTTTTTTTTATTCCTAGCTGTTTCTAACAGCTCGCAAAACACCTGCCTGCCGTTTCCTCAATTCTCCAATCCTATAAACTAGGATTATAAGGCCCACACAGGCACACACCACACTCAGTTCTAACCATGGGAGAAACATTGAAAAAATATCTTCTTTTCACCATGGAGATCAACAGTGGTCATCTCTCATTCAGCTGCCCTATCTCATCTGTGAACCATGAGGTCACTTGTTGATGAGTCACACAAGGATGCTAAAGGGACCCCACATAAAGCGGGAATCATGAGCCTTAGAAAGAGACTCTCTCAGCCATCCCGAGAAAGAGATTCTCAGCCATTACAAGTGATTGAAGCACAACTCATCTTAACCACAGTACAGCCCTGATTTCATAATAGCAAAACCCTTGGGCTTCAGTTTGCTGACGGAATCCTGGATGTCCTTTTGAGTCTTTTTCAGTGATGTTTTTAACAGATAAACAACCCTTCTGAAACCCTCCTCCAGTCCCATGCCAGTTGCCGCTGAACAGGGCTGAACAAACCAGGCCCTGCCCCCACAAACCCTCTTCAGGTCCAGTTTTAGGCTGAGTTCTTCAGGGGTTAAAGCACCAGGGACATCCTGCTTGTTGGCCAGAACCACCAGAGGGGCCTTCTTGAGACTATAGGATCTCAGAACCTAAGTAGAAAAGAAGATATTAGGACTGAGTAAAGCCCACCAAACAGCAGATTGTTTCCAACAGCAAATCAGGGCAGACCTAATTATGTTTTGAATAGATATTTTTTTCACATGAATCACAATAAGATAATTATCAATAGGGATGTCCCGATGCACCTTTTTCGTTTTCAATCAGATCCCACAATTTCTGTTTCAGCCAATAGCAAATACCAATACCGGTATTAGTGTTGTGAAATTGTGTTGTGTGGTTGGTTTATACAGTAACTCAAAATGCAAACTCTATATGTCTATTTACTTTACATGCTAAACCCTTATGCCATATCCCTTATTTCATTTTCACTATTTTGAAAAACTTTTTTGGACTATTTCAACATGTCAATCTATTAACACGTTGTGAGCTAGTAGACTGGCCATTTGAACTACTGAGAAATGTTTTTTTTTAATAGTTTAAAAAGGCAAAGAAGTTAAGGGATAAGGGGTATAGCGGTAACGAAAATGCTCACTCTATATGTCTCAACAATTTATTCACTTGCCATGGTATCAACCCCTTACCCCTGTGTCAGATCGGTGGTTAGACTGGCTGGCATATGTCGATAGTGATATGAAACTATATGACAAAAAAGTGCTGATAGTGATATCTTTTCTGACACGATACAGTATTGGGACAAAAATACATAAATATTAAAATAAGTAAAGATTACCTGATCAAGCTCCTTACGAGCTTCCTCTAGCCTCCTCAGGTCACAACTATCCACCACAAATACCAGGCCAGCTGTATCAGCGTAGTGGTGTCTCCAGTGAGGCCTCATCCTTCTCTGTCCACCTACATCCCAAACCGTCAACTCCCGGCCCTTTTCCTCAGTCTGAAGCATCTCGACGTTGAATCCTACAGTTGGCACCGTACTCACACTCTCATTGTACTTCAGCTTGTACAGCAGGGTGGTTTTCCCCGCTCCGTCCAAGCCAAGCATAAGAACTTGTGCCTGCTGTTGGGGCTTGGAACTATGAATGCCCATGTCTGAAAACACTGATCCCGTTGTCTGAAGATGTTGCAGCTGGTCTCGTTATGCTTAAATGCAGTGTGTCCAGTAGCAATGGCTGTATAGTCTGTTTGCTTGGAGAGGTCTACCCATGGTTCTTATAAAGCCTGGATGCTAAACGGAATGCCTTATGTACACATGAGTCAGAGAAACCCCTCCCCTCACTTGTTGTGAGATTCCACTAGTCAGACTCATTACACAGCTTTCAGTAAAGCTTTTTATATCTCCTGGGTGACTGTGCATGTTAGAGGAGCACAGAGTTCTCTGGTTACAGTTCTGTCAATGGAGTTGAATCACACCTGCCCTAGACCATCAGTCCATCACACACACACACACACACACACACACACACACACACACACACACACACACACACACACACACACACACACACACACACACACACACACACACACACACACAAACACACACACCATGAAGCCTGTGTTTGCTGGGGGGTGGATTTTAGTTTCATTCTGGACGTTTGTCATCTCCAAGCATTGACGTCACAGACAGGGCAGTTTTAGTTCATGGTCCACTTTCCCACATGGGTGACATCAGTTTATAATTTAATGAGATGTGAGAGCTTACCAGCACAACAAACAATAGTTGGCAGGTGTGTGCAGCTTCCAGAGATTTTAAGTTGTTAGCTCTGGGACGGCACTTCATTAAGGACAACACACAATAGATTTGATTAACATTTCTTAACTGAGTCCAGCATATGCAGTACAGTTAAAGGCAATTGAGATAAATTTTCAACTCAATAAGGTAATAATTTATAGAACAAATCTATTGTAGTTGTTCATTACTGGAAATGTTCTTTACATGAGATGAATTACCAGCTATCATGATAGTGTGTTAACAATAAAGTCAGCAAAGCTTTCTTCTTAGGTGAGGTACCTGAAACTGTCCAAATGGGTTTTGTACACACAGATATACATTTATTTGTACAATAAATAAAAATCATGTTGACTGACTGACCCAAACAATCCATCGAAGGGTCCAGAGGTCTAGCATATGGAAAAGTGTAAACAACTTAATTACCGTAGCATGTCGATTTGCATTTTTCAAAAATATAAGTACATTTTTAAGACAATTCACATTGCAGTATTGATGTTTATATGCACATGCAGACATGAAAAAGTCATTTCCGCTCATTAGGTCATGATGTGTCTTCCTTGTGGTTGGACGGTGTAGAAACAGTGATGAAATAGATGGATACACCTCTATAGGGATGCACTTTTATCATACCGTATCTTCATTTGATTGATTCATGTTGTATTTTGTCATTGTATTTTGTATATCTTTTATGTGGACCCCAGGAAGATTAGCTGGTTGCCACGGCACCAGCTAATGGGGATCCTTAATAAAATCAAAATCAAAAATCTTACAGTATGTTGTATAAACTAAAGTTTAACGTAACATTTAATGCTGGTGGTGTGTTGAATGCCAATCTGAGTGCACAGTGTATAATCACAGTGTACAGTATATGCTAGTCCAAGGCATCTACGTAGATATACTGTATTCTAGAATTTATTCATAGCTTTTGTTAATTTATTTTTATACTGGACGTTTTATTTGTACATGTTAGTACTGACAATATCTTTTGACCATAATTACAGTTGTAGACAATAGAAAAGATGGCAACAGAGAAAATAGCATGTTCATTTATATTTTATTTTAATTCTCTTTTTGATTTACATTTGAAAATTCACAGATTTGTTATTTTTATTTTCTTCATTTTTACAATTTATTAAAGTCAACAAAACAAGTACAAACAGCACATAAACATTCAATAACATTATTCTGGAAGAAGAATGTACAACTGAAAAAGCACATACAAACAGTTTTTGTCTAGTAAATACCTCATGTTAAACAACCCAGGGCCAGGTGAATTGCTTTATTCAGTGCCGGATAGACAGGGACAAGATGATACTAACAGCGATATGTACATTCATGTTACAATTATTTCTCATCTCTTGGAGACATCCCTTTAAATATGCAATTCTACATGTATATCTGTATGATGTCTATGTCATGCTATGTGCATGGTATGTTCAACTGCATTACATAATAAACAACAAGTTAGTTTTGGCAGCAGACTTTATAACAGGAAATCAACCGTTTTACAAAAATAAGGCAACAAGTATACGTATCTCATTCAAAGGCTTCTTAATACATATTCAGGTGACAGTTCAGGTAAATAGAAATTAAACTGTATAGTACATATATCATGTGTATATAGAGTAGGCTGTTAGACTACATTGTTATTGATATCATGTAAGTTGACACAATCTTGATAAATTAATGTGTGATAACATGTTACAGTTATGTAATTCAAGTGGGGTCTGATGATGAGTTAGAGCAGAGGTCTCCAACGGTTTTCAGGCCAAGGACCTTTTAGCTGAGTGAGAGAGAGAGATATCAAGCTCTACATATTGTATAGTATACAATGCATAGATTTCATAGATACAGTACCTTCATAGACTTGTTTGACAGCATTGTCTTTGTATGGCATTGTGTTGGTTTCATGACAATGAAAATAATAGATCTGTCAGCTAACAACACCTTGTGTAGATCTACATTTTCCACTCAGAAAGGTCTAGGGTTCAAGTGGGTAATGTAAACTAATAATAAGGGTAATAATAATAATAAAGTAACACCACCAGTTGAAGACCCCTGCTGGAGTATTTACAATAGTCAACCAACAATCAAATTAGAGATGATGATATAAAACATCAAGTAACTCTTCAAAGGAAAGAAGAATATGTGGATTAGACACAAATTAAACAGTTGGAATGAATCACCCTAAAACTTTGTAACTTGCTTCTTCTACTAGAATGGTGGTCTGGGACACGTGTGAGAGTGAATATATTTTGTTCATTGTTAACGTATGAAGGGAATTCATTAATAATTACAATTTCGCCTTTGAAATGGAATTTATTAAAGAAAAAACAAAACACACCGAACGTCCCAGTTGTAGCATTTCAGTGCAATCGATTAGGAAACATCATTGAATGTAATACACAGTATGCAAATCTAAGTTAGCATATTAGACAAAATAAAATAATGTTAGTGGACAGACACAAATATTTTAGTTAAAGACCTATAACTTTTAAAATTGTGGTAAGAGTAGCGAAAAACACCACACTGAGTGCGGTGTTATCGTCTGGCCAATGAATTTAAAATACATGTGTGTTGACCCATAACTTGCCGTTCTATTTTAAATGTTTCACCATAAGCCTGCCAATCTTATAAATACATAAATCCAAACATAGTACATACAGTGGTGGGTTGTGACTAGTGCCTGTCTACCTACTGCCCACCGGCCTTACCACCCACTGTAGCTCCTTTAAACTTGACCACCATAACAGTGATGTTGTCAGGGCAACCACGGTAGAAGGACTGGAGGACAAGGCTCTTGGCACCGAAATGGGGCTCATCCAGGCGCTCTTTGATGAAGCGGACCGCCTCTTCATTACTGAAAGCATCCCACAGGCCATCTGACGCGAGGATCATGAATTCCGGCCGAAGCTTGTCCAGGTCAAAGGACATTATATCAGGATCGGGGATGACCACATTTAGGTTCTTCAGCGGATAATCTCCCAGAGATCGAGACATGGCCAGAATACCCTGTACTCGCCAGGAGCCATTGAAACTGATGAAGCCGCCTGGAAAAAGGAAAAAAAGAAGTGGGTGACTGAGAAAAGAGATATAGGCACTTGAAAGACAGTTTTTGTCCTCCCTACCAACTAAACTAGCAGCATTTTCATGAATCTTTATGAAGTATGATACCATTGATTCTCAGGAAACAGAAGGAACAATAAAATACAGTATATGGATGGCTGGCTGGTAATCCAGCACTGGCAGCATCTGCAGGTTCAATTCCCGATCCTGACGGCCTTTACTGCACGTCACCCCCATCACTCTCCCCATTTCCTGTCAGCCTACTATCTGTCCCTCTATAAATGTTTTTCCTTTTTGTGCAATAGCCATATTATTTACAGAATTCAATTGTTTTCATTGGATGCAGTTCAAATTAATTTCACATCCGGTATGCAGTGTAGCAGAGTCAGGACTGTGGAATTTCACTGGAGTGTTGAGAGGCTACAGACTCCCATATTTGGTAACAGTGTTGAACTTCCTAAGAATTGGACTTATTAAGTAGGAACAGAATCACTTATCTTGTGGATGGTGGGTGCTGAATTATGATTGTTTGTCAAATGTTATTAGTGAATAACATAATTGTAGGACACTGCTTAGCCCATTTTCAACGTTGGATATGCATTTTTAAGATAGCCATTGCCTCTAGAGTAGGTCATTCTCATTCTATAGCAACTACCACGAAGCACTAGACATCAGTAAGATGGGATCTCAAATTGCCTTGCAGGGGAAGACTACAAAGTATGTACAGTATGCTATATGTTTCCCTTAGAAATTCCAGAAAGCTAGAAATTCCATAGGCTGGTAAAAAAAAAAAAAAAAAATAGGCATCTTTAATAATAATGAGAACATCAACAAAAATAATTGTTATTGTTATTATTAGTATAAACCATTATAATCCATTTTATGTTATACTAACCCAAATGAAGCAATGGTTAAATCTGTATTCAACCAAACCTGTGTGCATCAGCATCATGATGCTTTTTTATGCTTGATGGCAAATGTATATAGGCTTCCCCTTCTAAGTCATTAGATAGATTATGCATCCCTGACAGGGTCTGTTCTTCTTGTCACCAGACATCACTGAACCATTTCTAACACTGACAGACCAGTAATTGCACTATTATCTATGCGAAATGGCCTGTTTGAGATTTGTGGTTTGACGATTCTGGCTGCACTTCCAGCACAAGGACACTGGTTTGCTCTTGGGAGGAATTATGTTTCAAAGGTTTTTCCCCCTGTGCCACACATTGATTTGATGTGCAAAACAATCGTATAATTTGACAGCATAAATTTGGCATCAGTCAATTTGGCATTAGTCAGTGGTTCTCAAAGTGGAGTATGGGGACCCCTAATTCGGGCCCAATTTTTTTTTTATCTTTATTTGCAGTTATTTATTTATTTATTTTTAAGTGGTCCAGGTGTTATTTTGTGAAAACACCCCTTTATGGCTGTTTCCCCTACCCCAAAATAAGCTTATAATGGGGCCAATGGGCGTTGTGCAAGTTCACCTATATACATCGCTCCAAAATGCATTTTTTTGCTATATATTGTGTCTCCACCATGTCAGTAGTGAGTTAACACTCACACTTTCACTTTCACTTTTGGTTCAGCAGTGATCCAGCTGTCTCAAAAGCTGGGGGCGTGGCACATGGTTTATGGCTGAACCACTGCTGAAACAAAAGTGATAGTGAAAAACTCGAAGTGCCTTCATCCAATACACTTTATAACGTTACAATGACCTATTCACAGACTCACAGGAATACATGCACATTGATTGTTTTGTATTTTTCTTAAGTGCATTCCACATTTGACAATGAACTAAGCTTGGTGGTTTATAACTATAACCAATCATCTATAACTATAACCAATCATCACATGTTTCTAGTAAATGTAATACAAATAATGCATTTATTTAACAATTTAAATATACATTTTGTCCACATGTGGTAGAAGGCTTGCATCAAACAAAACTGTTTCTTTTTGAAGAAAACAATGTGAAGACAAGTAATGTTCTTTCGCTTTTTTCTTAATCCCCCTGGCTCTGATGTTGTATTGTTGTATTACTGGTAATAACTTTGTTGTGTGTTTGTTTGTTTTGTTTTATATTGTAAATATATAAAACAAAATTTTATATTCAAGTTCTACTGTATGCATTTTTTTAATCTATGGTTACTCCAATATCATTGTCAAACAACACAACATTTTTTGTGTAATATAAGTATAATTTCCTAGATTGGGTTTGGCAAATGCTAACATGTTTAGTTCAGTGAAAAAAAAAGTACTTTCTATCTGCTCCAAATAAGAGTAGTTGTCTTGTCTTCACTATCTGAAAACGTTCCATATCCAAAGTCACCATTAGATGGCGACAGATAGCCACCTCAACAATCAACTGAACAACAACTAAAATTGCGTCACCTTCTTAAAATAATCGCCTAAGTCATTTTTTCCAGGTTTTTCAGGAAACACACAAAACTCCCCCAAATTTTTTGGGGGGGAGTTTTTTGTGTTTCCTGAAAAACCTGGAAAAAATGACTTAGGCGATTATTTTAAGAAGGTGACGATTGGCAAGATGCATCAATTCCTGCTTAAATGACAAAAAATACAGATGTGATGGGGGATCAGTTATTCAAAGAAGTGTATAGTAAGTAGGTCGGCAGTGACTTATTGTCGGTGTTAGTAACACAGGAATCTATTCCCGTTTTAATCTGCTAGACCAGGGGTGGGCAATTGTTTTTCCCCAGGGGCCACATGAGATACATAAAATATTGTGCAGGGCCAAGACTAAAGGCTGAACTATAGTCTGCATTGTATTAATTTAATTTCAAGACAAAAGTAAGAGTAAGACCAAACTTTTTGATACTGGGCCCTCTATTTATTCAGTATTTGAGGACCACCATTTGATTTTTGTTCACAATTCCAGGCTGGATTTGGGAAACAAAACATGCAAACATAGATAAAAAACGAACAATCTTTTACATTATCTGATTGTGTAGATTTTAGGTAATTCATATTTTAACTCTTGAGAGGGTAAACATGAAACCAAATGGACCCGCAAGGGTCCATTTGGTTTCATGTTTACATTCTCAAAGAGTTTCATGTTTACATTCTCAAAGAGTTACATCTGGTTAACCAACTCTCCATATTTAACTAGAACTCTCTCAAGGACCACAGGTGGTCCCAGGGCCGGTCAGAGTCAGCCAAAGGGCCACATTTGGCCCCCGAGCCAAATAATGCCCAGGTATGTGCTAGACCCTGGAAAATGGTGAGATTTTGTGCCATGCCTACCATTAGCTCCCAGTACTTCCAACACAACTTGCTGCATCAAGCTGAGGTACTCATTCAATCATTTAATGTGCCACAGAACTTGGACTTCACATACTGATCTGACTGTGACATGAAATAATCTAACCTCAGTGAAATCTGATATTAACTCGATCAGCACTGTAGAGTGCAAAGCAGTGCAAGCAAGCAGAGAGCAAGTACACCGACACCTCCAGTAGATAATACTCAACATATACTGGACAATACTTGTCGATAAAGATTTCTTAATTACGTCATCATTACGATCTCTTAACCTTACATCATCACCTAAACCGGCCAATCAGAGTAATTTGAGGGACGATCGACCACAGACGACCGTGCCCCGATCGCTTAACTTGTGCCCACTGCACTCACGCAAGTAAAAATGAATTTGAGGCCAATACTGAGGCTCAACCTGCCCAATGTTCAGTGTATATGATATATATGACTATGGAAGTTTCTTTGATGTTCCCTCAGGTGTTTTCTTTTATCGTTCGACTAAAGCCAAGTCCATCTGCTCGCAATCAGAGTTGAAAATACTGTACCTACTGACACAAAAAATGCATGCTCACCGGCCTTCTTTATCCTCTTGCGTTCTTTGAGCTGGTAAGGTTTGTGGTCATGTGACAGTGGAATAGCATTTCCATCTTTATCACACAGAACTCCACGTGAGTCTCCAACATTGGCCACTATCAACTCTTTGTCAGACAGCAGTGCCACCAAACACGTAGTGCCTACAGGTGGAGGGAGGGGGTGAGACAGGACATGTTGAGAATAACTTCAGTCAAGTCAGAAACAACAGGAGAAACATCCTTCACAATGAACAAAAAAAAACACATCTACTGCCTATCTAAACATTTGTGGCCTGTAAACAATGCCTTGAAGAAAGCACTTCAAAGAGTTTTCCTCTTGGTCCTCCTCTTCGGGATGCTGTGCTTTCGTCCACTGTGTTCCTGTCTTTGTTTAGTTTCTCAGCCAGGCAGAGAGAAGAGTCTGGGCTGAGACTCTGAGGCCTATTGTGTTAGATCCAAGACCCTGTAGAGAGAAGACAGATCTGCCTGTTTGGCCATCTGCTCACTAAAAACTGAGACAATACCAGAGAGAGACGGCAAGAGAGGAGAAAGAAAAGACAAGAAACTGTGTGTGTGGAGCAAGGGAGAGAGAAAGAGTATAGTTACGGGTATGATCAATGGGCTACAGCAATCAGGGCAGAAAATGTACAATGACTGCATTTTCTCTATGGTGATGACGCTTATGTCCTCCTGGGGTCACCGTGTTCTATAAGGGAACAAAGGCTGCTGGCATCAATTTCATTTGAATTTGAACTACCTGTGAACTTTCTGAAACATCCCTAAAGTACGGAACATTCCATAGATGGACACCTCGGTGTCATGTTGGCTCCGCTGTAGGAAGTGATTTATAATGGGCCTTTTCAGAAACCTTCAAAGAAATTAAACTAGTTAAATTCCCTGGTGAATATTTCTCTAATCATTTCAACCATTCAGAGAACAAACATACAGAGATGCCTGGATTTAAAAAAAAAAAAAAAAAACAGGAAAAAAGGGAAGAAAATTGGACAAAGATGAGCAAAGACATAAAAAGAGGGTGATTTTATATTATGATTTGATTTATAACTAGGTGAGAGAGAGGAAATACCTACAGAGTGGAAAGAAAAACAAACAAACAACACAAATGGTGCCTGTAGGGATGCATACCACGAAGGCTAATTTGCTTATTGATATAATGCCGTGTTACATAAAATTTCTGTTCATTACATCATGTATTTTATGTCATCAAATAATTTGGTTGCAGCTAATTCTGTAACTCAGGCTCACAGCTGTCACTGCCTCTCTGTATGATGCCGTCTGGCTAATTATCCTTATCTGGTTCCTATGGAGATAATGATAATGGACAGAGGTGACTTCCTAGCACAGCATTTCCCAATTATCCGAGCACGGCTGTTCCCCATTCTCCATTAGTGTGGCATGCCAGCACACATTTGTGAAATCCTGGGTGTTAATATCACTCCTTGTGATATTATACAGTATATTTATGTAACTTATTAGCCTAACATCTCAAAATAAAGTGAACTGAAGTATACACACAGTAAGCTATGCATGGCACTTGACTGCATTCTGTTTACAATGATGATGATTATTATGCTTGCTGGAAACGATGCCCGTTGTACAATACCTATGTTGTAATCGTTCTTAGTATAGCACCCATCGCCATAGTTCTATGACAAGTGATACGATTTTGAAGACATCAGGGCCACAAAAAGGACACAGACAGACCTATACGGATATCTACTGTATACACTGTGGGCATAAGTTACAGAGACTGATAAGACAGGTAGACACACAGATCGACAGATATGGAGATGTTTGGATTTTTGAGGAGAACTAGGCCCTCCATTGGCCAGTTTTGTATGTTTGTGTATCCATTGCGTTAATTTGATTGGCTGAGCAAGAAATGTGAAGACAGAGTGAGGGCGCCAAAAGTGATTTGCCGTAATGTGATGACGTATGATGTGTGATGATCACTACTTCTCACGATTTCTATAGATATTTTTGGAGATCCACTGATCTGACTGACTTAACTAATGTCGCCCTCACACTAGAAAGCTTTATGAATCCTGTTGCAGATTTTGGGAAGAGCACTTGGTTTGGCAAGTATGAAGCCTTGTTTGAATCCTAATGCACATCAAAACCGCTTTCTACTCCTCCAAAAAATGGATGAGCCCCAATTGAACTTTTTACGTGTTTATTTACAACTGTATGTCTGTGCTGTATTTTTTTTACTTGTTTCCTAAAGACATGTCACATCAACATAAAAGTGATAAAAGAAGTGTTAACTGAACAACAAACAGCTTTAAGAGGACTATTTCATAATAGTCTTTCTCTCCTGGCCATTCCATCGAGGCCCTCATCTCCCTTATCTTCTTTTGGAGTGCTACTGTTCATCGATAAACAATGAAAGTGTAACCCAGGTCCTAAAACCCAGCTTACGAGCTTGAAACAGTTAAACAGATTAACTAAGACATTATTCTGTTTTATTGAAATTCACTACAAAGTCATTGTTTTATTTAAAAACATGTATAAAAGAATCTACCTCACTTACTATTACTATGACAATGGTTTAGTTTCCCTTTGGGGTACTGAAAAACAACACTAGAGGGCAGCATAACGTTTGCACAAATACACTGAAAAACCATAGAACAGCACGCAGCTAAATGTGACGTCATCACGTCTGTACTTCCTTTTCCACGCTGGCGCGACTGCATGAAGCAGAAGCAACAACGGAGCAGAGAGAGAGAATAATAATAAAAACGAAATAAATAACAGAACAGATACACCAACTGTTGCTACAGTGTGGTGCTGTATGTTAGTCTTGCAAAGGGGAGAATCCTGCAGCCGTTTGGTGTAGGAACCACACGTTTACCCACTCGGTGAGATAACCAACATAGATGCATGTTCTTCTAATTAGCAATGCTAATAATGCTAACGTCATTCATACATACATGATGCTAACGACTAGCACTGTTTATACAGGCCAACCCCTGTTGTAGGAGTGAAACCTGACATCTCTCTGTGTACCTGAACATTGGAAGTGATTCGGTGAGATACATGAAGTTGTTGCTGTAACTTACTAGTGTTGTGAAAGATGTGTTTTATTATTTTCCTTTATTATAAAAAACGGGATTTACTCAAAGTAAAACAGTATTTGAGTTACATGATACACTGTAATGGAAATGTTTACATTTAAGCCTAATGGTGAAAATGCAACTTAAAGGTACATTCCACCATTTTTGGTCAATGATTGTAAATGACAAAGGGTATTGTGTTAAACACAATGAAAGCTATTAAGTGCCTTTTGGTGCATTATTACGACAGAAAAGCACTAATATGTTGTTTATTTTGCACTAATGTGTAATTTTGAGTTCATGATTATTATGAGAAGTATCTGAAACGTTTTGTATATGATATTTCAGTTAAACTGAAGCAGTTTACTACGTTTATTTTGTATTTCACCAGTTATTGGTTAAAAATATGCCAAGCATATATGAAGACAAGTGGAGATAAATAATTCTATAAATACATTTCATATGGTATTTGAGTTCAGAGTTAAAAATGAGTGTTTGCATACTGCAATACTCAGTTGACATTGATATTTTAAAAGGTTGTACAACAAGAACAAGGAATAAGAACAGAACATGATTATAATTAAATAGGAATTGGGTTTAATTCGTAATGAGTTAGACAGTAAAACTAAAAGACCTGTTTCAAATACAGGTCAGGTTTTTTGATGAGGTTGAAGACACCCGGATTCCAGTTCCTGGAAGACAGTGGATGGCGAGCTACCCAGTTGACGCAGACCCAGATCAACTTCAACCACGTTCTGAGACAACAGACGGACGGTCTGTTATGGTAGGGTTGACACTGGTCATCTGACTGGTGTTGGATTCGAACAGACTACAAAGAGTGCACTCCAACGATTAAAAACTATCCCAACGAGTCGACAACAGACATTCGTTGTTCACACGGAGCCGTTCTGTGTGGAATTCTGGATCGGAGTCAGACCCTCCTGGTCTGATTAGGAAACTGACCTTTAACCCAATTGACCATAAAGGTCATTGACTTGACTTGGACATTGAATAAACTCTTAAAGAGCACAAAAGTGACGACTTCACTTAAAAAGGGACTATTTATTTTCTTTTTCTATTTTTTATTTTGGGGGTTATTGTTCATGCCGGCTAATGTACCATTGTTCAATTGTAACTTCATGCGCATTGCAGCTGCTACAAAAACTAAAAGAGTGCCTGTTGGTTACTCAAGTTAAGCTACTGTGTCTGTCTGATGTGTCCCTGTGGTGATTGTACATTAACATAACACAAAGCATCGAACCTAGATCGAGTGTCCACTACCCACCGTAATACACAGTGTACAGGGGTACAGGTGTGGGGTTACACAAAAAGTGGCGAGCTAGCCAGGAGTATGCTAATTTATGCCAATTAATGCTAATTACTGTTGTACAATTACCACAACACATCAGATTTTTGCATTTTCATGTACGGTTTTGAGCATTGGTTATTACGAGTGAACGTAACTAAACAAAATGGATATGGACATAATTGAGAAAGAAAACGTCAAAGTCCCAAATGCAGTACTCATCACAGGTATGTCCAACACGCCTGTAGATGAGGAGATCATTGGCTATCTTGAACAGTACGGGACTATTGAGAGAAAAATCAACATTCCCCTGGAACCGAAAAACATAATTGTTGAGTTTCAATCTGGTTCTGCCATTGAATCTCTGAAGTTACCAATGCACAGAATCAGTGAGTCAAACCCTGAAATCGTACACCACGTTGATGCACTGGCTAGTGCATATTCCATTGACAAGGGTTCAGTCTTAACAGGCAAGTTTTTGTCTGACCTTAAAAACATGGCTAAGGTTAGTGGCAAATCCTTTGAGCAAATTCTGCAAGACGAGTTAGCTAGGATAACCGACGCTGTTAGCGAACCAACCAAGGAAATGTCTGAAACTGAAGAGGGTGAGGCTGATAGTTCGTTCAACTTCAGTCCTAATGTAGCTGTTGATTCCACACCAAAACCTAAAATAGCGTCAGAACCCGTTCCAAAGCTCCCGTCTGAGCAGATTATTCCACCTGAAGTACAACGTCTAGTTGTAGAACACATTGTAAAAACTACTGATACCTCAGCACAGAACCAATCAACCGCAAGGTTGCGTTCTTTCTCAGGTAGGGTGCCGTGTCCCAACTTTGAAGTAGACTATGAAACCTGGAGAGATAGTGTAGAGTTCTACATGTCAGACCCCACAATCTCTGAGAGACAGCTAGTGAGGAAAATTGTTGACAGTTTATCATCCCCAGCTGCCAGTGTAGTCAAGTCTTTAGGTCCACACTCAAGTCCGAGAGCTTACTTAGAGCTACTTGACTCCGCGTATGCTACAGTTGAAGACGGCGACGAGTTATTTGCGAAATTTCTCAGCCTGAACCAAAACTCAAACTCCGGAGAGAAAGCATCAAGCTACCTGCAGAGGCTACAAACTGTTCTGAACAAAGCTGTACAAAAGAAAGCCATTCCAGCAAGTGATGCAGATACGCAGCTTTTGAAACAGTTCTGCAGAGGATGCTGGGAGAATGACTTGATCAACAAACTTCAACTGGAGCATAAGACGAAAAACCCTCCTACTTTCTCTGAGCTCTTGATGGTCTTGCGCACTGAGGAGGATAAACAGGCAGCCAAAGACACCAGAATGAAGCGACATTTAGGTTTCACCAAAACCAAAGCTCAGTCTCAAGCTCACAATGTTAGCTTCCCTGAGAACGACGATGAGTCACCTTCACCTGCTGCAGTCAGCAAACCACCTCCAGAACTACAACAAATCCAGAAGCAGCTTGTCGCTCTTCAAGCACAAATTGCAACCCTTATGCAACCTAAGGAAGGAAAATCAGATCAGAACAAAGGAGCAAAGAAAAAGAAGAAACCAACCGCTGAAAAGGAACAACCACCCACTGTGAAGCAGCCACCAGTCAAGTCTGTCTCTGCGGCTAAACGACCAAAGCCGTGGTACTGCTTCCAATGCGGTGAGGACGGACATATAAAAACGTCTTGTAGCAATCCTCCTGATCCAGCACTAGTGAATGCCAAGAGACAAGAGCTGAAAGCAAAACAAGAAGCTTGGGAGAGAAATAACACCACAGACCCTTTAAACGACTAACTGTTCCTATTGCGGGGCAAATGGGAACAGTTGAGTGTGAGAGTCCCAAAACTGACACTGTACACAAGACCAGAGCGTCACTAAAAGAACACAGAGCTACAGTAACAAGAAAAATCCCTAAAGGTCTAGTTGGCAGCAAGACCGCAGCTAACATTAAAGTTAACGGAATCGACTGCAACTCGTTACTTGATACCGGTTCACAGGTCACTACCGTGTCCCAGTCGTTCTATGACTTGCATTTATCAGACCAAACGATGTACCCAGTAAACAAAATACTGGAAGTTGAAGGAGCTACTGGTGATTTAGTGCCTTATGCAGGTTGTGTGCAGTTGAACATCCAATTCCCCAAAGAGTTCATCGCTTCTGAACCTCAAGTTGAAACCCTAGCTTTAGTAGTTCCAGATGTTCGTTCCAACAGCGACATGCCAGTGCTGATTGGAACTAATACTCTCGATACACTCTACGAACAGTACTGTGATTCCATACCGTCAGTTAACCCCTACTGTGGTTACCACCAAGTACTGCAGATCTTACAGTTCAGACACAAACAGCAAGATGGTCAGCTCGGTTTGGTCAAGCTACGTGGCAGCGAACCAGATGTCATCCCCGCTGGTCAAAAGGTTGTGCTAGAAGGTTTCGTTAATGTCAGTGGCATCAGCAACGAGAAATGGGCATTACTTGAACAACCTACCCTTTCATCCTTACCTGGTGGAGTCCTCACTGAACATTGTCTCATTACCCTTCCAGTACGTTCACCACACAAGATCCCAGTTGTGTTAAGCAATGAAACCAGCCATGATATTGTCCTCCCAACCAACTGTGTCATCGCTAAGCTCAGTGTTCCTCAGAAAATCACCGATCTCAACAACACTGGTCTGGAGGAGAACTATAAAACCGAAGCTAGTCAGCAACAGCCTGCTAGCCAGACAACCCAACAGAAATGTGACACCGATGAAAGTCTCAAGTTCGATTTCGGAGATTCCCCACTTCCTGAGGAGTGGAAGGCGAGAGTGACTAAGAATCTGAACACCTACTCTGATGTCTTTTCCCATCATGATCTTGACTTCGGTCATGCAACGAAAGTCAAACACAGAATCCAACTCAAAGACGAGACACCTTTTAAACAGAGACCACGACCTATACATCCTCAAGACTACGATGCTGTGAGACGTCACCTTCAAACTCTTCTGGATGCCGGAGTCATCCGTGAATCTGAGTCACCGTTTTCATCACCGATAGTCGTTGTCAAAAAGAAGAATGGTGATATTCGGTTATGCGTCGACTACCGGAAATTAAACACTCAAACAATCAAGGACGCATACGCCTTACCCAACCTTGAGGAGTCGTTCTCTGCACTCAGTGGATCGCAATGGTTCTCGGTGATGGATTTAAAGTCAGGATACTATCAAATAGAGATGGAAGAGAATGACAAGGCAAAAACAGCATTCGTGTGTCCCCTCGGTTTTTGGGAATGGAATAGAATGCCGCAAGGGATAACCAACGCGCCAAGCACATTCCAGCGCTTAATGGAGAAGTGCATGGGCGATATCAACCTGCGTGAAGTTCTAGTTTTTCTGGACGACATCATTGTCTTTTCGAAAACCCTGGAGGAACATGAGTCTCGTTTATCCAAAGTCCTGAACCGCTTGAGAGAAAATGGTCTGAAGTTGTCTCCAGAGAAGTGTCGTTTCTTCCAAACATCAGTACGCTATCTGGGACATATCGTGTCTCGAAGTGGAGTGGAAACCGATCCCAAAAAGATCGAAGCATTAAAGACCTGGCCGAAACCTCAGACTTTGAAAGAACTAAGGTCATTTCTAGGTTTCTCCGGATACTACCGTCGGTACGTTGAAGGGTACTCCAAGATCGCAAAGCCCTTAACAAGTCTCACGGCAGGCTATCCACCAAACCGGAAAACGACCAAAGTATCCAACGATGGTACCAAATACCACAATCCCAAGGAACCGTTTGGAGAAAGATGGACAACAGCTTGTCAGAAGTCATTTGAGGAAATCAGAAACTAACGACATCTCCAGTCCTAGGATTTGCAAATCCAGAGTTGCCATACATCATCCATACGGACGCAAGTACAACTGGACTTGGAGCGGCGTTGTATCAGGAGCAAGATGGAAAGAGTCGGGTTATTGCCTATGCAAGTAGAGGTCTGTCAAGAAGTGAAGCACGATATCCTGCCCATAAGCTGGAATTCCTGGCCTTGAAATGGGCTGTCACTGAAAAATTCCATGACTACCTGTATGGAAACACCTTTACTGTCATAACCGACAACAATCCACTCCGATATATACTCACCACTGCTAAGCTGGATGCCACCAGCTACCGCTGGTTGGCCAACCTGTCCACTTACTCCTTCGACATCAAATACCGTGCAGGTAAACAGAACCAAGACGCAGATGGTCTCTCCAGACGACCACATGGAGGATTGACCAACGATCACGTTTCTCAAGAGGAAAGTATGAGAATCCACGATTTCACCTCACACCACTTAGCTCCTGTGGATGTAGTCAAGGCAACCTGTCAGTATCACCTTGTGGTAGAAGAAGAGGAAAAGTACCAAACTCCTTGTCTCATTGAGTCATTAGCCATCCATCCGGATGCTATTCCAGCTGAATATGAAGACGAGGATGGGTCCTCTGACGGCCTTTACACAGTTCCCAAGTACAGTGAAGCTGAGTTGGTGAGACTACAACAAGCCGATCCTGTGATCTGTTCCATCATCAAGTTCCTTGAATCAGGAGAACCTGTACCTGACAGCTTAAAGTCAGAGCTGCCAGAGATCCCCCTTATGCTCAGAGAGATAAGTCGGCTAGAACTGAGAAATGGCCTGTTATACAGGAAACGACAGTGTGATGACACGACCGTGTATCAACTTGTACTTCCACGTTCGTTGAGATCTTCTGTACTCAACAGTCTTCACAATGAGATGGGTCATCTTGGAATAGAACGCACTCTCGATTTGGCCAGATCTCGATTCTACTGGCCGAAGATGACATCTGAAGTGGAGTCGAAGGTCAAAACCTGTGGGAGATGTGTCAAAAGAAAAAAACAACCAGACCATGCCGCACCTATGGTCAATATCAAAACCAGTCGACCTATGGAACTTGTTTGTATGGATTTCCTGTCACTAGAGCCGGATAGTCACAACACCAAGGATATCCTGGTCATAACGGACCACTTCACCAAATATGCTGTGGCCATACCAACTCGAGACCAGAAAGCCACCACAGTTGCTCGATGTCTTTGGGAGCAGTTATTCGTCCATTACGGATTTCCCGAACGTCTCCACAGCGATCAGGGGCGTGACTTTGAATCCCAGCTCATCAAAGAACTCTGTGCGCTGGTGGGAATAAAGAAAATCAGAACAAGTCCATACCACCCTCGAGGGAACCCAGTAGAGCGGTATAACCGTACGCTACTGAGCATGCTGGGTACTCTGCAGGAAAAACAAAAGACCAAGTGGCGTGAATACGTCAAGCCTTTAACTCACGCATACAACTGTACGAAAAACGAAGTCACAGGTTTTTCGCCCTACGAGCTTATGTTCGGACGACAGCCTCGACTACCGATTGACATAGCTTTTGGTTTGCCAGTCAAGGAAGGTTCAGCCACAACTCACACTCAGTATGTGAAAAACCTGAAGTCTTACCTGAAAGCAAGCTACCAGCTAGCCACAGCAAACGCAAAGAAAGTAGCTGACAAGAACAAGCAAAGGTTCGACAAACGAGTGAGAGAATCTACTCTGGATGTAGGAGACAGAGTGCTGGTGCGTAATGTTCGTCTCCGAGGCAAGAATAAACTGGCTGATCGGTGGGAGTCTACTGTCTACATTGTGCAGTCGAGAGCAGGCAACCTACCAGTCTACACAGTATGTCCTGAAGGTCAAGATGGACCAACACGTACTCTGCACCGAGATCTATTACTCCCATGCGGATTTCTCTCAGAAATGGAGGAAGAACCTGTCAAAGAAAAGACGCCTGCTAAGCGTAGAACAAGACAAACCACTCAAATGGATGACAATCACCAGTCCTCGGACGAGGATGAAGAGGAAATTCAAGTATTCTATCCACTGGAGATTGAAACACTGTTTCATCCCATCGAAATTAACACTAAAACCGGACAAACGTCAAAACCTTTCAGAGTGTCTCCATCGGAGGATGTCGCAGCAACTGGAAGTGATACCCAATACTCACCTGAACCGGAGCAACCAAACATACCTGAAGAAACGGAGACAATCACAGATGAACCTGTGGATAAAGACAGTAATCCAACGGACATGGAGAGTGAACAAGCAGAAACTGAAACGGACTTACCTGAAACAGAAAGAGAGGAAACAACCGGATTAAGACAGGAGGAAATGGAAAGTGGAGAGGAGCAAATCATTTCTGATGATCAAGAGGATGAAAATCTTCCAGCGGAGGAAGCTGAAACCCTGGAAGAAACAGATGAAGCGGATAAAGAATTGCCAAGCTCAGTTGAGTCAGCAGTTACTTCTCAGGAAAACAGCCAGTTACCTGTAGAAACAGCTGATAATACTGTTAGCGAGCCAGATCCCATACAATCTGTACGTAGGTCAGAACGTCAGAGAAAGCCTACTGGGAAGTTCACTTACCCTCAGTTAGGGAACCCCTTCATTTCTTTTGTTCAAACCGTGTTTGACAGTTTCAATAGAGCAATAGTTGAAACGTTTGAAGACAATGTCTTGAAAGAACAACATGAAGGGACTCATGTCAATTAAGGAGGGGAGGGTGTAACCCAGGTCCTAAAACCCAGCTTACGAGCTTGAAACAGTTAAACAGATTAACTAAGACATTATTCTGTTTTATTGAAATTCACTACAAAGTCATTGTTTTATTTAAAAACATGTATAAAAGAATCTACCTCACTTACTATTACTACCTTTGAGGTACTGAAAAACAACACTAGAGGGCAGCATAACGTTTGCACAAATACACTGAAATCACCATAGAAACAGCACGCAGCTAAATGTGACGTCATCACGTCTGTACTTCCTTTTCCACGCTGGCGCGACTGCATGAAGCAGAAGCAACAACGGAGCAGAGAGAGAGAATAATAATAAAAACGAAATAAATAACAGAACAGATACACCAACTGTTGCTACAGTGTGGTGCTGTATGTTAGTCTTGCAAAGGGGAGAATCCTGCAGCCGTTTGGTGTAGGAACCACACGTTTACCCACTCGGTGAGATAACCAACATAGATGCATGTTCTTCTAATTAGCAATGCTAATAATGCTAACGTCATTCATACATACATGATGCTAACGACTAGCACTGTTTATACAGGCCAACCCCTGTTGTAGGAGTGAAACCTGACATCTCTCTGTGTACCTGAACATTGGAAGTGATTCGGTGAGATACATGAAGTTGTTGCTGTAACTTACTAGTGTTGTGAAAGATGTGTTTTATTATTTTCCTTTATTATAAAAAACGGGATTTACTCAAAGTAAAACAGTATTTGAGTTACATGATACACTGTAATGGAAATGTTTACATTTAAGCCTAATGGTGAAAATGCAACTTAAAGGTACATTCCACCATTTTTGGTCAATGATTGTAAATGACAAAGGGTATTGTGTTAAACACAATGAAAGCTATTAAGTGCCTTTTGGTGCATTATTACGACAGAAAAGCACTAATATGTTGTTTATTTTGCACTAATGTGTAATTTTGAGTTCATGATTATTATGAGAAGTATCTGAAACGTTTTGTATATGATATTTCAGTTAAACTGAAGCAGTTTACTACGTTTATTTTGTATTTCACCAGTTATTGGTTAAAAATATGCCAAGCATATATGAAGACAAGTGGAGATAAATAATTCTATAAATACATTTCATATGGTATTTGAGTTCAGAGTTAAAAATGAGTGTTTGCATACTGCAATACTCAGTTGATATTGATATTTTAAAAGGTTGTACAACAAGAACAAGGAATAAGAACAGAACATGATTATAATTAAATAGGAATTGGGTTTAATTCGTAATGAGTTAGACAGTAAAACTAAAAGACCTGTTTCAAATACAGGTCAGGTTTTTTGATGAGGTTGAAGACACCCGGATTCCAGTTCCTGGAAGACAGTGGATGGCGAGCTACCCAGTTGACGCAGACCCAGATCAACTTCAACCACGTTCTGAGACAACAGACGGACGGTCTGTTATGGTAGGGTTGACACTGGTCATCTGACTGGTGTTGGATTCGAACAGACTACAAAGAGTGCACTCCAACGATTAAAAACTATCCCAACGAGTCGACAACAGACATTCGTTGTTCACACGGAGCCGTTCTGTGTGGATTTCTGGATTGGAGTCAGACCCTCCTGGTCTGATTAGGATAACTGACCTTTAACCCAATTGACCATAAAGGTCATTGACTTGACTTGGACATTGAATAAACTCTTAAAGAGCACAAAAGTGACGACTTCACTTAAAAAGGGACTATTTATTTTCTTTTTCTATTTTTTATTTTGGGGGTTATTGTTCATGCCGGCTAATGTACCATTGTCAAATTGTATTTCATGCGCATTGCAGCTGCTACAAAAACTAAAAGAGTGCCTGTTGGTTACTCAAGTTAAGCTACTGTGTCTGTCTGATGTGTCCCTGTGGTGATTGTACATTAACAAAACACAAAGCATCGAACCTAGATCGAGTGTCCACTACCCACCGTAATACACAGTGTACAGGGGTACAGGTGTGGGGTTCATCGATAAACAATGAAAGGATGAGAAGGCACGGGCATAACTCTGATGTGCACATGCTGTGGGAGATGAGCATAATTGAGATGGTATCTCTGTCACCCACCCTCCATGCCTCCCTCACAAACCCCTCTCTCCAAGCTGATTACAACACAAGCGAGGGGCCGAGCGCCCTGAATAGCTCAATTTTAAAACAATTACCCAATCACATGATCCCCCTGAGACCCATGGCAGTGGAGAGAGAAAGACTCTATGGTCACTCCATCCTAGCTGCCCAACTGCCCAACAGCAGAACCTTTTGAGGGGTGCTAGCCCCGTCAATGCGGAAGAAGAGGGAAAAAGAAAAGGGAAAAAGATTGAGGAGATCAGAAAAGATGAGGATGCTGAGGTCATGAGGTGAATGTATAGAGGACAATGCCCATGCGTATTGTTCTTCTGGTGCAGTCGATAGTCCTAAAAATCAGTAACCCTTGACAGAATATAAATTGCACACATTCAGTGGTTCTTTTAGGACTAACTAATGTTGCTCTGTGTGCGCTGTGCTTTGTCATTAAGGAGGACCATTACTTATTAGAATGTTACAATGACACACACACAAAAAGGGGGGGGGGGGCAGTGTTCACAGCCACAATGAGGACGGACGCAAGATGACTGTATGTACCTTCAACACTATATTAGTTTCCCAGGTCGCTCAATTCCCAGGTCACTCAATAACCCTAACCCTAACCCTCTCTTCATAGTGAAAGAACAAGCAGTACCTAAATTATGAGATGATCTGACCCTACACTTTTGTTGTCCCTGTATCTCTCTCTCCATCCATGGTTGAGCCAATCAGAGTTGAGCTATAAGGTGTGTCAAAGAGAAGAGCATATTGCTGTGGTGTCTCACTCTTTATAATGACAATATCAATCAATATCAGTTTTCCCCCTTTATATGCTGAATAATAGTGTTATCTGCCACTTTCCCTGTCTACCCTGCACAGATTGCATTCCCCTTATCGCTGTTTCAGTGCTTTAGCATCCGTGCATAGTAAGCAATAAGCATAGACCTTATAATGCCCTCAGTCTCAGATTTAGCTGAACCTTGTGGCTGTATTTCTCTATCACACACACACACACACACACACACACACACACACACACACACACACACACACACACACACACACACACACACACACACACACACACACACACACACACACACACACACACACACAGTAATTGATTAAGTTGTTAAGTTACACTACAATTACATCCAGGAACAGTGTTCCGCTGACATGTGCAAAGGCTGCTCTGTTCATTTAACAAAGATGTACAATAACAATCATCAACATGCTTGTCACTCAAGCACTCAACATAATTACCGGCATACAGTATATGAACAGACAACGCAATGTGAGTTTGTAGATCAACAATGTTGTTCCGCAAACTCGACAATTTTGAGTCTGTCATACGAACATGATAATGATTCATACCATTGTGTAGACATAGAGTTTTGCAAGCAGCACAACTAAACTAAAGTTGTAATGTGCTTCATAAATGTATCTATTTTATTTTAAAGGACTGAATATTTAGTGACTGAACAGGCCGTGCTGTGAGTGACACAGGAAAAAGTTGCTAGAAAATGATCTTTGTTCCTGCGTCTTTAGCATTCCTGCGTCTTCTGGCTTATCCTGCAGTATTTCTTCACAATCCAGATACAGTATGTACGTATATAGAGGTGTACAACAAAAAAAGAAGAAAAAAAGCTGTGTGCTGCTATTTTTGCTTGTAAAATGAGTTACAGTATATTGATTTTGGCAACACAAAAATATTTCTCAAATGTCATAAACACATACAGTATACTTATCATCAGAAACATAGTGCCTTGCCGCCTTAGTTCACTCATATATGAATCTAGACTATCAAATACAGCAGATTTGTTAAAGAACATGCTTAAACTTAAGTGATTGGCAACCAGCACAATGAAACATACACATAAGCTCATGTTTCATACATAAAAGATGCCACAACCTACTGTGTAATGAAAGCTAGAAAAGCAGCACACCTAAACCAAAACGCAGGGACAGGAACACGGTGGGGTGGGAGTTGATATACAAATGTCAGATGCTGTGACACTGGTACTGGAATAAATGCTTCATAACATATATTGTAATAATTCTGACATTTAGTGCATTTAGTTGTTGTCGCATCCATTTTATATTATTCCATTTAGGGGGACATGGTAACATTTTGACAGATTTTTATACACTATGGTCCAAGGTGTGCTGCTTTTCTTTTCTACCTTTCATTGCACGGTAGGTGGTGACAATTCTTATGAATGAAACATGAGCTTTTGTCTAAATATACTATGTGTTTATTTCATTATCGTGGGTGGCAATCACTTTCATGGAAGCATTTTCTTTAACAAATTTGCTAGATTTCATGGAATGCAAAAATGCATTGAAATAGGAGTGCTAAAGGCAAACAAAAAGGGACTTTGGGCACTCTGGGGTTGCTGTATTTTACCAAAAATGTGCTCCATAGTGGTAGAACAGTTGTAGTTTACCTATTCACATGCAGCATGTAAATGTCAGTCTTAACGAGTAGCTGTAAAACCATATAGTGCGGGTCAAGTGAATGCTTTCGAGTGAGAATTCCGAGAATATTACTGCAGGTTCAGTTTCTCTCCCCTGCACCTTATCTGGTACATCACTGATGCATTCTGCCAAATAGTGTTGATCGGTACTGAAGGCGTCATAAAGCAGAGGGCCATTACCAGACCTCTGGCGTACTATTTGTCCACTCTCTGGTGCTCTCTCTCTCTCACACACACACACACACACGCACGCACGCGCGCGCACGCACGCACGCACGCACGCACACACACAAACGCACACACACACACACACGCGCACACACCTTTCAAGGTGCCTTATAATGGTGCCTGCAAAGTATTATTTTCTGCTGTACTGTTTAACCTGACTGTTGGTGAATTGTGGCTGCCAGCGGCCCTCGGGCCATGCTTATTCAGCTGTTTAAATACAGCCTGATCTTCATGAGGCTTGTAGTAATTATCTCTGAAAGGAGGGAGGGAGGGAGAGGAGAGAGTGATGGAACAGGGTGCCGGAGGGGAGGGAAGAGTCGCATGTATAGGAGATTTAGTTACACGATGAAAACGATTAGTGACAGCACGATAAAATAAATTGGTTGACCTCAGACAGTGTGGAGCCTTGGAGGGACAGACAGAGCAGATCATGAGGAGAGACAGGGGGCAATGGGTGATGGGAAAATATCAAGACAACATCAAGACATCTCTGATGTCCAGAGTCCCATGGAGGGAGTTCTGCTCTGGTTTTGGTGAAATGTGAAGTAGTTCCGGTCAATTTGTACTGTTGACCTATTTTTAAAATATAGCACATCCTTTGTTCATTTTTGACCCCTCTGTCACAGGAAACTACAGTATGTTTTTTTTTTCACGTCACTACGTCCAAAAAGTAGTTCCATGTGATATATATCCCTTTAAGACTGACCTTTACATATGTGTAAACCGGGGCTAACTGTTCTACCACTGTGGAGTCTGCACAATTGTGGGAAAATACAGCAATCTCAGAGGTCAATTTTAAGGTAGTGCGGCTGTTGATTGGAGCTGAGGTATTACAGTGTTGTAGTCTATAACACACACACACACACACACACACACACACACACACACACACACACACACACACACACACACACACACACACACACACACACACACACACACACACACACACACACACACACACACACACACACACACACCTGCTTCGTTGTAGGAGGCAGAGAGCTTGTGCAACATTTCTCTGTCCAACGCTAGGATCTGCTTCTCCAGGATAGAAGGATAGGACAGGCCAGTCGTCTCCTTCTTGTCATCCTTTTCTTTGTCCTTTTCTTTTTCGCTCTCTTTCTGTCGTTCGTAGATCAGGAGCTGCTGGCGCAGAGCGTCAGGGAGGTGGGTCTTAGCGAACTCTGCAGCTGCCTGCATGGAAAACAGAGGGAAACAAATACTTAATCACACTGATTAACACTGTAGTAACACTGTAGGACAGGGGTGGCGAAAAGGTAGATCGTGATCTACCAGTAGATCACACAGGCCATGCAGGTAGATCACATGACAGTCCCCTAAAATGTATAGATAACTCTTGAGAGCGTTAAAATCAAACCAAACGGACCCTTACAGGTCTGTTTGGTTTGATTTTACACTCTCAAGAGTTAAATTATATTTAAACATCTGAATTATGTAATTTCAAGAGTCCACACAATTAGAAAAATGAGAATAACTGTTATTTTGACCAACGTTTTGCTAGTTCTCTTTCCCAATTGTGGACAAAAACATCAAAGTTATTAGCTTTCATGGGTGCAAGACACTAAATTCAACATACTGTATAAGTGCATTATTCTTAAACACTATAACAGTAAGTAACACCATCACCACTATTTCAAAGCTCAAACATTCTTAGGGGGCCTGGAAATTGTTTTTTTTTTTTTTTTGTATGTGTAGATCTTGTTGAGCCAATCATTTTGAAAGTAGCTCTCAAGTAAAAAAAAAAATGTAGACACCTCTGCTGTAGGACAAAACAGGCCCCATGGGGTTTTCACATAGGTTTCAATAAAGGAAATGACGACTGCAACAGATTGTTAGCAACAGGTTTTGAAAATTTAGTTGGCCTACCAACTTGGAACCTCTACATGAAGGGTATTCACTGTCCTCATTTAATGTTAACTTTCTGTTAATGAAGCCAATTTCCATTTATTTTGCTTTGTTTTTTCTATTATTGGTGTGGCCTTGCTTAAAATAATGCTGGTTGTATGGTTACTATATATTATATACCTGGGATTGTGGCCAGCTGTGCAATCCTATCCAATCCTATCCTCTAAAAGTATAAATCAGTTATACACTACATCTTGAACAGAACTGCAAAACATGTAGGTCAACCATTTTGGCAATCGCTGACAATCCTAACAATTTCTATGCATGTTAGAATGCCCAATATTCTAAACTAAACTGAAAGTTGTTAAGCATTGGAATTAGGTGCACTATGTGATGCTGATACCGTGACTCTGGAGCGTAGCTGTTTTGACTGTGGGATGCATGGATAAACTGATAAACAAGAGCCGAGTGAAAGGGGGGTCATAGCGTGGGAAAGTTATTTGACCTTCACCCTTGAAAGAAAATCATAAACAAAACACACTGTAATGCTTTCCCTGTGGGTATCATAAAAGTAGGGAGAGACGTGAAATATCAAAATCAACTTCTTTTCACCCCCTGGCCGTACCGTCCCTGTCTCTCTCTGTCATGCACACACGCACACAGCCACGCACGCTTTTGGATACCGGCAAAGGGACAGTGGGTTGCAGTGGCACTGACCTGATTGTCCTTTGTGTTATGCTGAAACTCTAACACAGATAAACAGACACAGATAAGGAGAGAAAAAGTGCACTGCCAGCCAAACGCACACATACACATGCGCGCGGGCACACACACGCGCACACACGCACGCACATACACACACAGTAGGACAGAGCTGAGAAAGAGAAACTCTATCGTCTCCGCTATCCATTTGACCACAGGGAGAGAAGGCCGCGCCACAAAACCCCTTTTCACACATTCACACAATTAAAAAGAGCATCTCTTCCCCAGATTCAGAGCCAGATGACAAAGACAGGTCTGTCCAAGCCAAGGCCAAAGCAGATCCATAGTCACCATGTTTTTTTATTTTCTACCTTTGTTTAAATGCAATTTTATGTCGACCATGGTTCTCCAATATAGAATGGAGACAGTGGGACTAAATCTAATTTCTTGGCAGTGTAATGATGAGGTGATAGGACAGGGACCCCACTGAACCGTACAGTGAAAGTGCTCTCATAATATCCAGTGTTCATTTGGCTGTCATCCAGGAGTCTCCCTCCTCCCATCCGCACTGCTATCTATATCTCATCCAGCCTGCCTGCACTCACAAATAACTGCCAACGACTTCAATGACCCTTTCTCTTCACTATCTCCCTTTTTATGTCAAGAATGCATGAAATTGCAAATTGGACTTAATAGCATAGCTACACCTTTCACATCCATATACAGGTACACGTCCGTGGTATTGCTTCCATGCTGCACTTATATGTGCAGTATGCATATTTGTATCTCTCATGTTTCAAACCACAGGATCCCTACTCTCTTCTCTTCTGCATATATAGTAGTGTATAGCAGTGTATTTTTATTATTTTAGCCCCACAGACCCCCAAAACTAAAGATTTCTTTTCCTTTTGTCCACAATTCCAGCCTGGATTTTGGAGAAAACAAAACAGGCAAACAATGGATCAAAGTGATCAGTAATCTTATAGTCTGTAGTTGTGTAGACTTGGGCTAATTCAGATGATTATTATTTTAACTCTTGAGAGCATAAACACGAAACCAAATGGACCCGCAAGGGTCCATTTGGCATTTTGTTTCATGTTTCTGCACGTTGCTTGCTCACATGACTCTATACATTTGAATTTTATCTGACTTAAGACATTGCACTTGCATCATGCTTGGCAGGTTTTCCCAGTGGTTACTGTGCAACATCTAGCCTTCTTAAACCAAGCTGAGATGCCAACAACTAGTGCGCTGGGTTTTGTATGGAGTAACACTGCACCCTTTACCAAACACTTTATTTGGCCATCTATCTGTAATTCACAGTGTAGAGCACTGTGTGTTTGTGTGGAGGATGCTGAAACGGGCGTAACCGTTACGAATTTGTCTCGACCGGTGAACAGTCGTGACCGTTATGGAATGGTCATTGGTCGCGAATGTTTGCCAAATACGTTCCCTACTAAACCTAACCCTAAACATAACCTCAGTGAAACCTATGTGTAAACCTAACCTTGATACCTGACCGTTATGCCAACGGTCACAACCGCTATGATTCTGAAACAGTCACAATTCATTCTTCATAACAGTCGTGACCATTATGAAATGGTCACATCCGTTATGCAAAACAGTCGCGAAAAAAGTATGCCACGATCGTAGAATGATGTCACGGGTGTTGAAAAATATCATTTGTTGCGACGTACGTCATGGTTGCAAATTGATTTCGCCTCTCGTGTGTGTGTGTGTGTGTGTGTGTGTGTGTGTGTGTGTGTGTGTGTGTGTGTGTGTGTGTGTGTGTGTGTGTGTGTGTGTGTGTGTGTGCGTGCACGCGCACACATGTGTGCATGTGCGTGTGTGCATGCAGTATAGCCTACAGATATACTATAGTAGATTTACTGCAGAAACAATGGATAGATAGAAATGAGTGGGAAAATGAAAGAGAGATTGAGAGGCGATAAAACCATTTATGCTCATGGGAGGATTCGAAGGAACTAAAAAGGTAGGAGAGGGAAAAAGATAAGAGAGACATGCACTATACCAGAGAGAGTGATAGAGACACAGTAGAGAAAAACAGAAAGACAGCTGAAGAACGAAGAAGACAAACCGAAATCGAGCATTTGACAGAGAGAGAGAAAGAGCAAGACAAATGATGCCACAGTAGACCCATAACGGACAATCTCTATTCTGCAGACCCCGTAGTCTATAAACATCGCTGGTGTTATTGGCCTTGAAGCAAAGCTTGTCTGGGCGACAACTCACAGAGATAACACTGTGTGCATCCACATCCAGAGAGAGGAGGAGGTCCACTGGGCCCACCTCCACACTAAGGATCCACTGAGTGGGAAATTATTGGCAGCAGTTGTTCAAAAAACTAATATGACTAATATTATACTAAAGAAAAACAGTGATTTGAGCACTCAAAAAATTAAAATGTACAGTATATGATAAGACTCATTTAGAGTCAAATCATGTTGGCTGCTTTAAATTTAATTTTCTAAACAAAGTAGTAGATAAATACCAAATAAATAAAGTACCTGAATTTTACTTACTTTACTTATACACTTTGACTTTACTTACACTTACTTTGACACTTACTTACACTTACTTTGACTTTAGTTTCTGCTCTAAAATTAACCAAACCGAATACTGAATATGCATTTTTGCCACTATTAGTCCAAATAGTTTCAGTGGTGGACGGATATTCTGTGCATCCCTGCGGTATACGAACTCTACCTACCACCCACCTACCGCAAAGCACATTCATACTGTGGTGGCACATGAAGGCTTACTGTGCACTAGATTCGCTTAGCGCGATGGTGTGTCCTCGGCCAAGGGTGTTGTAATATAGAGGAATGTTTCAGTTGCGGGATGCTGCAGTCACATGCATTCACAACACGTGGTTCTGCACATTAACAAGGACTTGTGTGGAGGAACGCAAATGCACATGTTTGCGTATTACAAACACACATTCAGAATGACATCTACACCGCCCACAACATTCCGCCCTCCACCATCCTCGGGCCTCCACCTTGAACCACTCCGTGTTCGTAACTGTTAACACTGATGAGATTAGGTGGATATAGTCCAACAGAAGGAGCTGGTGGTTTTTCAAACATCACTCACACCAGCAGGCTGTGAGAAGCAGGGGAAACTCCTCCATGTTTCCTTAGGAATCATGAGGCAGAAAAATCTTATTCTGCAATCTCCCTGACAGAGATCAGACTGGCAAATATATAGGGAGGAGGCAGGCAGGAGAGAGGGAGGGCAAATGAAGAGAAGAAGAAAAGCTCATTACCATCACTCAAGTGCATCATTAAAAAGAGAAGGGCAGAGTCTATTTTACAGGCGGAGGTTGAAACGAAGTGACATAGAGCCAATGGAAGCTTCAAAGACACAAGGAGTAGGAACTGACAGAGAGAGAGAGAGACCGGGGTGGAGAGAGCTAGAAATGCTTGAAAATATTTGCACTTGTTGTTTGGTTTGCCAATTTGTGCAAGAAACCATTCTTGACTGGTGTATAATTAAGCTGTTAAGATTCAATGTTGGGAGAGGTTGTCACTTAACTCTCAATGCCGCATGCGTATAAATTGTAGAATTCAAAATTCAATGCACAGTATTACTGCACATGAATTGGCATGCAGGCCTTATGGTGTGACCTAGTAATGCACTGTGGTTTAGCTTTAGCTCCCTGAGTCAACCATTGCCTCCATTCCAAGAGACAAGAGGGTTCTTGTAACCTGTAGCATGTGACAGTGGTCTGTCTGTCTGTCCGTCTACAGGGCTGAAGCATGTGACTGACAACAGGACTCTGTCTGTCTGTCTGTCTGCCTGTCTGTCTGTAGCAGGGCAAATGCAATCCATCCCTTTGATGAACACTCCTGGCTGATACACATGTCAAATATAACAAAGAAGCACACTTTGGACATGTCATGTAGTATGATGCCTCTCACTTGGACCTTATTGATCTTGCATCTTGCATTGAATAGTGTTACTACAGACTATGTCAGACTAGTATACTTCCTGACAGATCTGTGTTATACACCCGGACTGCAAGGCTCATACAGTATAATGTTTTTTTTTATGTTAAGTATTAGATTCATACCGCTCATACCATATACTGTAAAAGCACATGGTGTGCCAAAGGTGGTTACACAAAATAATTCACTACTGTCCTAAGCCTTTCTGTTGGGTTATTTTTAGATTGTGTGATAAATAAAAACAGTAAACACATTGCCATTTGGAAACTGTTTTTGTGGCCAGGATAAGAACACTATTTTACTCTGACTGGCAGCTTTCACCCAGGCATCTAAAAACTATTTCAGACTCCTGACCATTAAATCACACCCAATACCACAACTAACTGAAAACACAGAGGTTGTGTCAACTGTGCATGTGCGTGCGTGCGTGTATGTGTATATGTACATGGACTCCTTGTCCATGAATGTCTCTTTGTTTATTTTTTCAAAGATACACAGGACAGCTTACAACATAATTTGGATTGCTTTCAAAACCGTGTTTTAAAAACTATGAGAATGTCAACAGTCAACCTGTCACAATGACGAAAGTCGTGGCACACACATGAATGCATGTGCACATGGGCGGTGTGTGCTGTGTGGGTGCAGCCCTAGGTTCTGATTTCAACACACCCTTGGCAACTGGTAACAACTTCTCCACATAGTTACAGCAGCATAAAGTAGCATCTGCCCCCCTCCACAGATGCTGGATGTCCTATATTAAAATCCCCCTGAACCTTTTGTTAAAACACAAAGACCCACCTGGGAGGACCACAGGCTGCAGGTATTTGGCTCGTCTGGATGCCAATTTGCCAACAAAGCTGCTTTTACGGCTAAGGTGTATCAATCTCTATTGATATCAGCATTCAATGGTGCATTTTCACACATTGGCCATGTATCTCCTTAACCATAAAGTGAAGGTAAGTATTACCACAAAGATGATTCACATTCAGACAGTGAACAGGCTCGAAGGCATCCGTCACTATGAGTGTCCGTCACCCTCTCCCACTGTGCACGCACACAAATGCACACATGCACCCTATGGCTGCCTATGCACAAATGCACACATAGCTCTGTAACATATTGTGCCAGGTGTCCTTGCCTGGGACACCAGGGCCCATTGGGGGCCAGGACTCATATTGAACTTAAATAGTCCATTTAGGAGAACGACAGTGGTACCACAGCTTGCTAGAGCCTAATGTCCTAGCGACATTACCCGCTCCGTGGCTGTGGTGTGGACACTGAGTCAATCATATGGTGTCATTTAGTTTAAAGAAAGGAAGCTCAGTATCAGAGTCCTTTGTTTGTGCACATGTTTTGTTGAAGTCCCTCTGGTATTGAGGGAGTGGACTTCATTGACATTAAGGAAGTATTTGGACAGGGACATGGTATTTCAGTATTGTATCGAATCTTGTCTACCAGACCCATTGCAAGATGCTATACTCTGTCCTCAACCCTAAGCCAAACCCAGTCTGTCAATGTGGGCATGGGGGAGGTGGGTTCGGGGAGCGAGTCAAAGTCACAGTCTGACCAGTTTGTTTTGAGAGGTCTGTAGCATTGTTTTCTGGGCCTTTGAAAACAAGGCTTGACCTCGGCTTGATGTTCCACAGTCCATAAAGAAAACTGACAGCAGTATACAAAAAAGAGCAATAGGACTGTCGAGTGTAATTCATAATTATTTACTGAAACCTGCACTAGAACCAAAACGTGCTTGTTTTGGCTGTGGAAAGATGGATGCATAAATAAAATAAATACATCTGAAGATCTAGCCTTCAACTATGTAGTGCTACCAAAAAGACTAATGTGAGTGTAGCGTGCGCATGCATGTGGTGGCAGAGTAATAATGGGAAATGTGCAGTGGACGGTGCAGAGCTGATGATATAGACCTATCCACTACGCAGAAGTAAATCACATTTATGCACCTCTCTGAAAAACATGTCTTTATACACACACACACACACACACACACACACACACACACACACACACACACACACACACACACACACACACACACACACACACACACACACACACGTGTGTGTGCAAATGTGTCAGGCTGGTACCCATGGAATGTAATGCCTGTCGTTAAGTAGCGCAGGCCTGTAATTTCTTAGTGAATGATCTACATGGCTCTGATTGCTAGGTGGTTCAATTGCAGAGACAAAGCTTAAGAAGTATGTACGGCAAACACTGTATGTCTGCATTCATGCGTAAGCACATACATGCACGTACTGTATGTGGTTTTGGTTGGTGCTTGACATAGGCTCAACAGCTTATTACCGGTATATAGGAGTTAGGTACTCCCCAAGTCTCTTGCCATGGCTATTAAAGCTCAGAGAGCACAGAGGTGGTAATTAGAATAACTCTACTTGACATAAATCAGCACGGGCCATAAACACTGGAAGCGTGGAAGAGAGAGTGATGACGGGGAAGAAAAAAGTGAATGAATTAAGGAAGAAGAAAGGAAAGAGCGAGGTGATAAAACCATTTCAGACGTGCAGCCAAGTGAAGAAAATGATTGAAACGCGATGGAAAGGGGGAGAGATAGAGAGGGGGAGACAGGGAGAGGCAGGGTCAGGAAATAAGAACCACCTGCAGTTTCTGTGGAACCAAAATCACAGGGCTGGTGTACAAAGTTAAGACGTTTTATTTTTATTTTGCAAGAATAGAACCATATGTAGCCACAACTAACAACAATCACTATACAGTTTAGCATCACCAGCAGCAAGGATGGCAACATCTCACAAACAGTGGAAATATTTTCCACAACGGCGGCAACACCTCACACATGCAGAATTGCTTCACCATGCTGCTTATCTAAGAGAGGAGCTGTGTGGTCGGAGACCTAACAAAGCCCCAGATACTCATCCTGTGGAATGACCCGTTATTCCCCACAGCATCACCACAAAAGAATTGATAGTTGTGAAATGAATGCAACATAAACTGTCAAATGTGTGAAATAGAAAATAACAATACATCCGTATCACATGAGCTGGAGAGAGCAGAGGAGGTAAAGGATAGTGTTGGAAGTAGGTATGTTGTCAAGCTGCACATCCCTTATACAGAGCTACATCCCTTATACAGAGTTGAACTGCTATTTCTTTGTTATGAAAATGCTTTAATTATACACTGGAAATTGTTAGTGGTGATGTTATCGGTGTTTGAATTATATGAATAGCCCTTCTATTGATACATTTGAATACATGAATTCTATTAGCCTTCAAAAGTATATTAATAGCTTTTATATTATCAGAAATGGGTTTCTGTAATTAGTTGAGTCTCGCCAAGCATGAAACTATTGTAAGAAGACGGGCCCTGCCCTTCACAGGGCCTCACAATGAGAGGGGAAATTACTTGTGTGTTTGTGAATATCCCTTTGGAAAGTTGATGTTATAGTATAGCAATCCCAGTGCTGCTCATGAGTATGACCACAGATGCAACTCGCATCAAAAGCATTGCTACTGTAGATCAGTGGTTCTCAACCTGTCAGTCCGGACCCCCAGTGGGTCCCCACATGATTTTTGGGGGATCCCAAGACAGTCAAGTTACAATTTAAAGACCTTTGACATTTTTACGACAAGAAAAATACGATAAGAAAAAAGGGAAAGAAATAGAATGACTGCATAAACTGCAGAAATTGTGAAAATGGGTGATCTACAAGCTTACAATGCCATCCAAAACGTTGCGTTGCGAGCTTGTAGGTCGGCTATTTTCACAACATTCACCAGGCACAGAGTCAAACTACGTAAATGTAATGCATCAACTTCAATAATTTCAAGTGCTTGTCTGTGTGTGTGTGTGTGTGTGGGGGGGGGGGCTACCTGAGGGGGGGGGGGGGGCACTGCTGTAAATGACAAGCAACAATGGAAATCAATTTGGAGCGGATTAAGAAGAATAGAGGATAGAAATGCCAGCCTGAAAGGTTATGTGAGCTCAATGTTTTCTCTAGCAAAGAGTCTTGGAGAACGATGTTGGCAGGAGTCTGCATCTGTAACTTTGGTGTTCTGCCTCTGCACAGCCAGCAGTTGGATTGTGTACATTAAAGAATAAACAAAAACAGTTGATTCTTCTGATCAAAACATTGCTATAATTCATATGATGATCATTCTGAGGATGTTATGTCATGGCACCAGCAACAAAGTGAGACATACAGTATATCAGATGCAGATAGCTGCCATTGCCAATCTATCAATAGGCCTGTGAATTATACATATGCACATTTGAAGGAAGATTATGCAAATTATACAATTGACTACTGATAACCAGAGCCAGTTCTGTTGCCAACTAGAAAGCAGTCCACTTGCTACAAGCCATAAATGTACTATACCTAACTGGGGACAGCGAGTTCCCAGTGAGCCCCTGGGGTCAAAACCACCTACTTTCAGCTTGAGTTTTGGGAGAAACACATTTTGTCCAATCAGGATGAGAGCTACCTTCATCAAATCAGGATCGAGTGGAGGTGGGCCTTGGTGTATGTGCTGTTGACCTGTTGACTTCACACACTGTAGAGTGTGTGCAATACATGTGCACACATCTTGTTATTGGAGGACCGGAGGGTTTTCCAAATCACCCAATGCTCCTTTAATATATATTTGTTATAAAGTAAACATTAGGGCAGGGGGGTAACATAAGCACATACAGTAAGTAACACTGAGCAAAATACTGACAACCTCGCTTAAAGTAGGAAGAAAGTGTGAATTACAAAGGGATCGACAGACAGAATGGTGCAGGAAAGTTAGAGGAGTGAGGTATTAAATATAGACACAAAGTCTCAGCTGGCCTGTCCTTTGCCCTCTATTCAGAATTCATGTCCTTCAGACCACCAACACCTATCTGTAATCTATTTATGTACGGTACACAGACGTGTGTGCAAGGTCTCTGTACTGTGTGTGTGTGTGTGTGTGTGTGTGTGTGTGTGTGTGTGTGTGTGTGTGTGTGTGTGTGTGACGTGTGTGTGTGTGTGTGTGTGTGTGTGTGTGTGTGTGTGTGTGTGTGTGTGTGTGTGTGTGTGTAAGAGGGATATCCTACGGATGCTTATTTCTGAATGTACCGTGGTGTCTGGGTCGTCCCATTATACTACATTTAGTACATTATAATATGCGTATAGGCTACAATGCATTTCTGTAAAGCACACATGTGATTTGGCACTGGGCGAAAAATGGGTTACAAAATCATGGGACAACAATTTAGTTAAAAAAAAATGAAAACAAATGTGGGGCACAGAAAGCCTGGAGGAGAAAAACGAAGTAAATGTCAGCCATGCCTCTGCAACACACATACAGTACATGTACCCACTACCCACGTGACACACACACACACACACACACACACACACACACACACACACACACACACACACACACACACACACACACACACACATACACAGACACACACCTATCTCAAATGTTGCATGCCCACACACGCACGTGCGCGCACACACACAGACAGACACACACACACACACACATGCACACCTGGCAAGTAGAGATGTTTGGCCCCTATTTATATCCTTGGGATTTGCAGCCTGCACACTGATGCATCAGGCCCATGAATATTCATGTTCTAGTCAAGGCGACATGCCATATGCGCATGTCACCGCTAGCGATTTATCTTCAATTACGCACAGCGCAGACACGCTCACACAATGCACGTGAGCCATGCAGTCCCTGTCCAGAATAAATTGATAAAGCGCTGCTCTGTCACACAGTGTAAACTAAAGAAGCACAACCTCCAAGAGAGAGGTGCAGCCACACCGCTACACAGATGAGTGACACGTTATGTGTCTGGTGGCCGATATGCTGTATTGGCTATTATTTGACTTTTTGTCATCCGGATCGGCAATTATGCTGCTGATGTCTCCCAGGTTTTTACCAGTGGGCAGTGGTGGGTACAGACTCTAGGACTACAGACTCTCAAGGACACTTGGACACTAGCTCCGGGCCCTAGTGTCCAAGTGTGCGTGTGTCTATGTGTATGTGTATGTGTATGTGTATGTGTGTCTGTGTCTGTGTATGTGTATGTGTACGTGTAGGTGTATGTGTATGTGTATGTGTATCTGTGTATGTGTATGTGTATGTGTATGTGTATGTGTATGTGTATGTGTATGTGTTTGACCATATCCAATTGCATAGTTTACCACCCATTTTCAACATTTTACTATGTCATTAATATACCCTAAAGATGTTGTGTAATAAAAAGGTCGCCCCATTCTGTGTTTCTATGGAGGTCTGAAAAAAATAATTAACAACTTGATGATGCCATAACATTGTTTCAACATGTTAATGCTTTTTCTTTTAGTAGCTATTTTTGAGCGTGTACAAATGTGCACTCTCAGGAAATTTTTGAAAATGGTTGGAATTCCCCTTTAACCGAAGTTGTTAAAAATCTGTATCTAGGTGTATTTTATATTTACTTTCATTGATAGCCCTCCAAGATTGGTATTGACAATGAACCCCAGAATCTAGCTGGCATCGGTGGAGCATTAGACGTCACAGCAGATTCCTCAGGATAACAAGATAATGAACACTGTCACTGCCATTGTCTCTTACTCAACAGCACCCATTACACGAACTATGTCACTGTCATTGTCTCTTACTGAATGGCATTGTCATATAGGCCTCTGACCTACGTATACATATACGCAAGTCGCACGCACATATACACATAGGCAAAAGCATCTTCTGCCTTCAACTGTCATGATTAAAAGTCCTTATCAATCATGTCCAGGTTGATTAATTGGTCTGCTGGATCTGTTGTTTGATTAATCATGTCTGACAGAAAGCCTCTTTATGCTTGAGTAGGCAGACATGGCTCTGAGGACCAGGCAGGCACAAAATGAAACACAAGGACGGACACACACACACACACACACACACACACACACACACACACACACACACGCACACGCACACGCACACGCACACGCACACTGAATTTCTCAGCAGTATACCAATCATTCTTCATAGATTGTTTTTCAGACAGCACTGTTCCATCCTACAGTTTTCCACAAAAACAAAACAAAGCTAGAAAAGTCAAGACAAGAAAAAAAACTAAACAATAAATACAAGACACACAAAGTAGAAAATATAATGAGGGTATAAGCTAAAATGTCATCCTCTGGGTTCTATAACTGTAGGAAGCCACTGCCTAATTTATGCCTAATTTATGCTTAACCGCAGCACTCCACAAAACAATCATTTCAGTTATTGACAATCTATTAAGGCTTCAGCCTGTACAGGTTGGTGGTGGGGCCACTCATGTGTCTGCTACGTCAATTCCATGTTTCTTTTTGCTCAATATTTCCTCCCTCTCTGTACCTCTCTTCAGGTGGATCCCTGTAGTATATCAAAGAAGGGAATTCATAGCAATACAATAGATCTGCAGGGAATGTCTTAGCCTTGAGTTATTCTTAGTTGCATGCTGCTCTCGCCCTGAAAATAGACGATCTACAACTCCCATGGCATCGTTTGGCCATTTGCGATGCACGTCGCGCGCGTCAAGAAAGTATAAATCAGGCTTGCTTTCCCCTCACGGAGGTTCCATCATCCTGCCTCATTGGGCAGGAAACGGCTCATGCCACTCTTTCAGTCACATGCAGCTGTCTGTCTTTCTCTCTCTCTCTTTCTCGCACTCATGTGAAATATCAATTTGCACTTCCCTCTTCAGCCCACTTCACAGGGGATACAACACTGCCATGTTCACATACTGTACATCATCTACACCTCCAGTGCTCTCTGAATTCCGCCGTCACTCTACCTTTTTTATCCTCTCACCTCAGTGCTGCACTTTGCAGTTGTGCGAGTTGGGACAAGGTGCATGCTGTTTGAATTGCATCTCAACAGTTAAATACTTTGTAATACTTTGTAGTTTGTAAGCCGTTTTCCCATTTTCCCCTTTACATTCAGTGTCAGAGATCACATTCACATGCGATCTCTGACACTTCTAATTATAAAGCTACAGTTGGTTGTGTCTCCTCTGAATTACATACACATGAATTTGCCAGACACTTCATTCATCTAAATGCAAGGAGTTTTGTTAGAGAGAACCTATAGTTCCATGCCACACTGAACAAGCACTCTAACACCTAACACACATCACCATCCCCGCATGTTGTGGTTGTTTCAACATCAATACCTGCAACATCAATTATACTTTTATTTTTCGCTCAGCATCTCCTCCCTATTTATCTGCTCCTCATGTGGATCCATATCAAAAAAGGAAAACCATGAAAAAAATGAAAGGAGGTAAAATACGGGCATGTAGTATTCTAGATGATGAAAGATGAAATAAAGATAAGAATTTCTGTTTTGGGAGAAAGAAAAAATGTAAGTTTATGCTTACAGACGAGCACCTGTGTGGCTGTGTGTGTGTGTGTGTGTGTGTGTGTGTGTGTGTGTGTGTGTGTGTGTGTGTGTGTGTGTGTGTGTGTGTGTGTGTGTGTGTGTGTGTGCACTTCATCAGACAGCGATCCCTTCACACTGAGCCAGAAGGAAGGAGGGAAGGAAGGAAGGAAGGAAGGATGGATGGATGGATGGATGGATGGAGTTGAAGAAAATACACACTGCCTCAGTGTTTCTCCAACATCTCTCTTTCCTGAGTCTCTCTAGACTTCATTGAGTCAGAGGTGGAAGATTTCCAATAACAACTTATATTTGCATGTAACAATTTACGGCACCATATAGAATGTATCCGCATGCATAATATGAGTTGCAGATCAAGTGGAAAAGTCTGATGTACAAAAACATATTGTGTAATGGAAGCGGAAAGGGTTTTTTGTTTTTGGATGTATGGGCTGTAAAGGCAAGAATTTAATTTTTGCCACTCGTCAGTCAATCCTGGATAACTTTGGTGTATGATGACGTCACATGCATACCCTCTACCATTATACTATATGATATACAGTGAATTAATGAAAGGCTTATGTCATCAGAGTAGTTATCATTCTGAAGGCCTCTTGCCACTGCAGGACACATTGCAGCACAGGTGCAATCTCTATCCTTCTTAATCAATCTCTCCTTCCTGGATTCCCATTCATCCATTCATGGTGTCTCTAATCTCCATACAGCTGGGCCACCCAATGCCTAAACAGAATCTGTTTACTGGCCAAATACATTCATACAAGGAAGGACTTGCTTTCAAAGACATACATACGACATACTATAGTAAAACAAAGATCTAAGAATTATGCACAATAATTCCGAGTGCGCCTCTCTCTCTATGAGCTCCTACATTCAACATGCTGTTGAATGTATGAGCTCATAGAGAGAGAGGCGCATACACCATGTATGTACAGGGCAAATGCACATTTTATAGTTCAATAAAAGTAAAAGACACATAAAGACACAAGTATCAACTGGACTGATTTATGCATAAAAACTGAAAATGTTACAGTAAACTCTGTGAGAATGTTTGTAATAGATATAACACATATTCTGTCATGAATCCATTAGTTGAATTTTGACAGGTTCCATTTACACAGACAGCATCCCATGTTGTTGCACTGTTGTCACAATGTTAATATGTCCTTTTGACACATACAGTTATGTTTAGGTATACATTTCTTAGAAAAGAAATAATGAGAAATAATGAGACTCAGCTCCTTTCTTTTATTCAGTCTCATTACCAATGTTGCGGAAGTTATTAGGTATACATTTCTGTCAACAAAATTGTCCATCAATCTGTCCATTAATGTTGCACTGTTACCATTATGCACCGATATTAACAAACCCACTAACATTGTCTATATTTTTGCAACCAAAACATATTTTGATAAACATGCGTCCAGTTCACATAAAAAAAACAACAACACACAGCTACTTCTCATGAAGCATGTCAAACAACCAGAGCAAAAAAAAACACTAGCCATCTAATTGGGACTGCCGTAAATAAAGACAGGCATGAAGTGTGGCTTTCTGCAGATTTTTTCTTCTTTTAGCCAGGAGATGTACTGTATATTGTATGTGTATAGAGCAGGGTTTTACAACCTTTTTCATACCAGGGCCCACTATTTATTCAGAATTTGAGCCATGGGCCGCCATTTGATGAAATTATAGCCCCAAAGACATAAAACTAAAGAATTATTTTGGTTTTGTTCACAATTCCAGGCTGGGTTTTGCAAACAAAACAGTATAGACTTCTTAATTAAATCGTGCTAATTCATGATGAATATTTTTACACTCTCAGGAGTTACATCTGGTTAACCAACTTAGCCGGGGACCACCTGGAACATTCTCAAGGACCACTGGTGGTCTCCGGACCACTGGTTGAAAACCCCTGGTATAGAGTATGGCTTACTCATTTTAAAATATACCCTTTGTATAGCCATTTTCATTATTCTTTCTTCACAGAATCAAAGGTGTTATGGTCATGATTCATTCACCAGGATAATGGATGGCCTGATTCTAGGCATGAAGTAATTGCAAATCTCTATGGGAAAAATTAACAGATGATTTTTCCAGTGGCTCTAGAAAAACACCAAGCCGACTGCTATGCTGTGTGTGTGAAGAAATTGATGGCTTTTCATTTTTAATAAAGCAGTACTCAGCTGGTGTCATCTACAGTATATTGTTGCCTCCCTTACTGTTCTCACACTCAGGGGCTCACACTTGCTCGCAACTCAAGCAACGTCACTGTGTTTTTTAACTTGTCAATTTATTTATTACCGTAGCATCTCTCTCCCAGTCTCTCATATCCTGACGTCTCAATTTAATCTCCTCTCCTCTCTAATGCCATCATTCCCTTCTCTCTCCAGCATTCATCACGTTAATTACAAAAACCTGCCTGTCTTCTCTTGTGTCACATTGCTGACAGCAGGAAAACAATGGACGAACATGTGCACAAAAAACGGTGGAGTTATACAGCACCTTTATCCGACGCACTTTACATTCACACACACCTTCATACTACGATTGCAGAAGAACCCATGCAAGGCACAACCAGCACATCGGCACTTGAGATGAGTTTGACTTTGATAGACAGGAGGAGCCGGGATTTGAACCACTGACCCACCGATGGACAACCTGCTCTAGCCACAAGTGGACAACAAGTGCTCATGTATTGGGTATGTGCACCCCCCCACACACACACACACAAAGGCACACATCAGCGTGTTTGTGCGCCTACCGGTGAAACTTTCTAATATGGCCCTATTTCAACATTGGCCTCCTGGCATGCACCCAAGCCTATGCATTCCCATTCATCAATGAGTAGGAAAAAACACAGCGATCGATGCAATGCACAGTGCATGTGTGCGTGTGTGTGCACTCGCATGCATCCGCGTGTGTGTGTGTGTGTGTCTGAGAGATAGTGCGGCAGCAGGGCACTAGTTGATAAACATTCAGACATTCATGAAAATCAATATTCATCTGCAAGACTCCATCCACTGCTGGCCTTATGGGCCAACTTGAAAATGAATGTCTTTGTGCGCGTGCACATACTAGTGAAATGTGTATGTGTGTGTGTGTGTGTGTGTGTGTGTGTGTGTGTGTGTGTGTGTGTGTGTGTGTGTGTGTGTGTGTGTGTGTGTGTGTGTGTGTGTGTGTGCGTGTGTGTGTGTGTGCATGCATGTGCGTGCCCACGTCCGTGGGTGTCAGCAAGCAAGGAGTTAGTGCGCGGCATAAACCTCTATCAATCAGAGGATTGATTGGTTTTATTGGGCTTTTGATGTGTGGGGGAATGTTAAGTGTGCATATATTGACAACATGGAATATGTGTGATGTGTGATATACGGTAGGCTAGCCAAGGAGCCAACAAACAACAGTGCAGCAATGTTTTCAGTGAGTAGGAGTAACCCACATAGAAGGTAGACACTGTGTTTGTGAATGTACATGTGTGTGTGCATGTGTGTGTGTGTTTGTGCGACTGTGCGTGTATGTGTCCGTGCGCATTAGTGTGACTCAGGGGCAGATCTAACATTCCCCAGTTGGGGGGGGGGGCAGCAGAAAATGGCAGGGGGCGGCCGCACCCATACTATCAGACTATACTTTCAGTTACAGGACTTTTATTAGGCAAGTAAAGCATCAATAATAACATCAGTTGTTGTTGAAGTTGCAACAGACACACGGCATGCATAAAGCTAAAGGTCTGACTCAGAGAGTTTTCTGTTTTCAATGATGAAATGCTGTTGGTTTAGTGGTGAGACAACTGTAGTTAGTTAGTAGCAGTATAGTAGTGTTTCAAATACTTTTAAATATAAGCACTGAAATATCTTTGGTTGTTTTGCATGCCATCATGTTTGGTGGGGCAGTCTAGGCATTTAGGAGGGCATTGCCCCCCCATGCCCATGCCTAGATCCGCCCCTGGTGTGACTAATGCCATGGACATGGACAGAGACGGAGGCATGAGGAGCCTGCACAGCATCAAGGTCTGAAGCTAACTGCTGTGTAGGAGGCTGAGCCGTCCCACACACCTCCACACTGAGTGAAGACGGAACACAAAGCGTGAAGGAAAGGATCCAGCCCAGGTTCATTGCCCTATCATCCCACACAAGACTCCCTTTATTGGGTGACAAACCATTACATTAAACTACACAGTGAGTCATTGAGCCCACTGGAGGTCATTTATGTCCTCGCCCTGCAAGGTTGGTTGCCTCTAGTCACGTTGACTAGAGTAACAGAAAAGAGCGGGGAAAAATGCCATAAAGTAAGAGTGACACACATTCCACTGCTAACGGCCAAATTTCCAAACTACTTGGATGAACACAACATGACACAACAACTTTTCGAAACGATGAGAACGCAGCCTTTAGAGTGCTCACTTGCTGAAGACGCTATACAGTATAACCAATAGCCGAGGATGCCTTCATATGAAACATTGTTATAACTTTCATGATTTTCATGCATGTGATTTGCCAGCGGCTTGAACATTGGTTTCCAACAGTGTACGCCTGCCTCGTGAGGGAGGACCGTGTGTGAATTATCAGAGGCAGCGCAGCGAGCAGCCCAGTTTCCACAGCAGGTGTGGGAGAGCCATGGATCAGGCCCACTGCCACTTTGGCCTGCTCATTATTTTTAGCTTCAGCCACCTCCCCCTGGGGGAATGCCTTCAAAGAATAGTAGCACGCGTCCTGCGTATGTGTGTGTGTGTATACTGCATGTGTGTCTGTGCGTGTGCTTGTGTGTGCACAACGTGCGAACACATTGTGTGATCTCAAATGAATCTGGATTTCAAGGTCTTTCCCATAGCCTTGCTACTCACTCCAAGAGCCACCCACCACCAGAATATGTGGGCAAACACACACATACAGCACTACTGACGGTATGCATGCATCTACAGTATACTGTATAGGCCTTTTAAAAGGCTGTGTGCAGTCTGTCTGTTTGTAGCGGCCAAGCGGAGGATCTTTGTAAAATGATAATACACCATATAGTTAGTATATGGTGGGACCATAGAGTGTGCGCTCTGCTTGAAAGACATGGTGGTGGCACAATGTGTGTGCGCACACGCGCATGTGTGTGTGTGCGCGCACGCGTTAAGGGAAAAGTCATGGACTCCCCCCAGGACTGGAGGCTGCAGACTCTTTAATATTTCAGAGAGTGATAAATAAATCAGACAGACTGCAGAGAGATAAGGTGACTCTGCAGGGAGGGGATGGGAGAGGAGAGGAGAGGTGGTGGGAGTGTTGAAGTGGAGGAGCAGGAAGTGAAAGGTGGAAAGAGAAACGGAGCGTAAAGGTCAATGAAGACGAGAAGAAGTAAGACATGCAGTGGAGAGAGAAATACATGGAATCCTACTCCAGTACTTCTCTCTGGGGAAATTCAGGAACGCACGGCACGGCACGGCACGCACACACTTTTGATCCAGGTGACGTGGCACGTGGGACATTAGTCTTTTGGACAAGCCATTAGGCTGCATTTGTGGGAAAATAAAATAATATCTGCGGCACAATCAAATACTTCTAATCTCACATTAAAGGATTTAATAGCGACCCTAGGCCTCTCTGCCAAACCATGGATTTGTGTTCCCTTTGAAATGCTGTATTGTAAATAATTACACTTTAGAATGAGTTCACAGCTGTAAGCTGTAAGATCAAGATGACAACAGCGTAGAAGGTAGACCAGGGGGATTTGAACTGAAATGCAGTATTGATATGATTGTTTATTATTCCTGTGGTCTGTCAGCACAGCAGCACAGTTCTGAAAAGGTCAGTTCACACTTACTGCTTTAAGTCTAATCATAGAAACCTACCCAGACTGTGCGTTTGCTACCTTTGTAGCAAACGCTTAGGTGATTCTGCTTTCGATCCATGAAAAATCTCTTGAAAACACATAATAAAAACATGTACTTTTTAGGGCCAGACACGACGAATGCTGTTCAACAACACGTGCATGTCACTGTGGACCAACAGGAGGTACATGTAGGACCTGAGGGTCTGTGATCTGCTAATATTACCTCCACAGTACTCTCTTGCTACAGCTGTACAAACGCACACAGACAAACAGACAGCTAGACAGACATCTTGGCTACATTCAAGACGTATGACAGATTTGGATTTTGGGTTCACTGCAAGGAGACGCAAATAAAGGGAGAGCGAGAACGACCTTGGTGAGGCCACGATGGGTCATGATGAAATTGGTACGAGAGAGAGACAAAAGGGAGAGCGGAGACAGACTGTTACGAAAAGGTCAGCGCAGACAGGAGGACAAAGACAGCAGAGAGAAGGAATGAAAGAACAAAATTATGAAGGAGACAGAAAGAGAGAAGTGAAAAGACTTGCTGTGTTTCCTGCCCACCACATTTTTCTAGCCTTGGGTCTGAGGATTTCTGATCAAAGCACACACACACACACACACACACACACACACACACATGCACACACCCCTTTTCTTTCCTTTCTTTTTAGTTTAGTACGCATAGACTATTCAGCAACAGTAACAAACGCTATCCCGTCCATGTTCCCTGCTCTTTTGCAACACACAATACATTTTCTTGTAGTTCACCAATGTTTTCTGTGCTTTTGTTCCAGAACTCCCAATCTTACATTTTGTCCTGAATACAGTATATGCTGTATGAGTTTTCTTCTCTGATAGGATCAATTATTATCCCAACCTGAAGATTGATTTTCTGTGTACTGCAGGCTTGAAATACAAGAGTTTTCTGCCTTCCCTTTCATCTCTGTAGGCACAGAGGGTGTCTTTCTCCGTTCTCTAAATCTCTACTGCTCCTTCAAACCCTCTGGTCACACAGCTCTTCTCAAGTTCAACTGTGTATAACATCTTCCACGTTCCTTTGTTCCCTTTCACTCTGTCATCCTATCCAGAATAACTGTCAGCCACAGACGCACGCACACACACACACGGCACACGCACACACACACACACACACACACACACACACACACACACACACACACACACACACACACACACACACACACACACACACACACACACACACACACACACACACACACACACACACACCAACATACATCTCTCCTCTCATCCTCTGATGAAACATCTTTCTTTATCTTCAGCATCCATCGTTCATGTCCTCATCCAGTGTGTTTTTCCCCTGGATGAACTCAATAAGCAGCTCAGCCAGAGGGCAAAATCTACAGACAGTTACAAACAATGACCACCGTATACATGGACTATGTGTAAACAAACAGAAGTTCAACCATGATACAGAGATACACCGAGATACAGAGAAGATACAGATGGATAAAAACATAAAAGAGAAAACAAAACCATAAAACAGAGAAAAGATATGTGAAAGCCAGCGGCAAAAAAGAAGCTGAATACCCAGCAGAAAAACATGGGGTTATGGAAATATACTTAATACGGTGTAGGCTTATTGTCAGTCTAATCTGCCCTGCAGTTTTCTCTGCTCTTCTTAGCCTAAAGAGCTTCCTCTACACTATGCTAATCAATTTCTAACATTCTTATACTCCACAAATGAATTTAGTACCCAACTGTACAAACAAACACCAATGTTCTGTGATCCAGAGAGCCCCTCATACATTGAACACCCTATATCCTATTCAACAAGATAGTGAAGAGTTAACCACAAATGTCTACTGTACTGTACACTACTATTGTAGTGATGCCGGGGGTCAAGATTAGAAATTAACAGGCTACATTTTACTTCTGAAACGATCGTAGAATTAGTGACATATTAGATGCAGAGGTTCCACAAGAACAGGGCAAGTGGTAATACCCGGAAGACTATTAATACCCGGAAGACCAAAGAATGACCAAAGTCATTCTTTTATGGCTTCAAAACGCCAATGCGTTCAAATGAATCCAATCCAATACATATAGTATAACTCCAAGGTACTGATTTGAGTTTTTTGGACAAAATCTTCAGTATGTATAGTAAGTATATAAATATAGTATATAAATATAGTAAGTATATAAAGACGTTTATTTTTTCCCTAAAACTCAGCCTGCTGGTGGCACTATAAAAAGCATGTCAAAGCATGTAAAAATGCCAATAGACAATTATGTACAGTAGTTGAAGTGTGTCACTGCATATTGAAACATTGTGGCCTCCCCCCTTGTGGCGCTATAACTGGCCAATGTGAAAGCATTACTTCTTGTCTAGTCGGAATGTGTGTGTAAAATATTATGAACAATAACACTGCATGCTGCATTCATCATTTGAGACATTTTGATAAAATTAACAGACCAATGGAGGACAATCTGGAGGCCAATTTTGATCAGAAAAATCCGGGGCAGAGCTCCTGCTTTGGCAGCCAGGGAGTGTGACTGTGAGCACAGTTTGGCAGTGACCGGGCCAACGGTGGCAGAGATTAGCTGATAACAGATAAGATGGACAAAACAAAACTTAAAGTACAGCACTCAAGTGAGTACATGTACTTGGTTACTGTCCACGGACGGGTATCGTTCCCAGTGGTGCACTCACAACAGTCATTGGGTGCAATTCTCAATCGCTGAGGTGTAGCAGGTATGGTGTAAGTCTCCTCATTGGCTGCATGGCAGCAAATCAGCTCTGGGGCCTCTGTAGTAGGCCGAAAGCCTATACCACCAGGCCTGGGCCTGGGCTTACCAAATAATTACGCAGAATAATTAAAATCTGCAATTCAAAAGGTTCAGAAATCACCTGACCCCCCAATTAAAAATGTTACTATACTCCCCGGCTTTGTTCATCATGAGTTGAAGCTCTTGATGACTGGTTTTAATTATTATGAATAATTATTTGGTAGGCCCAGGCCCAGGCCTGGTGGTATAGGCTTTTGGCCTAGCCCAAGGCCGCAGACCTGATTTGCTGCCATGCAGCCAATGAGCACGGACCCACACCTGATTTGCTGCCATGCAGCCAATGAGAAGACTTACACCATACCTGGCTACACCAAGGCGATTGAGAATTGCACCCACAACAGTCATTAGCTGCACCCTGCCTCATCCGTCTCACCACCTGCCCCAACAGACAGAGAAGGAAACAAATAAAACATCCTCTCAGGACCGTAATCATACAGCCGAGATTCAGCAGGACTGCAAGTGTCAGGCACTCATATCCCACATGCACAAAGCACACACTGAACATGTGCACACATGAAATCTTTGCATGCATGCAAGCAAGCACAAACACACAATACACAAGCAAGCACAAAGATTCAAACACATTAATCTGCTTCTAAGTGTATAGGCAGGAATATACGAAACCCACTCTTCCTCTCAATTTAACCTACAAGTACAGATTAATGACACATAGAGTGTAGTGATCTTCTTCTCTCCTGATCCAGTGAGTCTTCAAATTACAGGCAAACTGGCAGCGGATTGGTTCACAGCGGTTTATAGCTTATTGCTTCTGCAATACAGTAGATAGAAACCATCTGCTAGCATCAGACGCTCGTATCAGCTGCATTCCTCCTGTCTGTGCAGCTTGATGTTCGGCAGACTGAGGAACACATGTGCCTAGCAGACGGCCTCCAGACAGAGCTGCACCATGCCAGTGACTCCACGCCACGCCAGATCACACACACACACACACACACACACACACACACACACACACACACACACACACACACACACACACACACACACACACACACCCACACACACACACACACACACACACACACACACACACACACACACACACACAATAAAAACAACACAATGCAATAGGTCCATACATACAGTATTTGTGGAAATATAACCACACAAAGCCTGCTTTTCAGAATACACCTGCCCTGCCCCAGAGGCCCAGCTGAGACTGAGATGCATCTCAGCGGTTGAGTACGAACAAATCACTGACAACTTCCACACACTCGCCAATGTCACTTTAGCAGCGGCGACGTGACAACCCTCCCTGAGCCAAGATTCTTGTACAACCTGCCCCACTGCCAAGACAGCAGGCAGACGGGCTGCAACTGTGACATCCCTTTTTGCTCAGGCACACACACACACACACACACACACACACACACACACACACACACACACACACACACACACAACTTTGAGAGTATGTACATCCCCTTTCGGGTGAAGTTCATCTGCTTACATTTGTACTGTATATTTTACTGTACTCAAACAATGTATACAAAGGGATAAATTAACACTGTGGATTGTTATTACTGTGTCCACACCAGTCCAGTCATGTGATTTGATTCAGAGTTTGTTGACTGGCTGTGGAACAAACACAGACTTGATACCATTATAACATAACGGGTGACAGCTTAGCGTTATTGTGACTTGGCAGCTGGGGACAGACTTTATCTGCTCTAGGAGGTCTACAAATCTAATCTTATAAATCCTAGACCTCTCACACAGTCGGCATGCCCAGCATACAAAACAACATCACATGAGTTAAATTAGTGGTAATACGCTTGGTAATACGGTCAACTTATTCTAGGGGTGGTTGAAACTGCCCTCTCTGCAGTGATCTTCTGAAAAGAGTGGATTTGTCCATCCAGTGGACATGAAGGCCTCTGGCTGGGATCAAAGACAGTTTGAGGAAAGATCAAGTGTAGCATGTGTGTCTGTCAGAATAGGAACATGAATAGGAACTTGACAAGGCAGTTACAGACAGTGTACTGAGTGTAGTGATGCTTTTCTCTGGAAGTCAAGGTAATTAATAAATACACAGACTTTATCTGCTCTACGAGGTCTACAAATCTAATCTAATCTACAAATCCTAGACTTCATACACAGCCGGCATGCCCAGCATACAAAACAGCGGGACAACAACATCACATGAGTTAAATTAGTGCACACATGCACATGCAGGCATGCAGCTGAGAGGTCCAGTGTGCACACAGTGGGGGGCCTAGACTAGGGGGCACCAGGAATCACTGCAGAGAGCATGGCCCTGGAGATTGGAGTCATTGAGCCCCATTCATTCACTGCCAACCCAATTCAGGGAGAGGGAGAGAGAGAGAGAGAGAGAGAGAGAGAGAGAGAGAGAGAGAGAGAGAGAGAGAGAGAGGGACCTGCCGAGAACCAGGAGAGGACTGTGTAATGTAGGAGAGCATAAAGAAGAGGCCAACAACCACATAGTTTGAATTTCACAAACCACTTCCAACCTTATTTCAACCTTGCCAACCTTTGAACTCATCGTTAACACAGCGTAACAGGTGTGTGTGTGTGTGTGTGTGTGTGTGTGTGTGTGTGTGTGTGTGTGTGTGTGTGTGTGTGTGTGTGTGTGTGTGTGTGTGTGTGTGTGTCTCTTTGTGCTTGTACGCAAAAGCATGCGTGCGTATGTGTATGTTGGAATGTCTCGGAGGTGGGTGAATATTTAGTCAGAGGGTAAAGCGGTATAGTGTTTGACAGATGAGGTGTTGAATTATTGAACAGTCAGTCAGACAGTACAGCAGACTGAGCCTTCAGAGCACTTTATTTAAAGGATAATTTCACAGATGTTTAACCTACATCCCATTGTTCTGATAGGAACAGTGATAGGTCTGAGAGGAACGATAAGCGAGCTTGCGTGCGCCTAATTGTTGTTTCGATGACATGGTACAACATGTTTCAAGTCATTGTTTAGATTCATCAACATTTTGTGTAGAACGATAGACGGATTCAGTTTTGTCAATTGCAAGGTTTCCATTTAAATGCCAATCATTTACTGGGGGTATATTAACACTCATATGAAGGTGCATTGTCCTACCAGCGGACAGAGTAAAAATATCTTTTAAAAAAAATAGTGGATTTCAGAATAACTGACAATTATTTTTGAGTAACAAGTATGTGGTGGAGGAAAGAGACCACAGATGTTTACTAAAGGACAAAACATTTAGGTTTTCTCTGTTGGCAGAAAACAGCAACCATTATCCTACACATTGAGCAGGGCTGGCGTGAACTCCGTGGCTTCTCTCCTTAGACGTTCTCCTCAGACACAGTTCTCTAGCTACAGGAAAACAAACACCACTACCACCAGGGATGATTTACCGAAAAGGTCAGAAGAGTTCTCAGATGAGCGCCCAGCCCTCTTGGAGTCTTTGCCGTACTGATCCTGCTTTTTCCAGGACAACATCACCTCTCCCGTGCTCCACTCTCTGCTGCACAGACATTATGACATCAAGGACAACAGGCTGAGATTTTAGAAGTTGATCCAAGGACGGTGTATGGGGTGTGGCGGGGGGGGGGGGGTGGGGTGTCCATCCAGTGGACATGAAGGCCTCTGGCTGGGATCAAAGACAGTTTGAGGAAAGATCAAGTGTAGCATGTGTGTCTGTCAGAATATGAACATGAATAGGAACTTGTCAGTCACAGTGTACTGAGTAGTGTACTGATGCTTTTCTCTGGAAATCAAGATAAAAAAAATCTTAATAAATCTAAATAAATACAAAGCCTGTGTGCTCCTCTCTCACTAATCATCAATTCCTCCAATGTAGATCTGCTAAGTTTGGGATTCGGGCGCTGTCCGCACACACATGCACACACCCACGCGCATAAACACATGTTTCCTCAATCCTCACCAGCAACAAAAATACATTGATTTAAGACCACTCCACTTTGTTTTCTCTCTCAAACTCTTCTCTGATCCCTCTCTGTCTCTTGAATCGTCTAATGCCAACATTGCAATTAATCAGATATACTGGTTCTTTTATTCCATCTCTCTGGTGTGAGTGGGTTCAGGAGGCATTCAAGTCCCTGTTATCTAACCCACACACAAAGGCTGTACGCGCACACACACACACACACACACACACACACATGCACGCGCACACACACACACACACACACACACACACACACACTGTACTAACCTACGCATCTGGAGCAGGATGCAAGCACACAGGCGCGTGCATGCACACACGCACAGTCGCACACGTCTAAAATGCAAACACTGGCCTTTTCACTGACAAAAGCTCTTTATTGTGAAACTGCACGGTAAAGTAAAGATGAGCCAAGATGGATAAAGACAGAGAAAAAGAGAGCCAGAGCAACACGCATTCACTTAGAAAAAGGAAAAGTCATCTTCCCTGTCTTTTTAATTGTTTTCTCAACATACTCTTATCTCATTCAAACATACTGTGTAGGCCATTGATTGCTAAAAGAAAAAACAAAAGGTCACCAATGCTGCTTTCATCTGCATCCATAGAGCCATTCACAGACGGGAGAATAACAATGTCAAAGAGGCAGGTAGTAAATATCTTCTATGTATTCTTCTTTAATAGTGCAGTGCCTGAAGCCAAAGTCTGCCAGTGAGCCATGGTGAGGAGAACATCAATGGCTCTCTATGTTGAATACCAATAAGGAAATGGCTCATGTTACCAGCCCAGGGTTATCATTTACACAGTACATGAACATTAGTGTCGTATGACAGCTTAAATAAATTATCTGCACTGAACAGATAACAGGCACATGCACGAGTAAATCCAGTGAATGCTAAAACGTATCATATAATTTGTAAAAAAAAAAAAAAAAAAAAAACTGGAATTTTGAGGGGAAAAATGACTGTAAGACTGGAAGATGCCAATGTAAGAGAAGTGAAGAGATCGTTTGCCACATTACAGATGTCATGATGTCCCCCCTGACAGACATTTAATCTGTTCTGCATGCAGTGACATGCCAGGACTCTCAGGAGGACTGGTAAGAAGAACAAGCTTGGCTGTAACTTACTTAGTAAACGCTAATTACAACCACACACTTGATTTTCAGTGAGAAGAATGGCAGTGTGCCACAAAGTATAAATTAGTGCTTACTCACCCGAACGCCATTTAAGCAACTGTATACCATTGTGGTGAATCACTGCTCTATGATCTTTATTTTTTCAACCTGTCGACTCAACTGTGTGTCCTGTGGAGGAGCTGCATGAGAGGGCTGAGAGTATATGCAGAAAAGAGGAATGACATCTCACTCTCCTTCTGCCAGTGGAGGCAGCAAGTCCTCCTTGCTGGTGCCCTGCCTGGACCACAAGCATCTCTGACTTATTTGCTGCCCTCAGGCTAAAAAGCAAATCTAAATTCTCTACGCAGAGGAAGTGTCCCAAAAGCTGCTGTCTGGCACACACTTCAAAAGAGGGTTTGTGGGAATGAAACAAGCCAAATTGTTGCCTGTGGACATGGTATGAAATAAGGAAGAAGAAAATATGTCTCACTTGCCTAAATGTGTAAATGTAAATTGTGAACACCCACTTTGTCCTACACACACACATGCACACGCACACACACACACATGCACACTCCATGCTCCAACGCTATTTCTTCTCCAGTCTCGAATTTTCTCACGTCCTTGATGTTAGTGAGAACAGGACATATAAGTGACTTGGTATTGTTATTTTATATATTGTCAATTACTTGCATGGGGACTGGAGGGGTGATGGAGTTAGCTGTTTTGGCAGATAATTTTAAGGTCAACCAACACAGACGTAAAGGAGCATTCAAAAGCATTGAATTATATACAAAGATTACACTTCAGTACTTCACATAACCTTACAGTATTCTCCCTCTTATTTCTCAAGCTCATGTGTAATAGCTGCTGGGAGGACCCCCATGCCATACATACAGTATGCTTTGTGGAGGAGCAGAGAACACACAGGCTCTGGGGAAAAACAAGCCAATGACCACGTTTGGTCAAAAGCAGCAGTGCTCCGTCCCGCCGCAGCCCAAAGTGAAATTTCCCCTTAAAGAATAGCTATCTTTACTTCCGTCTTGACTATATTTAGAATGCCCTGATCGTACCACAGAAGTCAAACTCAGACAAAGAGGGGAGACCATGACATCAAAAATCACCCCCCCCCTCTCCCATCCCAAAACACACAGCAGAGAGGGTGCATAGAGGAGAGGGAAATGGTGAAATAATGAGATAGAAAGACAGAGACAGGACAGTCAAATCCCAAAAAAGCAAGACTTACAGCACTGTAGAAAAACTACTACCGGTATTTAGAAATCGTGTTCAGCCCATGACCTTCATTCATCTGGTCATAAGGAGGCCTGGCTTTGGTGGGGGTCATGGGGGAAGGAAACGTAAAAGGAGTCATTATTTTCAGGGGCTTTTTTGCATGTAGCTCAGTTTCAGCCAAAGCTGCATGCAACCAGAAACAACATTAGTGTCTGGGCATGCCAGGGCTTTGCAATCAAATCTCATATCCGGTCCTCCTCACTTGTACGGCAGTCTTTTGTCATAAAAACAGCATAAACATGCAAGCATGCATGCTCACCCACACCCACGCGCGCGCGCGCGCACACACACACACACACACACACACACACACACACACACACACACACACACACACACACACACACACACACACACACACACTCACACTCACACACGCACAGACTTTCTCTCTCACTCCATAATTCAATGTTCTTTATTAGGCCCATAAGTTTATGTTACTTTCCAAGTTGCAAAATCGAGTTTATTTTAAGGAAATAATTGAGCACAATAAAAAATAATAAGCCCCTGTGTGTGTTTATGTGAATTACATGAATTAACTGTAAATATAAGTGTATTTACTGTAGTAGGCTATTTGTTCATGTGTATCATATTGATGTAGACAGATACAGTACAGACAATTATTGATCCCGAGAGAAACTCTGGTGTCAGTTGGACAAACACAGATAAAAGTAGAAAGATACTGATGTGATATCCTGTATCACACTTCAGTGATGATGTACAAGAATATATATTTAGCACCTGACAAAGCCAACATGAAGAAATACATAGCAGAAAATAAAAAATGACCCTTGCCCAACATCATTGGATTGTTGTGGCCTCGTCCTGAAAGAAGCAGTGGCAAGTATCTTTGATTTACAACGTACAATATCTTGCCTACCAGCACCTCCTCCACACACGCACACGCACACACACACACACACACACACACACACACACACACACACACACACACACACACACACACACACACACACACACACATATACTAATACCACTTAAGTATGGCTTGGCATATGCACTTGGACTGGCTGGCTTTGCATAATGTATGAATCAGTATTAGAACTTAGAAGTAGCCTAATTAGAGTAGGATCAAATAAACATTGTATGGAAATATGAATTAATAAGACTCCGGGTGTTCAAATGTGTTCACCATTTACAAAATGTCCTCTCTCTTCCTGACAAAGGAACCTCTCACTCTGACTTGTTCTGTCCCCTCAAGTGACATCTGTTTGGTGTCATGACAAAGATTTCTATGGCAGGCTGTTCCCTTGGTGCCACTGAGTGGAATGGCAACATCTGTTAGCACTGTGAACTCGGGGAGATAGGAGACCTCCCTATACTGACACATTAGTGTCAGCAGAGAGTCAGCAAGTGGCAGTGCAAAGCCAATGACCACCAACCAACCACTCCGCGGAAATGTAACTGTTGTGACAACTGAACCAACTGTGGAGGACTAAGACATTATGGCATCAGTGATGAATGACCCACTTTGAAGCCATATAGGCCCTACAGTGTGTTATTTTAACTCAGGACATGTACACAATGCCTATGTCAACGGATTTTCCAAAATTCCAGGGCCAATTAAATGAATCAGATATGTCAATGACAATTTAAAACTTCCTAATGAAACAGTACAGCTCTATCCAGTTGAAGCTTGTTGTCTACTATCACTATTTGGACTGCATGAAGTGCAGTTCAAATAGTGATTCCTTTCCTTCATTAAAGGGGTGTTCCGCCCATTTTCAAATTTTCCTGAGAGGATACAAATGTGAACCAAATGGACCCTAGCGGGTCCATTTGGTTCCATTTGTACCCTCTCAGGAAAAAGGGGTCTGAAAGAAAAATCATTAACATGGTGAAATACATCTTGATGATGTAAGACCTCCATTTTTAGGAAATACAGAATTGGGGGAACTATTTTATCCACACAACATCTCTAAGGTATATTATGACATTAAAATGTTGAAAATGGGTGGAGTTCCCCTTTAAATATTTTTTTTCAGGTTTGGGTCCTACTCCTGGCCTGGGGCAAACACTAAATATCTCTTTTAAGGGTTTCTCAGACCTGACTTGTTATAAAATACATTCAGTTCATGCTGAGGCTTGCCTCAGTTCACACTTCACAGCTTACCTCGCCCCCATGGCCATCGAAAATCCCAAATATAGATGGGTGACTCTTGTTGACCACGTCTGTGAGGACCTCGAAGCGGTCCTCCATGTGGTCCCGTCGCCCTTGGATGGAGTAGACTGCTACATTGTTGCTCTTGAACTCCCACGTCTTGGAGAACTCTGCGTCCAGAACGTCCAGACCGCCGAACTTGTCATTCTGCATGATCTCCGCCACTTTCCCCTTGACCATCTTGACCGCATCTCGGCTGGACTTGACGATGGTCTTCACCTCGTCCGTGTGGAAGAAGTAACTCCACAGAGCCAGGCTGATGCACAGCAGGAACAGGGTCTCCGGTCTGAGCAGAAAATAACGCATGATCCGGCCCAATAGAGACAGCAGTGTCATGGTATCCTCTATCATTTATACAGGCGAGAAATCACGGCAGGTTGTTCACGGTCACCCCGCGGATCCTCAGTCCATTGTATCGGTGCGTGCAGCAGGCAGGGTCCAGCGGAAAGACAATGAAATAACCCCCCGGAATAGACCCGCGTCTCCACACACACAATCCACAACACGTACAGTCTATTCTGACTTCAGAGTCACTGCATCTTCAGTTGGTGTGTGTGTAAGTAACCCAGTCCCTGCTGCATAACGGCCAGTGAGCTGGAGGAATCCGGGCTGCAGAGACGCTGCCGTGGGTGCCTGATCCACTTCACTCTAGCATGAAGCCCCGCAGTGAACCAGCGGTGGTCCCTGCTCCATCTGATGCTCTTCTCTGCTCTGCTGCCTGCCTGCCACCCCCGGTCAAAGAAATAAATAAATCCTGGGCTCAGTGTGGGCTGGCTGCCGCTCGGGACTTTATAAATAAGCAGCCAGTAGTAGGCTATGATTGCTGACCGCAATCGCCGGTTGCGTATGTCCCGCGCCTGCCTGCCGAAGTCTTCTCGCAATCCTGAAAATAGAGGACGGACCACATATGAACCGATAGGCTGCTCACATTCTCAGCTGCTGCTGCTGCTGCTACTCTTGAGAAGTAGCTCTGCCTCTGCTCAGTGGACCGCACCACTTTTTGACCACGTGAGGTGCGCACGTACACAGTGATTGAACATTATGCAAAAAACAGTAGACTGTAGGCTACTATTACTGACTAACCACACACCGTAGCACTATTTCATACAATCATTATGCATAACCTGTCTCTACATGATGAGTTAACTTTTAACGTTTGCTGCTAGTTATCTAAAATAAAAGTCATGCTTTAGTTGGGACATGAATGACTGTCATATCGTATTTTTGTACAATCCAGAGCCTATATAAAATAATATTTTAAAGGATTAGATGCATTGGTATAATTGCAGACAGAAACTTGAAATGCATTGATTATTTATACGCAATGTCATTGTTATGTACTAACTTAGTCATAATGAATCTCATAATAATTAGGCTATAAATGTATAAACCCCAACTCTGCTGGTTTGTAAGTCTATGTAATTTTGTAAGCACCGCATTTTAGAGAATGGTAGCCATAGATTAAGCCATAGATCAAAATTAGTCCCATAGAGCAATAATATGATATTTTTCCCTTATAAAGTCTTTAATGAATAAAATGTAATTCTGTCTAATCTGCATGGCAGGGTACAATTGTATGAGGGATCTGTCTCCCTATACCTTTCTACCTTTCTATTGAGACATTTTTGTGTCATCATAGGGGGATGTTGTCATATGACATGACAACATCCCTTTAGTAAGGGCATTTCTGGGAACTAAATGATCATCAAGAAATTTCTTCACTGTGTTTCTAACAGTGTTTAATATAAAATAAATAAATAAATTAAAACAAAAAATTAAAAAAGGGTCACAGTCGGGGTACTAGTCACAACGTAGCAAGTGGTACACCATATATCTAATGAGGGGGTTTTCATGATGCTGAATCCATTTAAAGTAGGGTATTAGTTTTGTAAAAAAAAAAAAAAAAAAAAAAAAAAAAAAAAATTGGTCTGAAAATGGCCATAACACTTGCCCAAATGGGCTGAGCTGACTAAGCACATTTATGATGTTGGGTATGGCTAACAGTGACATATGATATATCACATGACATGCTACATAAAGCGTGATGATTTTTTTCATGTTTTGCCTTCTATAGGTTGTGACTAGTATCAGGACTTTGATGTGTTTTATGGGGTTTCCCACAGGAGTTGAAGTAGACCTGTTTACAAACACACCGGTGAAGAAATTTCTTATAGCGTTCTATTCTTAGTTCCATCTTGTAGGTTATGATAATAAAATATTTATGAACAGATTGAAAAGTATCTTAGTGAGGAAAAACAAAACAAAAAAGCAAATATTCCAATACAGCTTCAGAACAGGGGCGGATGTAACATTTCCCAATTGGGTGGCAGGAGAAAAAGGCATGGGGGGAGCCTTCATCCGGCCGCACCCAGGTTACAGGCCTTTTATTAGGCAATTAAGCATCAATAATAATCAGTTGTTGTTGAAGTTGCAACAGACACGCAGCATGCATAAAGCTAAAGGTCTGACTCAGAGAGTTTTTTGTTTTAAATGATGAAATGATGTTGGTTTAATGGTGCCACAATTATAGTTATATAGCAGTAGTAGTGTTTTAAATCATTTTAAATCTAAGCACTTTGTAATTTCTTGGGTTGTTGTGCATGCCATCATGTTTGGTGGGGCAGTCTGGGCATTTAGGGGGGCATTGCCCCCCCATGCCCATGCCTAGATCTGCCCCTGGACCACACACACTGAGGCTGCAGGCAAATGGTCTAGGCTGACTCCAGGTAGAAAACAGACGGCATAGAGGGCAAAGCTGCATTTACAGTTTTAAATGTCAGTCACAATTTTAATTGCTTAAAATTGGGACTGACATTTAAAACTGTAAATGCAGCCTTGCCCTTCCCCGCATACCTGACAAAGTTAGCGACTCCACCAGCCATAATACAAGAGAAGCGAGAACAGCGATCTGGTACCATCCACTTTTAAAAACAAACAAATTCTCCTTCTACAGCACTGCCACAAAGTGTCAAATAAATGCCATGACTCACTCCCTCAAATAATGTAAATCCCTGGCCTCCTTTAAAACAGGCCTTGAAATTCATCTTTCAGCACGGCCCCATTAGACTGTACCCTGTACTGATAGTAACAGCCACAATAGCCACAAACATTGCAGGATAAACTGCTACCTGTACAACTCACCTCTCATTGAGATTGCATAAACTGCTTCCTGTAATCATTAGGGATGTCCACAATCACAACACCAGAGGGAGCTCCACAAGTCACGTTCAACCCATATATGGCTCAATTGGCCTTCTATGGCACCAAAATATGTGTTATGCCCAACTCCTTCAAAATCGCGTTTGACTTTCAGTTACTGCAATGTGACACTGGCACCAGTACAGTAGTAGACAAGGGTAGGTAGGCATATGTATCCCCTGAGCAAGCAAGCTCTATTATTTATTTAATAATCAATTGCAGAAACAGAACCAAAGGTAATAAAAAAAACTTCAGATCCTAGACTTGGATGTTATATGAAAATCCTGAAAATGTCTGATAAAATACGTCTACAGTTTACAGTTCACAGTTTTACGGTGTTGCTGCTGCAGCCTATATTATTGAATGTTATTGTTTTTAATATTATTCCTCAATAAAATGGTACTGATGCTGCCTAAGCAAAGCAGTGCAGGTGTAAGATCTCAGATCTGGTACTCACACTGGCAATGAAAGACAACCCCAAGTGCAAGGTCCTCGTCGCAGAGTGATGACATCATCACCTGGTTCCCAGCAGTCTGACAGAAACGTGGATGCTTTGCTTTTAGCGCTGCTATGTTTCAACGTGCCGTGGAACTTTAATCTCTTCACCCCCCGTACCGCTACAAACGTTGGTATGTTGTGCTGATTTCACGTGTCGTTCGAAAGGAAACTATTCAATCGCCTTGTTGACATCGACAAAGATGTCATTGCATATTTGTCGAACAAAATCGTGATCACAACCGTGCTGAGCTACTACAGCTAATGCGCTCCGCTAACGTTGCTATGCTAAATGTTTTATTTTGTTACCGTATATACATGCATGCATGCGGTGACAAAATATACTGTATTGTTAGTAAAGTTAATATTCATACTGATGGCTGATGTGCTTCCCACCATAGGTCTGACTGGCTGTCCAGAATGGAGTATATTCAAGCTCCTGCCACCAGTAGCCAGGGGAATATGTAAGTAATTAAAAGTTGACTGTGTAAAGACTATCACATTTATTTAATCTTGTCCGACTGAAGTAAATGTCAGGAAAAAAATCACAGTCTCTGACAAAAAATTATGATGTGCCAATCAGGCATTCTTCCATAAACGAGTATTGACATTAATGGGGAAGTCCAACCCATTTTCAACATTCTAATATGTGTCATTAGTATACCGTAGAGGTGCTGGGTGGACATGATAAAAAGTTCCCCCATTCTGTGTTCCCAAGAAATGGAGGTCTGAAGAAAACCACTAACATGGTGAAACATCTTGATGATGTCATCAAGATGTTTCACCATGTTGGTTTTCTTCAGACGCTTCTTTATTTTTTTAAGAGCATACAAATGGCAAAAATGACAGTCTCTGACTCTAAATTTATTATGTGCGAATCAGGAATTCTTCCATACACGAGTATTGACATTAATATGTTATTATTTAAATCTCCTTTACTCAGCCTGTGCTGTACCTGTGGCATCCCCATCCCACCCAACCCAGCCAACATGTGCGTGTCCTGCCTACGCACCCAGGTGGACATCTCCGAGGGCATTCCCAAACAAGTTTCAGTGCACTTCTGCCGGCAGTGTGAAAGGTACAGTCTGGATCTCCATGGGTGTTTGTTCCTAAGCTGTTTGTAGTTATTTAGTTGATTGATTGATTTTTAAAACAGTTTGGAGAATTACAGTAGATTTCAAGTAACACTCAATACAAAGACAGCACCATAAACCATTTCTACTTGTTTGCAGTAGGGCCCATCATGTACATTTCATCAGCACATTTAAGGGGCTTCCAGACGGCAACGATAAACGCCGGCGTTATTGTCGGGCGAGTTTCTTTACCGACATAAGGAAAATCGCGCCGTCGCTAAACGATTCATTCAATTTACAATTCATTTACAATGAATTAATGACTCACCTATAATGATGGCTAGAGGTTGATATTTGAACGTAGACTATAATTATTGCAAGGTGTGTAGGCTAAAATAAGATGGGCAGCATCCAGCACGGTTTAAATATGTTGTATAATAAACTCTGCAGGCTAAAAGCATGTAACCAACATCAACATGCTTCACTTTGTCATATAGCGTGGCCGTGACAAACTCACAACACGTCGGGCAAAAATGCGTTGTAAACATTAGAACGTTAGAGCAGAATTGCCACAACTCACGTCATGGCTCGGCACAGGGCCGGATCTAGAGGTGACATGGGTGGGCAGGGGTTTAGCTTTGGGGTCTGTGGGGCTAAAATATCCTCAAATGGTGTTCCGTGACTCAAAGGCCGAATAAATAGTGGGCCCTGGTATCAAAAATGTTCAAAAGCACTGCTCCTTATAAAAAACTTTAGAGTTGCCCACCCTGCCATTCTTCCAGCCCACCCTAGTAGGGCTGGCTATATCCGGCCCTGGCTCGGCTCATAGGCTCAGCTGCGCCAAATGATTAGGGAATCCACTCCTTCCTGGAACAGAAACGGCACTGTGCAGGTCTACTGGTAGAGTGACGCCGGGCGGAAAACGACCGGCGTTAAACGCTCTCTTGAACGCGGGTCGATTTTTGAACTTTTGTGCTAAAAAAACGCCGGCCCCATTGAGAATGAATTAGAGTGGGCGATTTATTCCTCGCCGTCTGTAAGCCCCTTTAGAGACATAGAAATGTTGACTTCTGTATGCATAAAAGCGGTAAATTATAGTGGAGTTAATATGGAAAAGAAGCAAGCAAACTTCGAATAAACAGAGCATAGAAAAGAGTGCAAGTATTCCTGACACCTTCCTGAGATTAATTTCTACAAAACGGAGATTGTTTATAAAGTAAAGGTTTTCTAATGTAAGCCTCTTCCGTCGTCGTCATGCCCTATAAGGGATGAATCTGTCTTAATTTGCCAAGTATATTCTACTATCCCTACCCATATACTGTACATCCATAGACTCTTACAATACATACTTTAGTTTATACACATTACCCACTACCAACCCAATGCCAAAACTGTCAATTACTTCACCATTACATCACCATCTAATCCAGCTAATCATTGGGAAGAGTTTCCCACCACATTCCACACCCACAACCAAAAGTAATACTAGTAACTAGTATATGCTATTATACTGATTAAGAGAGTGTCTTCAATGTACAGGTATTTGCAGCCTCCAGGAACCTGGATGGCATGTGCTCTGGAGTCCAGGGAACTACTGACCCTTTGCCTGAAAAAACTGAAGGGCTCCATGACCAAAGTAAGCTGTGCATCCCTTTGCTACATGACATTTTTACTGGTAAAATAATTGGGAGACAACTGTTACAGCATTCTGTCTGTTAGCTGATTTTAGCAGCCGTCTGCTGTGTCCCTGATTCTGTTGCCATCCAGTTTGTAAATGTAATGTTTGTAAGGTTGTGATTTACAAACTTAATTTCTTGTAATTCAAGTGTTTATTTCTTTTTCTTATATTAAAAAAAATGAAATAAAATAAAATAAAAATAATAATCAGCACATCACAGCAGCAATACAAAATCTCACCAATAGCCAGTCCAGTAAAACACAAACAAAACAAAACCAAACAAAAAAAGGAATCCAGTCCATGATCTCCAAGTCATTGTTCATATAAGTTCCATATATGTCCAGAAACTATACAAACTTAATTTCTAATGGCTAAAGCCTTGGCCTTGCTAGAAGACAGGCCATCAGTTGATTTTGTTATCATCACAGAGGCCAGGACTTTATTTTAAACAGGAATGTGACATTCAAGCTGGTCACTCTTATGACCAGAGGCATTTTAACGTATTTAGTAAAATTACCTATTTGGTTACAATTGTGCAGTAATTCTTCATGTCAGTTAAGTATTCATAATGATTGTAAGTCACTGTCTTGTATGCCTCTGGATGTGATGATGTATCTGCATAAGCATATTGGTTACCATGACAGGATGCATCAGAGATGCTGTCCCTATGTACTCCTGCTCATTCTGTTATTATCATGCAGTTTCCAATATATACAATAGGACAGCATCTACAGATGTATGACATCCCTAGTAGATTATTATTGAAACCACATGTTAAGAACAGAATCAGGAACACACTTGCATCTCATTAGATACTGTAGTATAGTGGTTTTCGGCCTTTTTCATACCAGGGCCCACCATTTATCCAGCATTTTATCCATGGACCACCTTTGATGTTGACTTTAATCTCCCCAACCCAAAAGCAAGGATTTTCAAGTTTTTTGTCCACAATATTGGAGAGATAAACTGGCAAAACGTATGTCAAAATAACAATTCTTCTACAATTTCTAAATGTGTAGATCCTTGAGAATTGGATGTTTAAATATACAGTAATTTCTTTTTACGCTCTAAAGAATTACAGATCTATAGGGGTCCATTTGGTTACCAACTGTCCATCATTTTGCTGGAGACCATCTGCAATCCTGTCAGGGACCACCTGTTGAAAATCCCTGCTGTAGTACATACATAGTCTGTCTCTTTACATCCTGGCATGGTTATCAATATGCTTATGCAGATGAATCACAACACAATCATACATATCTGTATATACTGATAGTTTTATTTTATGGGTGGCCATTGCACTGTCTGTGTGTATTACACGCACACGTACCCTACATGCATGGCTATAAGAAGTTTACACATGTGGGTCGTTCAATGATGGACTCACCACAAAGAGCTATTTGGCAATTTCTGCCATCTATATTGTATGTCCAGAACCAGGAAGGAGGTTTGGGAAGTGGGAACTGAACATGCGTTAAAACTTGAAGATGTTTGTTTCCACTTTGGCTATAATCCCTTCACTTGGCCGTCACTACCCAGAATAAAGCTTGTTAAAGCAAAAACTTGGAAAAATCTGAGATAAATGCATTTTTTTTTTTTTTTTTTTTAAGAGAGAATCTCTTTACATAGAGGTGGACGGAGGTGGATTCTTTCACTTCGTGTTCCTTTGCCGTTTACTCGGTCATCAAACAACTCAGAGCTGTTCATATGGTAGTCAGTGCAATTTAAAACTAACAAAAACAATACACGTCATGATTGTCCCTGAGAGACTTTGGGGGGAAAATAGACACAAAACACGTCATCCAATTGGCACTAGATGCTGGTTTCGTTGATGTAATTAGACTATGCATGTAAATAAAAGGAACAAAATGTATGCACAACATTGACATTTTGGCCCATATCCAATTCATTACATTACAAATAGTACATGGGTCCACTGTCCACTAGGTTATGTTCCACCTGTTTTACATTAATTGTTCTGGATGCAGAGTCAGACTTCTACAAAACAGTGCACTCATTTTTGCCTGCTTTATTAAGTCTATTTATGCACATGTCAGTCCAAACAACGTCAATCTGGTATTTTCTGTGTAATAGTTGGGTTTAGTTAGTCAGCCATACTAACCAAAAGGGATAACTGTCCCAGTCAGTCACTCCCACACACACAACACTAGTTAGAGAAACAACCACAAGCATTTTGTAGCAGATTAACATGGGCACAGATTGAAAGCAGATATTCTCTACTCATCAGCACTTTGAGCAGACGTTGACGTGGCTGTGCAGTGTGAGGGGGGGGGGGATTCTGAAAAATTCCATCACACTTTCCAGCTATTTTCTCTTCCCTCCCAGTTGTGGCTCTATCTCTCACAATTTTGGCCGTCTAGGTTTTTTTTAACTTCCATGATTTTATGTGATTTATCTATGAGATATGACCATAATTGTTTTATTACCTCAAGGAAAGTTTGTGGAAGGGACCAAAACGGAATGAGCATTTGACTGCCTGACTCATTCATCCATGCCTAACTTCCAATATGTTGCCCCAACTCCTCCTAGTGTATAGCGTTTGATACTGTGCAGAGAATGTTTCTCCAGTGTCCCCGGTGGTAATCGAACCCGCAACCTTCTAGCTCTGAGGCATTTTAGCTTTGAGGCGTTCCAATCTTTTGATTTGATGAAATTGGTATCCCAATGCGGTTTATGTTTGTTAAATATCTCTTTTCAAAGGTCCAAGTTACATTGCTGCCAGTTCATGTTGAGATTTCTTGTGTGAAGAATTTGTTTCAAGTACATGCTCTAAACTAGAACGCTCTCTACTCAGGTGCGACTAATTGATGCTGGCTTCTTGTGGACAGAACCACACTCCAAAAGGATCAAGATAAAACTGACCGTACAGAAAGAGGTGAGAACACAGAAGGAGACCTGATAGGCATGAGAGAGTGACATTTAATATATCAGATTAAAACGGATTAGGAACCTAATATAGCCAAGTTACTTGGCTACTTCAAAATGTACAGTACAGTACTTCTCAAAGGCAGTGAATAGATACCTCCTCTGTTTACTTTTTGTCTATAATTAGCAGTTAAGGAAGACGAGGTCAACAGTGGAAATGTTTAAATTAATGAACACAACGTTTAGAAGCGCACCTTTGAAGCATAGACGATACACTGTTGTAATTAACAACCAAGATGACGATTTACACAAAGGACTTGAAATAATAATGATTTAGAGGAAAAAAGGAGTTAAATGGTCGAGCATTGGCTCTCCGAGTGCTTTATTTCAGTGGTTACAAATTTGAGCTAGAGACCCAAAGGAAAAGGTTGATGTCTCCCCAAGACCCAACATATGAAAATAGATCTACAAATCACTGCTCAGATATTTATACTACTACTTACATTTGTTTTTCTAATTAATGGAACCCAATTATTTTAATAATTAAAATGTGAATTTTAGAATCAAATGGGAGGATATTTAGTAAAAAATGGATCCTGAGACGGTGTTTGGGAACCACTACTCTATTTGACTGTTGCCAGTGGCTGTCATCTCAGCTCCTTGACCTTTTAATGAGAACCTGAGCCCTGTGCTTCTCACCGCCAGGTCTATTGTTGTACCATAACAGGATCTGTCCAATAGTGACTGTCTCTGCCTGTTCAGATACACTAAAAAGTACAGAACCAGTGACTTGAAAACATGCAATGTTCTTTTGTCTCTTTCGAAGAGGCAACTATTTGAAAGCAACACTGAAGGTCAATTCATCCCCCTTCCGACGTCAGAAAAGAAAGTATCATGTATTGCGCTTGATGGTCTGATATGTTCTTGATGTGCATCTCAGTTATTTTTTGAGGATTTCATAGAATCAAATTCTGTCTATGTCTAAATATATTCTGACATTAAGTAACTGTAAACAAGGTCACGGCCAGTGTAGAGGGTGGCAGTCTTTAAAGAATTAATTTCCGTAGATTGAACCCTATTGAGGTCACTAGAACACTACAAGTGTTTTGCGTGTTATGCTATATAATGCACATCATCTGTTTTCACGTCTGCGGACGTCTGTCCTCCTCAGGACATTTGATGGCATATTTTGTTGAAAGGCCTGATTGCGTACGTTTTTTATTCTATGGGTTACGTTGCTACAATAGTATTAAATGGTGTGTGTGGGTGTGCATGCATGCGCCCTACTAGGTGATGAATGGAGCCATCCTGCAGCAGGTGTTTGTGGTGGAGTTTGTCATCCAGCACCAGATGTGTGACGACTGCCACCGTGTGGAAGCCAAGGACTTCTGGAACTCGGTAGTGCAAGTTAGGCAAAAGGTAGGTGTATATTTCTCATTAGCAGTCCTCTGTAAAACCTACTACTGCTTTCAAATCTATTTACTCTTCAGTTAAATGTTTCCTCCTGGTTCTGTGAGAGGTATGGTAATTGTTGGGTGTGATCTGCTTGAACCATGTATTAAAATGTACTCTGTAAAACCTTCGAGAGGAATAGGTTATTATACAGTGTAGGCCTGTCCCCAACTAAGGATTTCTATAGTCGAAATTAATATGAATAAATGCGCCGCCAGTCGACTGCCAGTCGATAAGCGATCATAGCCGCGTTCTTTGAGACAGACTGCAGGGGGAAGGAGGAGGAGGAGGAGGAGGACGACGACGCAGCACAGACGCGCACAGCACAGACATGTCCTCGGTACAGCGATAGTAGGCTAATAGCCTACCCGAAATAAGCAATTCTCTTCCCTTGAAAACAGTAACGTTATAACGTTTTGAACAAGAAATGACAAAGAATGCAGCCGGACAGCGATGCATTCATATCCTACGATAAGCGCTCCATCTGGGTTATCATTGGCTTGTCCTCTGCTGTTTTCCACTGGGCTTTTGTGAGATCAAGTGCACGGTCGGACTTTTTACTGAGTTAAATCTCTGTTCATTTGTTTGTTAGACATTAACCACCCCAACCCCGCAAGTGGAATGATAAAAAAACGAGTACGAAAAAAAAAAGACATTCCACTGGGAGGTTGTCAGTCGACAGCGCCCCCTACCGTCTGACTAGTCGACTAGTCGGGGCCAGGCCTAATACAGTGATTATTCAGTAAGCAAGTGACTAATGAACCTTAAAACCAATATGTGTGGAACCCAACAGAGAGTTAATGTGTTTTGTTGAATATATCCAGTATGTGTCTCAGTGACTTTTCTACCACTCACAGACTGCGCACAAAAAGACGTTCTACTATTTAGAACAGCTCATCCTCAAACACAAGCTCCACCAGAATTCCCTCAACATCAAAGAAATCCATGGTATGTATGATGTTTTTTATAACAAATTGGGAACTTGTCATGTGTAAAAGGACCTTTCAGTGAATACAGAGCTGGACCACCACTCTGTAGACTGGGGTTTTATTCCTCCCTAGTGCATGGCTCAAACTCCACTCTAGCTCCATTGGGAACACCACAGCCTTGTTCCAGGTTGGTACCTGGGCGGGACAGGTGTTTCGGTTGCCGAAGTAGCTAATCCTGCGCATTGATTGGGCTGTTTTTTTTTATCAGGGAGCAGAAGTGGGAGCTGTGTTGCTAATGTCAATCTGCTTGCCTTAATGTTACATTTACAAAGTAACGGATGGTAAATCACGTGTGCATTGGCCCCAGTCAAGCTACCCTAATGTGAACTATAGAAGGTCATGTGACATATCTAATTAACTCAATGAATGCCACATCTCAGGATCGCAAGCCAACCGTTGCCTGCCATGCCTTCTATAGTGTAAAACCCTGGCACCACGCTGCATATAAACATCCTATTTGAGAAAGTGTTGCTAATGTCCATGCTAGCGAGCTCAAACGGACCCATCCAGAAACGACAATGTTCCCATCTACAGCACTGATAATGAGCGGGGACCCTTGAACAGGTCTCTAAATTGAAAGTTATTCCGCGTTTTTAGTCCACCGTTGGAAGGATGGAGGTGGACGGCAGGGTGCATGCGCGATGCACTCACAGACAGACTATAGGCGTGGATGCCCCCCAAAAAAAGAAATGAGTGATCCGGTGTGATATCAATAATAACGCTTATATGACGGTGCAGCACGGTAAAAGCAGGGCCTATTTGGATTATAATGATCATATGCACCGTCAGATGAGCAAGGGAAGCAGTCTTTGTGTTAATTGACATACTGGGTCAGACCAATATAGCATGCTGATCATCTCATAACCTATTTGACGACTCTGATTTCTACAACGCACGCATGCGGGCGTACATGCTTGACAGACAATACTTGACCCAATTTAACAACATGCCTTCTCTAATCATCGAGTTTTGATGTCTAACATCCGTTGCCATAAGTGGCCTATGCCAGGAACACACACACCTGATAATCCATAACCTTAGACACGCATGCCGTGTGCATTAAGTGATGGCTCGGCTGCTCAGAAGCCTTTATTCTTGGACAGGGTAGTAAAGGGTTGAGCCAGTTTCATCTAAATTACCTCCATGTCTCCGCGACGCTTTGAAGGCTTCCATTTCCAACATGTGGAAGCCATATTATTATTTCTTTTTGATTTTCAAGCTGCAACTATTTTTGTGTGTTTTTGTTTCCATGTCTGTGTCTTAGATTTTTCTGGAATGGTGTTGAGCTGTGAATCACATTTGGTCATTTCATTGTGTACAGTATTCTAATTCTGTTTCTTGCTCAGAGGGGATTGATTTCTACTACGCCTCTAAACAGCACGCTCAGAAGATGGTAGACTTCCTACAATGTACTGTGCCATGCAGGTGAGAAGTACTAAAATGCTATTGGGATCACATTAAAAATATCTTGTAGACTTTATTGTAATAAAGTTGACTAGTTTATAGTAAAGTCTAACACTACTTTATAGTAGTAGACTTTATCTTTAAGGACCGCTGATAGATATTTAATTTAATATCTATTTTTGTGGTAAAAGGACTGAGATAGCTCTCAGATGTGGAGATCAAAATTTAGGAAGGATCACTGCCTAACTAAACAGCCGGAAAACAGGGAATACTTGAGAAAGTAATCCAATTACTCAACTCATAATAAATGTAAATGAGTAAATGTACTCATGAACAAACCTTTTAGCAGGGAACTTTGGAAAAACACTTCAATCAGAAAAATCCAAACACCTAATAACCAAATGGACCAAACAAAGAAAGTATTACCAGTCAACGAGACATGTTTATGTTGAATAATAATGTTGTATTCTGGGAGAGAGCATTAATGGAACCCACAAACATAAGACATAATTGCATCTAAGGTTCTCCCAACATTTTACAAGATGAACACAATACTTAAACCATTGTAATCAAACATGGGATGTGTCACAGTTGCACATGGATAGATATAACAAAAATAATGTAAGATTATACTGAAGGAAACTGGTTACATCAAGAACACGAGATCAGAGTGACTTAGGCGACTTGTCTCCTGAAAATGGATATCAATCCTTTGGCAACGGAGAACTCAAACAACTGCATGGTAGTAATGATAAACAAGTTACAATCACAAACAGCTAGGGCATTCTGAAAACAGATAATGTCAAGATGAACTTTATGTGGTGAACAGATGCATTGTACAGAGACGTGATGGCACGTTTGTCAATACAGCAGATCTACAAGGTAGTAGCGTGACCCAGTTAAAATCCATAGTGACACTTTTAAGTTAGTCATATATAGACACCCTTAAAACCAATTCTTAACATGCACACTGCACAACAGTGTTTGGCTGTTGGTTGGTTTGGTGTGATACCTATGATACCTGTATGTATGTATGATACTTGTATACGTTCCCTTCACAACAGTGAAATCTCTGACACGTGATACTCTTTGATTTTTAAAGGTCAAAGACATCCCAGCGTCTCATCTCTCATGACATCCACACTAACACGTACAACTACAAGAGCACCTACTCTGTGGAAATTGTACCTGTCTGCAAGGTATATACTGTACACGTGTATATGTGTGTGGGGGTGGGGTTAGGGGGACTCTTTGGTTGCAAGTTGAACTCTATCTGAGACACGCATGTTCATACCATGTATGTTAGGGCTTTTGACAAGCCAGGGCAGAGTCTTGTCTTGCAACCGAAGGCCCTGGTTCATCAATGCTTCTCTTGTGTGTTTTGTGGTCTCAAGATATTTTAGTTCTACCAACATTTTACTTTTTCTCTGTCATGATCAAGGAAAGAGGATTTGTAACAACGTGGCTGATGGGTTGAGTGTTTATCTCATAAATTTATCTATTTATTTATAAATGTTCAGTAATTACTTAATTTACATTCTGCCTCTGGATATGAACATGATTAAAACCGAAATGATTGCATGTGAATTGGCAGGGGGTAGATGACTAATGTTTCACCTTGAGTACTGGATGTGCTCTTCAAACCATAATCAGCATTTGTGTGATTGCATCAAAACAAGAATGCTTAATTGACACCAAAACAATTCATAATTGAAACAAGGTAAGGGCATTTACCACACTCTTTATTTTTTGAGAAAACATGCCGACTTGCCTTTAAAGGATTTAAATATCGTCAGTAAAATCTTAAGTCGAAAATATAATTCATACTGCTGAGAGAGACCACAGCCTGAACTTTGCATAGTTTTCTGCCATGTTTCAAATACAAAGATCTAATCGCTAGAGCTCAATGCCAAATCTCAGTTACTTTGCAAGCTCTGGAGATTTTTCAGAACGGACAAGAGTGGTTCACTTGGAAGCCAAGTGAACTAAGAGCATAGTGAGCTGCCATTGTGAGTGCAAAGTTCTTTTCGCTCTGACCTTACTTTGACTCTCTGCGTGTATTGTTGTTTTTGGTTGCTAGGACAACGTGGTGTGCCTTTCACCTCGGCTGGCCCAGAGCCTGGGGAACATGGGTCAGGTGTGTGTGTGTGTTCGAGTCACCAGCACCATTCACCTCATTGACCCCAGTACACTGCAGAGTGAGTACACATAACTGCACTTTTATGTCTGTGTTCTCCACAACTTGCTGTGGTTTGAACTCACCTGCCACTGTTTGATGACTTAGCTTGGGGGTTTTCAACAACTCTTGAATCAGGGACCACCATCCTGAGTTAAACCTTAGGACCATTCCCTGACTAAAAATCACCCTCGCTGGGGACCTCCTTTCATTAAACTAAGATTAAGTGATAAGACTAGACACATGATGACATGATTATACTTGTTTTATTATGGGTACCTTTCCTAAGAATGATTCTTCAGGCAAGTTTTCCTGAGAATCTAACTCTCTTTTCTCTGGAATTTCTTAACCTCGATACGCTCGATACACTGCTTCCACACGCTTCCACATCCTCTACAGAAGAAAAAAAGGAGTTGTGTACTCAACATATATGCTTGTGCTGAGTTAAATTAAACTGTAGCCAACTACCGTTCATTTTAGAGCCTTAGTGTCTCCCCATCTCTCTAAATAAGGGAATTGCACTGCTCTATGGGTGCCTACCACTGTGAGCCTCCCACTCCCACATACAGGTATGATGGATCAGGCGCATTTCATTTTATCATTACCACCAATCATCTAGCTATTGACAAGAATCGACAAAACACTTGCAGTACAGTTTCTTTTGTTACAAAAACGTGGGTGCCAGCTCACCTTACCTGGGATGCTGTCTGGCACTACCACTTTGAGGAAAACTTCACCTTTGCTATGATGTGGTAGTGTTGGTTTGTTAAAAACAAACCAAAAAGCTGAAGTCATTTTGCTAGGAAAATATGTATTATCTATGTAAATTAAACTGTAGGTTTAGCTGTTTGATCTACCTTCAAGGTTCCTTGATATCCCTTTGAGAATCGGTACTGTGATGTGAGAGGGGAGTGGACTAGCCAACTCCAACTCTGGGAGTGTTGGATTTTATTAAAACGGCACAATAAAATCTTCATATTTCACGTGTCGGTTAACATTAGAACGGTGGAATGTGCCTTGGGCCTGTCTCTCCACTGTTGTACTAAACTGACCCCAGTCTGCTTGCCACATGTTCATCACAGCCCAGTGAGCCCACTAACTCAAGAACTTTTTGTCTGCTCCTAATCAAAGCATACCACATAAGACACAGGCAGGCACACATGAAACCTTTCTTTTTTCTTCTTTTTTCCCCAGTTGACTTAGACTTGGCCTGTGCAACCAAATGAGCACATGACATGTGGGTTTACAAAAATGTGTAATCAATAAGAGGAAGTGGCAGATCTGATGCAATTATTGATCATGCAACAGGTTGGGGCGTTCTCTGTTGCAAATGTTTGACGTGTTTTCAATTAGTGTTCAAAGGCCAGGCTATTTTTATACTGGTATTTAAACTGTTTTTACTTGCATTTTTAACAAGAGACACATTCACATAAGGTCAGGGTTTTTTTCCCCACAGAAATCCTCAGAACACAACAGAACACAAGTTCTAGTTTTACTTCCTTTGAGTGTTTATTTGCAGAAGCAGTATGTGACTAGTGTAGAATGGAAAGTTCTGCGGTGTTGTGTATAGGGTTCTATGGCAGCTAATGTTAAATGCTGATGATATAATATAATATACCATGCATATTATAAGATATACTTTATTGTCCCCTGAGGGAACTTTGTCTTGCGCTAAAGTGCATAGATTATGTAAGGGTTTTTTAAGGCACACGCACAATGCACAGTAGCAGCACTGTACAGATCAGGTATAGTTAAAAAGTGCATTTTGACAGTCCAAGAAGATTAAAATAAAATAATAATACTAAAGACCAAGGGCCAGGTCCCTAACCCACAGAGAGCCCTATCCAACAGGCCATCATGTTGGTACATGATGACTGTTCAATAGAACAATGAAAGTGGGGAGAAAAGAAGGATTGAATTGGTTGCTTTTACAGCGGTACGCTCTAGCGTCTACCAGTGGTAGCAGCTCATATTCAGAAGAATGTGTGTGGGATCAGAAACACTGTTTGCCAGACTGATCAACGTTTTCTCAAAAATTGACTCTTTCCTTCCATATACACAGTTCACATAACTGCCATTTTCTTGCTAGATTTTCTCCTTTTAATATATATTTTTTCTTTTTTATTAAATTTGCTGCTACAGAAAGAAGCCAAACTGATTTGTTTCACTCTGATGTACCTACACAATTTAGAACAATATACAATGCATATTACTCCACCATACTCACCATACAATCTGTTCATCATATTTAACCCACTAGTTGCTGAGGTGGACGGACCCACATACTGGCGCAACCCCTTCAATAGTCTCTGTAGCCCCCGGCAGCTACAGGAGTTCATCGTCATGGATATCGACATCATTAGAGACCAGAAACTTGGGGCTGGTGCAGGCCTGAGATCCAATAGGGTGAGTGTTTTGAAGGGTGACTGTGGTGCAGTAGAATTGGTTGATTTGATAGGGTTAGATCTGACACACAATGTCACCATTACATTATCTCTCCCCCCTGAGCTTGGGTAGTGTCCCAGCAGGGTTGAAGTATGTTGGTTCCATTCTGTTGTCTTCTAGAGAAGTTCTCTCTGCTAAAACATCTCAAAAGCATCCGTGGCCCACCCATCTGACCAATCAGCTGCTGCTGTGTAAAGTTCCCAGATGGATGCTCGTTGGTACTCGTTGGGCCACATGTATTTTAAAAGCATGAATGTTTTAATCACCACTCAATTGTGTTCCCACTTGAATCAATGGAACTAACATGGTAAAGTTATTATGCTAAACTGTTTTACTATTATTTGTAAATATCGTTATATTTGTACAATTTGTGTTTTGCCAGTTACTTGGGGACCCACATACAATATCCTCAATCATGGCTCACTGCCCACAGGACCACTGTTATAGAGCAGAGGTCTGCAACATTTTTGATACAAAGTGCTATAAAAGGGACGAAGACATAATAACTGGGCTCACATTCCAATTTGCATTGTTCCAAGTAGGCCAGTGCCCACCGCTCTAAACTACTAGAGAGAGTCAAATGGGCTTCCCCTTTGCTAAATCCCACCCACCAAAAGGGATTGTCCAATGCCAGTCAAAATACAGTAGTTTAGCAACTGTTGCTCTATGGTCAAGCTTTCGCCACCACCAACAGCAATCTCTCTCTCTCTCTCTCTCTCTCTCTCTCTCTCTCTCTCTCTCTCTCTCTCTCTCTCTCTCTCTCTCTCTCTCTCTCTCTCTCTCTCTCTCTCTCTCTCTCTCTCTCTCTCTTCTCTCTCTCTCTCTCTCTCTCTCTCTCTCAAATATGACTCACTTATTATGAAAGCATCAGAGATGAGTCTTCAAATTCATTAATATACTAAATAATTGATCCATTCACACAAATGCACCTTGGAATGAGACTGTGTGTGTGTTACAGCACACCCTGGCTGAGGTGTGGGTTCAGAAGACATCAGAGATGAATACCAGTCAGCAGTACCACTGCCGTACCTTCCTGGGACACCTGCTCAACATAGGAGACCTGGTGCTGGGGTAGGTTGGTGAGACGTCAAATGTTGCCCAAAGTTTAAGGCCAAATGCATGATGAGATCTGCTCATTTTGTAACTTTGTCTTACTATGCTACAGCTTTGACTTTGCCAATTCCAACATGAATGATGAGTACCTGAATAAGATGAACCCTCACCATGTCCCTGATGTGGTAAGAGACCCCATTAACCCACCCACTGTAAACAAATTACTTTTATTACAGTGCCTCCAAAATCATAGTATTGAAGATACTGACCCCTGGTGGTAATTTGCCATACTGTGTTCAAATGTGCAATTACTACAGACATGTTTTTTTTCTTCATTTCTTTTTTCTTTTTTTATTAATTTGTTTTAAACCAGGTGTTGATTAAGAAGAGCTACGACCGCAACAAGAGGGCAAGACGTAGGAACTGGAAACTGAAGGAAATGGAGAAAGACAGGGAGGGCATGGCCCCCGAAGACGAGAGGTACAGTAGGGAAATATGCTGCATTCATGCCAAGTCCTTGGAAGATCCCTAAATTTAGGGGGGGAGGGGACAACCCTTTTACATGAGCTGGGTCACAGCTATAATGTGATGGTTTTAATGAAAGAAGTGGCAGATTTACCATAGCTATAGTAGCAAGCATTAAAAGCTTGTATACAAGTGTGTAGTTGCGGCAGGGTTCTGATTCGCTAGCGATGGGATTTGACTTTCCAGGGATGGGATTTCAACTCCTATTGGTTAGAATCTAACCAATCAGAGCAGTGCTGATAGAACACAGGCACCGGTAGTACACAGTGTCTGTAGTCCACAGTACCATTGCCCTGTTAGCTAGCCTAGCTTCGAAAAACTACAAACTGGGTCTCTGCTGATTTGCGCCATTTGTAACACACTCTGATTGGCTTGCCAGGGTTCGTGGCGAGCCAGATCCACCTCTGATTCGGCGAAGCCAGAGTCTTCCACGCCCGTGCCATTACGCCAGTAAGGGGCGCGGGGAAGACTCTGGGCCCAGGGTATAGCTATAGTGTATCCATACCATATACAGTATAGTATAGCTATTTAACACTAAATTATAGTCTGCAAGGGAAATTTGTCTTGGGCTTACACCCCTGCATCAGCCACGCATAAAACATAAATGACTGACAGAATACAAGAAACAGAGGGAGACAACATTACACGGTGCACACAGTGTGACAAAACTGACCTCTTACATTCACTGCTGTTTCAGAACATCATTCAACATTTTAGTTGAGGCTGGTACAAATGATTTTTTTAAACCTTTTGTACTTCCACTTTGGTTCTTTGTACCTTCTCCCTGAGGGCAGAAGTACAAACTCTCCATTTAAGACATGGGTATCTCAGTGTTGCCTGCTCATAAATAGACTGCATATGAGCTGTCTAACCCCTATGATCGTCCCTGCTGTTTGCACCAATCTGAACAGTTTGGTGCGTTGCACTGAGAGGTTACCGAACCAAACTAATGCCAAATCTGACCAGGCTTTCTAGGACTGCCCGATAGAACACCAACATAAATTGTGTGTTGTTGTGGAGTGTATTGTGAAGCAGGGGAGTTTTTAGTGTTCAGGAGATGCAGGCACATCAAAGAAAATTTAACAGATGCTTTGTATATGAGAAGCTAAAGAGAAGTGCTCCAAAACAGTCAAAGATCACAGCGTTTCGGCCTTTATTGTCTTCGTCAGGTATACTAATATCTTTATGTATATTTATGGATCTCTAGCATAATTAAACTGTTTATTACTACTGTATACTAACTGCTGTATACAGTACCCTGCAAAATACATTAGAATTCTACAGATCTCCATATAATTTGGTTCATGGTTATGTCCGAGTCATAGTGCTGTAGCAGTTTTCAGCCATTTAAGTCATAGTGATTTGCAAAAAGGTGTCCAGGGAATCAACCCCGACCACCCTGAGCTGGCAACATCGAAGCTAGGTGACGATAGCCTATTTTTTTTCCCAGTCCAACTAGTTTGCATAACACTGGATCATTTCACATGGTTTCATCATGTTTCTAGCTTTCAGCAAAATGAGTACAACCTAATAATGAACCTACTGAATTATGAATTTTGTTGCCTTTCATTGGGGTGAGATCATAAAGGCATGGTACTCACGGCAATGAAATTCTTTGAAATATTTAGAACCAAGTTCTGTTCATGACCAGAAATGACTGGATATACTGCAGATTTTGTGTAGAAATTTGATCTACCTATATATAATTTTTTTTATAGATGTAGCTATATAATGATGTGTTTCCCAGACAATATCAGGACTTCCTAGAGGACCTGGAGGAGGACGAGGCACTCAGGAAAAACATCAACATCTTCAGAGGTGAGTCAGGCTGATTCCTTCGGAGAGTTTCAGGGCTCCTTGGGTTACGTGCTTTTAGACATTTGTTTTCATTCTCTCGAATCAGGCTGATTCCTTGGAAGAGTTTCAGGCCCCATCAGGTTGATTGTTTTTAGACATTTGTTTTCATTCTCTCAAATCTCCTCTGAAACCTTCGTTCCTCCCCCTGGTTGGAATTTGGTGTTGCTGCCATATTTTATTCTAGCCTTCATTCATATGATAATTTTAGTATAATCTTTATTTTCAGATGCATCTAAGATTCCAGTGGAGAGTGACACTGACGATGAGGGTGCGCCACGTATATCCCTAATGGAGATGCTGGAAGACCTCAGTCTGACAGACGCCACCGGAGGAGAGGGTGCTGACATGATGACAGAGTAGCCAATCAGGAGGCAGCGTAGATCACATTCACGGTCTGATCAGTGAAATGAGAGCCCTACAGACATCATTGTTACAAATGACTGATCAGTCCAATCAGTTGAGTCCTCTGTCTGTGGTATGACAGATTGAGGACAGATGCATCAACTCAACAGATGGGCTCATATTTAGAAGCTAATGTATCGCACAAATCACAGTCCCTCTATTTCTAGTCAAAATCTGGGTTTCTGGATTTTAACTATGCCAGGCATTGACTTTAATCTTGTGCTAGTGGAAGTGCTCCAGGTGCAATTATCTATAACCATCTTTATATTGATACAGTACATGGTTTGAAGTGATATATGAATGGAGTTCTATGCTATACAAGTACATTATTAAAGAATATTTACCCAATTTTCACAGGTCCTGTGCTGCCTGTCTGACATAATTTTGTGATTTTAAAAATAGGACAATATCTTTTACGATTTGTATTTTTGCCAATTCTTGTTGATTCTGGGATGATGAATACTAAATAGTTGATGCCTTAACCATCTGGGGGGGGATATGATTTGGAATTGCATGAAAAGAACAGGAGATGCTGTCTTGCGCTGTTTAATGGATCCACTAGAGGGAGGCAAAGATCTGCAGGCTTGTTTGTTAATGCAACATTTTGCACTCTGTTACCAGCTAATCCCCATCGCCATTAACCCAGTCGATGCCAAACTTCCCTCCTTAGATGCCAACGATGAACATCTGACATTTTTCTGAATGGCCTTTTATATCACCACCAGGAGGCAGCTTTTCACATTTTACCTAGAACTGCACTGATCTCCATGAAACCTTGCATGCACACTCCCTGAATGACAGTGACAAACCTTTGACCTGTATTTTTAAATTGAAAATCATATTACTCCTCCAGAGAGGGAGAGTGAGGTATGGTATGTGATTAAAGACACATCGTTTTGGGTGTACTATTGGCCAAGTCTCAGATTTAATCTTGAAGGGAGGAGGGGGAGGCTAGATCATGTGTTTTGTAAACTTGAGCTGATTGTTACCCGTAATCAGATCCACTTGGGAAAGTGAATAGAGTGAATCCCTCTGGGGTTGGAGACGACGATAAGGAGCGAGGGTCCCATGTCGTGTTTCTGATCTCCTTTGACCCCCTTTAGGTCCTTGGCTTGAAACCTATAGTTGTCAAATTGTCGCTGCTTATAATTTAGCTAGTAATTATTAAGTAGCTACACAAGTATGGAATTTCAATTTATACTTTTCCAGGTCTAGAAAAGTATGGGAAATGGAAATAATGTATGGAAAAATATTAATGCTTCCAGATTATTACTGCTGTTCTGTTTTCCCATTAGGGGCCTGGGGGCAGCCTCCTGGTCCCTGCCTGTTTAGTGATTCCAGCTCGTATTGTAGCCTTCAGTTTGGACCCACCAAAACACTGACTGCGGCCACTCATTTACTGCGAAAGGTCCTGATAAGAAAAAAGTACCCCTGGCTTGTATGAATAAAGTTCTGTCTCTTAAACCACAATTATAATTATAATTAATAACCTGCCTGGGGTGTTCACATGAGCCTGAGAGGAAATGATTGCAATAAAATTGTGAAGGAATATCCATTTAATGCCTCTGATTGGCCTACCAAATGCCCTCTTCTGTGGCACATGAGGGCGGCTTTAGACATGTGTCACCTTCATGGCATTGTGTAAATGGGGATGCCCTGCGACTTTCCACTACCTGCGGGACTCTGGGGGACGACAAGGATTTACTATTTAGTTCATATCAGGTTGCAACGTCAGTTCAAGCAAACTTCACAACGTTGGCACAGCAACTTGCATGCCTTGGCACTCTTGCTAGATTTTGGGGTGGTTATGTTCCATTTGATATCGTTCTATTACAGCAGCAGTGGTCAACCACATTCTGCCAGTATTCTGCCAGTGCATTTCATTTTTTTGGTTTAGGGCCAGATAGCATTCTAGTTTACTCTGCTTTTGTATTGCTTCTTTAACATGCATCAATTTTCTGTTTTTATAATTTGGCTTAGTCCTTGGGTTTTCTATGTCATGGCAGTGTTTGTGTACAGAGTTCCAGCTCCAGATGGCTGAGGCAGAGATGCTCATCTCTAGAGTTTTTCTGTGTCACTTTATTTTCGGTGGTTGTAGAATTTAAAGAGAGAGTTCATATTTTTGCAATGTAAAGGACCACTTCACCACTTTTCATCATATCTTATCTATACCTAGATATAATAGACTAGGCTCTCACTAATGTACATGATAAAATTCCACTTTTTTTCCTACATAGTGTGTCTCACATGAGGACTGCGGGCTGTTCAGACATCTGTCTTCCAGTGGCATCATCGATGGGGAATCCAAGCTAATAGAAACTACAGGCATTCTATTCCTGCAGGGAACGATGATGTCACTGGAAGACGTGTGTGTCTTCCAGTGAGTGGTATTTTATCATGTACATTAATATTATATGAATATAGGATGAATTGATTGCCAGATCCCGTGGACTCTGGCAATATTAAGTCGTTCTGGTCATTTTGTGCGGCTTACTAGCACAACCTTCGTTCAATACAGATGACAACACTATTAATGGACAGTATTTCATAGAGCTTACAAAAATCTGAACTATCCCTTTAAGTGCTCTCTTTGTTTATGAGTGGGTAACATCCTAATTCTGCCCTACAACAGAAACAGTGTGTTCTTTCTTTGATTAATGCAGTGCGTTTTCTTGTCTCCATAACATACTGTATATAGATCACAGTTCATTCTGGTCCAGGCTACACCAGCCAGAGTGCAGTCAGTAGGCCTACTGTGAGGAATTGAGATGGCCTATTTGGCACTCCCACATGTGAGAGTTACTATGAAACTTGCAAAATGTGTCCGTCTGTTGATAATGTCTCCATATATGGTTGCTCCATCACATCTCAATCTCATGACATCATGGATGTGCTTTCAGATGAAACCGCACTGTAGCATTCAGGCAGCGACAAGACGTTAAGAAGGCATATTGATGCATGTAGCTGTTCCAAATCAACATTAGATCTCCTTGTGGTCCTGACTGACCTAATGCCGTCACACCCCATCAATATCGAATCGCCTGGTTCAATATAGATTTTTTTGATAGTTATCTATTCATTAATTTGTTCATGTCAGAAAGACTTATTGACATTATCTGGCCTCTTTGACGTGTATGATTGAACTTTTCATGGTCTGTATTGTTTAAAATTGCTTTAAAATGTTGTAGTTGACTGAACATGTCATGGTCCATACTTTATATATATAACCCTAACAACCAAGGATAGGTTTGAAGATGCTGCATAATTCTCATTTCCCAGCCTGAAGCCATATAGCCCCATATAGGCTATACTGTAGCTGTAATGCCATGTTGTGCCTGTCTATAGGCTCATTATAAATGAGATGTAAATGAACCTATATATGTTTTTGTCCATGAGCAGCAGCACCTTCACGGAGTCACGTGACCGTGCCTAAGGTGAGCGTAAACACGAGTAGTGGGTGTGGCGTCACTCTGGTCCCACTGTATGTTGTCTCCTCTACTATATAGGCCATTGGGGAACTGGTAAGGCAGCTTTTCGTTTACACAAAGCAACGGACAGGCAGTCTCTGTAGGGCATCCATCCCGCATTCACCTGCAACAACAAACTTGGCCACTTTTAGGCATCTCAAGTCAGTTGCGAGGTGAGTATTATTTTAATACAATTCAGTCCCTATGAATAACCTATTTACAGTTTAAACTAAGAACAAGCTTTAGTCAGGTATGTTCCCTTGTTTATAGAAAAAGTCCTGCTTAATTACAATCTGTGTAGCCTAATTGAGTCGCTGCTGCCATAATAGCCCATTAATCGTCTTTATTCAGTTATAGTCTGTTCCTAACACAACATTGTTTTCTTAAATGCTTCATTCGCCACCTGCAAATATAGATGCATGGGGTTTGATTAAATAATGGATCGTAATTTGTATACTGTATATGGTCGTTATATAACATTGGCGCAGCAGGTGTATGGAAAAAGTGGAGGGTGTGAGGATGTGAATATAGGCTACTATAGTCGAGACTCAGACTCAGAGTTATCATTGCCCCCCCATGATGCACATAATCTACCTGAAGCGTTGCTTTAAAAGGTTGTTCTCCTTCCCTCATCCCCGTTCTTCCCTAAATTCTATGTTGAAGAAAGACATGTTCGTCAAGTTTACCTACACCTCTGAAGCGCAGCTGTTGGTCCCGCCTCTGCCCTGAGTAAGTGTGTTGTGATGATGATGATGATGATGATGATGATAGATGTAATGGTTTTGCATTGATACTTAAATATGATAGAAGCAAATCAAACAGCTGTAGCCACTAGACCCATGTGGAATTACTAGTCCTGTAGGCTATCTGTTTGGTTTTATTAAAGGGGAATTCCACCCATTTTCAACATCTTAATATGTCATTAATATATCTTAAAGATGTTGTTTGGAAATGCTGCTAATGAAGTGCTTACAGTACACGAGGTGACTCTGATAGTGTTTTTTTTTTTAATTCCCTCTTTTGTAGTAAAATCCTTAAAATATGATGTAGCCAATATGGAAGTTGAAAAGGAACTTTAGTGTGCTGTGTAGGTCTATTGTACAGTACATGTGTGCATATACAGTAATTCTGCATGTTGGTAATTTAACTTCAAATATACAATACAAACTAATGCTTAATGCGAATTTTCCTGCATCACATAAAAAACACACACACACGTTGAAATGAAATAACAAGGATGCCTAGTAAACAGAGTAAATGCAGTTCATTCCTGAGTGCAGGCTAGAAGTGACCATAGACGCATCTGCATGTATGGCGTCTAACAGTAACTTAAAACTCAATTTCAGATTTAGTGATGTTCACATTGAATCTGATGTGATACATTTTAAACCTTTTTTCCTTCTAAATATACATGGAAATTGTATTACTTTTAAAAATCAACATGTGCCATTGTGATAGACATTTTTTTAATTAATGCATGAATTACAGCGACTCAATAAGCTATTCCATCTGCTACTCGTAAAACTAATCATACTGAAAACGAACACGAGCATGAGGTGAATGCTGACCTTTAATATAGTCCTATATAACTCCTGATAGCATGGTAGATTGTATGTCACGTCCTCTGACAAGTCAATGGCTGGCTTGTTTGTGTTTTTATCCCATCATCATGTGACTGTGACATTGCCACCCTCATCCATGCGCAACATACCACTTATATCCCTTTGACATTTTTCAGGTGTTGCAAATGCACACTTTAGTTGAGACAAATAACCATATACAGTAAGTTCACACTACGATAATGTAGGAATGGACAACCGGTCAGGGCAGATTCAGAGAGGGCTCCAAATAAATTATGAATATAGTTTCTACTGCTCATTTGTTATCGTCATCCATTACTTTCAGTTTAACCCCCCCCCCCCCCCCCCCCCCTCTCTCTCTCCCCCCTGTCACTTACCTTCTTTCTCACCCTCCTTCTCCCTGGCCCCAGCCCCCACATCTTCTAACTATCTCGAGCCATACAGGATGACCTTTAAGAATATGTGGGACTACCTGGGCTGGTTGTACTACCAGTATCTCCTCATCACTGGTATCTACGTCCTGGAACCCTGGGAAAAGTCCATCTTCAACTCCATCCTCTTTTCTGCCATCGCAATGGTGATCTACACCTCGTATGTCTTTGTGCCAATCCATGTACGACTAGCACTGGAATTCTTCTCCGGAATCATTGGTGGTCAGTCTGAAAGCGCTGTGGCACTCATGGCTGGCTAAAAAGTATGAATAAGAAGATGAAAGAGGGTCAGATTTGCCCCTGAAGAAGGTAGCTAAAGAAAGGAGGTACATGTGGATTATTAAATGAAGCCAAAGGCTTATTTGGGCTTTAATTTACCATTAAAGCCTAAGTAAACCCTTGACTTTATTTTTACAACATACCTTTACCCCAACAATACCTGACCATTACCCGATGGTATTAAAATGTCACTGTACGTTACTTCCTCAACCTTGTTGTGAAATTTTCTCTGTCCTGCTGTATTTCTGTTATTCCTCGTTAATATTTGGTGTGGGATGCTGTATGAGTGCATTCAATCCCTCTATGGGTTTTGCATGATAAGACCTCACCCAACGAGCATAATAGATTTGTATGCTTGTTTAACTATAGGTGCTTAATTTCCTGACAATCTGACAAGTCCTTCCCCTCATTTTGTTCAATCCCTGAGATTTATTGACTGGTTAATTGATGCTGTGCATTGCTTTGTGTGTATGCATGTGCTTAGGCATCCATCTGTCACTGGTTGTTGACAGATTTCTGCGAGATGTTACTACCTCCAAAATCAAACCTGTCTGAACTGAGTGGTGCCTAACTGCTCCAACTAACAGCTAAGTGTGTCCGTCCATTGGCTAAGTGTGTGCATGCGTGTCCCATAGCCATGCCAGCCAACGTCACCAGCACTACTGCATCTGTCCGTAGTCAAATATCCAAACATCCATTACATGCATATAGTGCATCACTTGTGTGATTTAAAAAAAGTCAAAGTCAAGACATAGCCAGAGACAAAAAGACAAAATGATGGATTAAAGGACAAGTTTTGTTTTTCTTTCTGTCTTTTTTGTTTTATGCTCATGTTTTAGGTTGAGAAAAGATGTACCGTAAGTAAAGTAAGACTGTAAAAGATGTGTAACTATAGAACATATTAATAAGAAAAACAAATTGCTTTAATATGTTCTAAAAATATATATATATTTGGTCCCATGCTCGAATGCCCGCACCTCTTGTCAAAACTTGACAAAATACAATTAAACTAATTCAAGAGTAACTACCAGGGAACTTTTGCACAGTTGTCCCATCCCTACCTGTATTGAATTATTGGTCAATGTATGAATTATGAGTTTAACAATTGTATCTGATACACACAAACTTCTCCCTATAGTCCCTATCTCCTTTGATTTAACTGTTGGTATGTAGAAGGTGTGCTCTGTGATCAGCAAATATTGATACAAGACAGCTTTGTAATTGAGGCTTGGCTTTTGGTAATGACATAGCTTTGCTTGATCACCAGCCACTGTGAGTAGAACAGTTTAAAAGGTTTCAGTGGAACTGTTTTCAGCCACATGAATCACTCTAGTTAGATTGGCCTACATGAAAAGCAAAGGCTTTGACTGGCCATTTTTTACACTTTCTTCCTTACTTACAGTTAAAGCGTAGATAACAAACTGGAAAAGGATACATATGTTGCGTATCTGATGCATGGATATGTCCTTATCTATTTGGGTTACAGGCTCCCTGACTAAAGAATGTAGACTTTTAACTTTATTTATATCAAATGTATTTAAATATACTGGTAAAGCTTGGCTGGTTACAATGTCAATTACCAAAACAATTTTATTTATACCATTAATGTTCTCTTGGATATATACAATGCATGTATAGAATTTGGCATGTTTTTGTTCAATTTAAACTGTTTATATAATTTAAGTTTGTCATTTCGTTTCAGTTTGACTTCATTGCTGAAAGAGACATTTCCTGAATTTGTCAAATAAAGTAGTCTTCGAAATGATTTGCTCCCTGCTTGATGTACTGTGAGCACTGCAATGTGCACACTGACGATTGGAAATATTGTAGCTCTCTGACCAGTTGCAAAGCAGTTCAGGAACACCACACAGACATTCTTAATAGCTATTTTTACACAGGTTAAATCACTGCTTAGAATTTTTCTGTGGGGGTTGTAAAATGACAAAACACACAGCTAACATGAGGGATTGTGACACATCTAATGCATTCAAGAGGGAAACAATAAGAGGCAGAACCATCCAACCGGTTCCCCCTTTTCACAAAACGTAAGAATGAATCCCCAGAGATCTTATTTCCTCCACCCCAATAACCTACTGTATTGTCCACACATGCCGGTAGGATGATCTTTCATGTGGTGGCATAGTGTTTTTGCTGGAGCAGTCACAGGGACATATTTTAATTCATGGCTATAAATAAAATACTTTATTTACAGGGGTAAAGTGATGGAACAGGGTGTAACGTTTTGTACGTCTCTCATTCACAAGAAAATGAGAGGTAATAACCGTCAAAGAAATTGTCTGGCTATCACGTGGGTTACTAACTTTAGGATTTGTAACCAGATCCCACCATCTCAATTTTTTCTCCAGGATGTGGAACACAATACAATGCTCTCAATTCTCAACCTACATACAGAAAGCTGACAACTCAAGTTTTCTTATGGTTCTGTTGCATTTGGTTGCATCCTAATTGGATTCTGTTGTGTCCTCAGCCTGTAGGCTATGAGTTGTTTTAGAAGTAGTTGTTAGAGAATGAATGAATGAATGATAAGGATAATAATTAACAACAAATGCAATGGGTACACTAAACATAGGCTACCATGCAATGCTAGTAGAGTTGGGAAGGGTTAAGCTTTGGGGTCTTTGAAGCGCTTTAATTTGTTTGCAATTCCTGTGTTAAGTTGTATCCCATGAGGACAGAGGGCAGAGTTTATCTACCAAATGACCAGGTGTATATACAAACAAAACTGTCTACTACTGACTCGGTAAAAATGCTCTCCACATGACTACACCCTGCGGGTTATTGTTTGTTTTGCTTTTAGATCGATCTTTGTCATTGTTTCTCACAAGAAAACTTGAGAACTCCTAGCAACTGTCAAGCACGTGAGAGACACATGACACACACACACACACACACACACACACACACACACACACACACACACACACACACACACACACACACACACACACACACACACACACACACACACACTACTAGGGTTAATTTCACCAATAACACTCATTGTTGATTGTTCAACCCCAGGAAGCAGATGTGTCGTATTTCAAACATTGTCTCTATGGTAATAGGTTAATGATATTGTTCAACAGTGATGGACACACACAAGCAAAACACACATCCATAAATGCACATACTCAAATTTCCATATGTTAAACATAAATGCAAAATCAACTAGCTTTATTAAATCAATATTTGGAGAGAGTCCATATTAACACCTACAGTGCAAACATGTTAGGAATGAAACATTCTACTTTTAGCAAAGCATTATTGGCTACATCTGACAGAGAAAAACACAAACACAGGCAGCACAGCATCAGGAAGACAACATAGATATTAAGATTTCATTTAAGAAGCTTCTGTTGAGGGTGGTTTCTTTTCCATGCTGGGTTAGATCATTAGATAATCACATACTGTGCGTGTGCGTGTGTGTGTGTGTGTGTGTGTGTGTGTGTGCGTGTGCGTGTGCGTGTGCGTGTGTGTGTGCTGTGTTCTCTGTTAGTAAACTTGATTTCCTGGAACACATTTCGTGTTTTAATGACATCAGAGTTTTTGAAAAGGAATAGGGAGTGTGTACCTATGGTTTCTCCATCTGGATGAATCTTTTTTCAAATCTTTGTCAAACATGCATCAGCGCTGTGCCCTCACTGCCTTGGCATCTGGAACGAATGAGTGTAATAGTTCTTTGTTGATCAAAGACAGAGGAGGAATTAATTATTCACTGTGTGCTCAAATCTCAGGAAAATACTGCAGCTCCCAGTTCTGACCCTTTGTTATACACAGTCGCCTACATCAGTCAATATAACCACAGGAGTGGCTAGTCAGATAAAACCTGCACCTGCAGGCATAAAAGTACTGTTGCCAAACCTGATACTGTCTGTATGACTGTGCCACTGAACAAATTGCTTGAAAATACTTTATTAGGTGGGCTATACATTGCCTAAAACTGGAGGTCTGGAAAAAAATAAGTAATCTCATAACTGGAGGTTAAAGAAGCATTCAGTGATTTGGGTGATTTGGAAAACCCCTTACCAACCCTGACCCCGCCCCAACCTGTAACAAGATCTGGACAGTTTGAGGGGTGGGGGGTGGGGTTGGGGCAGTAGACTAAGGACTCCATTTTCGTTACATGCTAAACCCCTTATCCCAAATCCCTTATTTCATTTTTACTAATTTGAAAAACCTTTTTGGAATATTTCAACATGTCATCCTATTAACACTTTGTGAGCTTGTAGACTGGCCATTTGAACTACTGAAAAATGTTGTTTTTAAATAGTTTAAAAAGGCAAAGAAGTTAAGGGATAAGGGGTTTAGCGGTAACGAAAATGGAGCCCTAACAGTACGTGCTCCAAGGCACGCCCCCACTCAACCCCTCTCTCATCCTAATTGGACGAAGGCCTTATCACCAGGCAGCAACCAAAACAAAAACGTGGCTTTTGTGACCACAGGAGCTCACTGGGGACAGGGAAGAACTCCTTGTCTGGTCAACACTTTTAGACTGGTTAATGACATCTAGAAGATCTACAATTCCCATAATGCTTTGGTGTACTGCTCCTTCTCCCTCTTTTTTCAACTAGCCCCTCACCACTCACACTACACACTTCCATTGCAAGGAGCTGGAGCTGTCTTACTGATACAAGATGTACAGTCCAGGAAGTAAGTGAGCCCATGTCCATAACCAGGGGCGTTGCTAGCAATTATGGGCCCCCTGCACAGCTTTTTGACATGGGCATGGGCCCCCCTTCCTGGAGGCCCCATGTCATATAATAATATGACATGGGCCTATAATAATCAATACAAATAAAACCTTATTAACCCAAGCTTTTAGTGGGCCTAGCTGGCTTCGAGCCCCCCCTACAACTGTCCCCATGTTCCCCCCGTGTCTACGCCCGTGTCCATAACACCAATGGCATCGACATTGGGCTCACTGCATCAACCTGATTTTATTCTGGTTGATTTTGTATTGACTTTTGGTATTGATTTTGTGTTGACTTTCTGTGAACGGTACCCATGCTACAATCTGTTTTCAATCAAAAGATTGATCGATCGATCAATGAAAAATATTCACGCCATCCCCTTGAAAGGATCTAGTTGGAATAACGTGTTTCTTCCACATATTGCAAAAACTCCCTGTGTGGCAATTAGCTCCTTAGTATAACTCCTCGTGCATTGAAAGAAGCATGAGCTTCCAGGGCTCTCCCCAGGTTAGCAGAGGGAGAGTAGTGCCCAGGATCTTAGCTCAGTCAGTCATCGGCACCGGGTGGAAAAAAGAAGAAATAGTGTGTGATAAAAGTTAAAGAGTCTTCAAATGTTTGTCAAACACATCAGTCTGCCCTGGCAAGTGGCATGAATAATTGTGTAACAATTATTTTGATAGAGGAATTCATAGCCTACTTTTTGAGCACTACCAATATTCTTTTTAACTACTGGCTATGACATAGAGAGCCCACCCTGTTTCTACAGGTTATTTACTCACTGCCAGTTGACTGTGTGAACAGTAATTCACTGGATTTCTTTATAAACAAAGGTATGCCACCAAGTGGCCACTGAGATATTCAATGTGATGTTAAAGCTAAAGGCTGTTGGTTGAAAGCATCATAGGCATCATGTATCACAAGTTAACTTTTATAAATCTGGAAAACTATATGTATACAGTTTACAGCACAAAAGGGCTGCACCTGCTACGTACTGTATTTAATGCGTTTGCGCGCGCGCGTGTGTGTGTGTGTGTGTGTGTGTGTGTGTGTGTGTGTGTGTGTGTGTGTGTGTGTGTGTGTGTGTGTGTGTGTGTGTGTGTGGGGTGTGTGTGGGTGTGTGTGTGTGTAGCGTGCATGCATCAGTTGAATCATGTTAACTCAGGGCGTACTTGAAATAGATAAACATGTTTGTCACATAAACATAAAAATGACCAATGACAAGCTCACAACATTTCAATGTAGCCTAAAGGTAGATTGCTAGTCGAACTATTCAAATGTTTTTCATAATAGAAGGGAAAAAAGGCAAAGAAGTTTAGGGATGAGGGGTTTAGCAATGACGAAATTACTCTCAATGGTCTATGTCGGAGTAAAGGTCAATAAAGAATGTGTGTATAACTAACTAAGTGATCTGCAGATGCATGGCTCAAAGGCTCAATGAAAGCGGAAGTATGCCGGCACACACCCAATGCGGTTTGGGTGAGGAACAGTGTCATGTTTTTGAGATGGAGAAGGAGAATGAACTCTTGCATGAGTCATCCAGTTAGTGAGAATTCCCCCACACTCTGCAATCACACATTTCCTGGATCACATTGCACTGCAGGCTGTTGGACAAGGATACCAGATTAAATTAATCATTTATTACACAGAAGATAGATACATAGGGAAACTGCATCCAATACTTCTTCCTAGTAGTGTGATGTTGGAGGGTGTAAGTAGGGCGCCTAAACGCCCCAAATCCCTTTGGGAGATGTCGTTAGAGCCACTCAAGAGAGACTAATAGGTAAAAGACCGGTTTCATGGAGCTGGAAGAAGATGCGGGTGGGGTCAAGAGAGGACGGCAGAATGACCAGGCGGGGCCCCAGATGAAAGGGTTTAGGTAATCCAACCAACCATGAACCACATCCATCCTCTCTCTGGGCTTTCCAGCCCATACCTGAGAGAACGCTACCCCCACCCATGCTCTCAGTCTTCATCTCTGAGTTCCAGGAACCTCATCCTATTTGAAAATACTCCGGCAATATAGGCCTACAGTCCTACTATTCAAATGACCAACCTAAACACTTCTTTGGTTTGCTCCCTCTGCAATTACAGTATATACCCATTGATAACATTAGAACAAAACCTCACTGAAGGTCTGGCAAAACAAAGTGCTTTTGTATAATGTGGGACTACATGAATCAATGGTTAGTATAAGAGAGGAATAATCAGACAAATGGACAAAAGGTTGTTTGCCATGAGCAGTACTCTCTCTCTCTCTCTCTCTCTCTCTCTCTCTCTCTCTCTCTCTCTCTCTCTCTCTCTCTCTCTCTCTCTCTCTCTCTCTCTCTCTCTCTCTCTCCATTCACTTGGAGATCTGCTTCACATGAGTGGGGTTAATGTAAGGGAATACACCCTCATCCATCCAAGTCATCTTTGGTCCTCTCCTTGCTCTGCTGCACCTGGTGAGCAGAGCAAGTTAACTCATTCACTGTGTGTTCTGTTCTCTCCGTAGCCTATCCTGGTGCGGTGTGTTGGTGGGGAAGCAGGGGGCGATAGAGGGAGGTGGGGGCTTGGGCGGCTGGTGCCACTGTTAAATGAATGGACAGCTGAGCGGCGCCTGGGTCCACTGTGGCCAGGCTGGCACTGTAAGCTGACCGCTGCTCTTGTGTGTGGTCTGAATAGGGGCTGAGGTTGAGGTCAGACAGGAAGAACCCCAGAGGAACCCCTAGTCTCTCAGATGCAAAATCTCGCTCTCCATCTCTGTTTGTCCTTTCATGGAAGCTGTCTAAGGGCAAGTCAGGGACACTGCACTTGAGCTGCTGGGAAGGAGTGTGCGACAGAAAATAAAGGAGGTACTGAAGAGATGGTGGACTCTGAAGAGAGGTATCAAAAAAGGAGTTGAATGGAAAGGGTAGATGTGTGAATAGTGATAAGAAGTAAGAGAATCCAGTAGTTTGAACTTTGAAGGTGACACCGATGTGCATGATATGTTTGTTGACACCATGCAAGATCAAGGCATTACATCAACACATTGCTGTGCCATGCTTTGCTATTATGACTCTCTCCAACCCCTTCCACCCACTTTCACTTCTGCACTCTGTTTCCCTCTTTCATTTCTCTTTTTCCTGCTTGTTCATGTTTGGTCATAGATCCCTCTGAGGTCTTGAGGTCTTTGACAGCTCAAGCATGTCCACTGGTACAACCGTGCTGCTCAAACTAGCAGCCAGTTGCTATTTTAACTTTCCAGCAACAATATACCCACCCCACCCCGTATTCAGCTATAGTGCAGGTTTTTGTTTTACAAAGAAGAAAAGAAGAAAGCACCAACACTCGATAAATGTAATTTTCACATGCTTTAATTACCTCTTACAGCGGACACAATTCGGCTAAATGGGGTCTTCCTATAAGCGTTGCCTGACACAAACATTAAGTTCCCTTTGACAATGAAAGGAGAAAGCATGTCATACAATGTATGTTGTAGACGAGCAAATTGGCTATTTTTGTCTTAGACAAAGATTGCATTCCCATTGATAACAAATGCATAATGCATGAGAAGAGTGACCCGTTTTTTTTTTAAAAAACAAACAAACAATAAGGTTTCTTATATTACAATCTGCTAACAGATATAATGTTTGGTCAAAATTTAGTCATGAATGTTCAGGCAGGCAGCCCTAATGAGAGATTGAGTTAATCTGTTTTGGTCGCTCAGGTTTAAAAATGGTTGCCTTGGGAGATTTTTGGTGTTCTTAAAGCTAAATCTCTCCCCTGGATGGTCACTAGGTGCATTGCACTGATCCAATTTCCTGTACAGTCCTCGAGTACAGCTAAACATTATATTTAGCTAGCTTAAATGTATATGTAAACCAAGTATATTTTGAGGAACCCTAAATACAATAGTGTTTCAAAAATGTGTTGCTCCACACCTTACATCTTTGGACATAGTAACTGGGTTGTTGAGTACTGACTAGGGGTTCTGTTGGTGCCCTCTCCTCTAGATCCTTCCTAGGTTGGCGCTGGTCCCACCATAGGAGCCGGGTGGATTGCAGGATTGCAAGGTGGATGTTGGAGGAATTCCTCCTATATCGGGTGACCCGTTGCCCCCTGGCCTTTGGTCTTCGCCCAGCCCACATCGAGGGACTGCTTCTGGCGGGTGCTGTATCCTGTGTCACAAAAGCACCTTTCTACACAACAGGGGTACAGAGAGTGGGCCACAGCACAGTGGTTCTGCTTGGGTCGGCTCCAGCCGGCTGTAGATTAGCATGTATTTGGGTTTCAGACCTCCCCCTGAGCTTCCAGCAAAGAGCCTCATTGGTGGGGACGCTTCTTTGCCCAACACCAGCAGAGATATCAGAGAGACCATGAGCTCTTCATGCTGTGTCCAAATCACTGCTAGGAAGATAAATGACTAGACTACGCAGGAACAACAAGGTAGGTGAAGTACTGATCAAATGTTGCTTGGAAGTATGAAGGGATTCATGGAAATGTTATGCATTACATATTTGATTTGGAAATAACTAGTACAAAATATTAAGTTTTACTGAAAGTTACACTAGGTTTAGAAAACATTGAAAGACACATTAAATGTCCTCAGAGTTTTACCTTCTGGCAAAGAAATGGTATAGATTCCTGTGTTATATTTATAATGTAGGCTATACCTCAGGTGAAAAGTGCATGTATGTACTGTTTGTGTATGTGGCGGGGGTGTTGACCAGCGAGTCTATACTCCAAGTCAAGTTCGATGACACCCCACAGGGCCTGGGCGGTGCAGCTAGCTAATACATTACCCCATGACCTATGACAGACTTTGCCTCTTTTCTGGCATCTGTTCTTATGTTAGGAACATTTTTGTTCATATAGCGGTGTGGTAAAAGGGCCACACCCCTTTTACCACCATGAGCATGCTTTCTTCCATTCGCAGGATGTTCCCATTGTGCACTTTCAGGAAAGTAATGTAACAAAACCTGAATTAGTGTCATTGATAATGTTTGTAATTAAACTACTATTTCATGTCAAAATGTAAATTGTGTAAATTACTAAATAATATATTCATAATGTTATGAACTAGCTACTACTAACAGATAGGAATCCATGCAGGCAGGCAGGCAGACAGAAAGATAGTTAGGAGACAATGCATAATTAAAGATTAACTATAAAGATAATTCATATTTATCAGTTCACAGATCCCAGTCAACCATGGCGATTGTCTCCTGTCACTCGACCCTTTTTGCTGTATTCGTGCTAACACTCACACTGGCTTCCTACTCTGAGGGTAAAACCACACCAAAGCCCAAGTACCAGTACACCAAGAAACCTGTTCCTCAGGTCACCCTGCACAGTCTTCTCACCACCAGCATGCCCAAAACCGTCAAGAGTGCGGAAAAGCCAAAGCCTGGGGAACAGTACCCACTGGCTACCACGGACAGCACCACATATCCAGGGGAAGTCTCTCCTGACTACTACACAGAGAGCACGGGAGCCCCAGGGGGTGGGCATGAGAATTATACCTTGGATTATAACGAGTGTTACTTCAACTTCTGTGAGTGCTGCCCCCCTGAAAGAGGCCCCAGTGGGCCAAAAGGAGACAGAGGACTTCCAGGTGCGTGCCTCCTCTGGATGCATGGCAATACAGTTATATTTATGTTTTGTTTTGTTTTGTTTAACCTGTACCTCTTCCAGGTATACCAGGTGAAAAAGGTGAGCCAGGAGCCAGTGGTTCACCAGGACCACAAGGTCTGATTGGCCCTATGGGGGTCAAAGGAGATAAGGGTATGCTTTCCAAAGTGATATGATATATGGATTGTATTGGATGTATTACAGACATGTAATCATGGCATGTTGTGCAACAATATTTATTTGCTTTAGTTATTATTATTATAGTAGTAGTAGTAGTAGTAGTAGTAGTAGTAGTAGTAGTAGTAGTAGTAGTAGTAGTAGTAGTAGTGTGGTGGTTGTGGTAGCAGTTTTAGTATTTTAGCAGTTGTGGTTTCACTGTACATTATGAATATTTTATCAGGGGAGCAAGGTCACCCAGGAATGACTGGGCAAGCTGGGACACCAGGAATACCAGGAAAACAAGGAGGAAAAGGTACATATATATAGATAAATGGATTTGGTGATGTGTGATTTTTCTTTACTTTTACTGAACCTTTTACTTATCCTCATAGAGTCTCTCGCTCTACAGGCGACATTGGCTCCAAAGGTGAGAAAGGTGAAATTGGATTGCGTGGGGTCAAAGGTGATGGCGGGCCGAAGGGCGAGCGTGGCCAGAATGGGACCTCCGGTCAGATAGGGGAACCAGGAAAAGATGGGACGGCTGGACCTCCAGGATTGGCTGGGGAGGCAGGTCTGAAGGGAGACAAAGGGGATAAAGGGGAATGTGGGACATTGGGAGACAGAGGTTCAAAAGGCGATCGAGGAGACTCGGGTGCTCCTGGTATCCCCGGAGCAATGGGCGTTCCTGGGATCAATGGAAAACATGGACCTGCGGGTCCTCCAGGAGTCCGAGGGGATCCAGGACCCCCGGGACCGATAGGGGACCCAGGGATAAGGGGGCCCCAGGGACCACCTGGATTGAGGGGGATGTTTGGCCCAAAAGGGGACAGAGGTCATCCTGGGATGAGAGGCGAGCGTGGCCTTCGAGGGTTCAAAGGAGCCAGAGGAAACGGTGGGGCGGGGCTGCCCAAACGCTCAGCCTTCAGTGTGGGCATCTCTCCCAGTAAGTCATTCCCTCCCTCCGGCTTCCCCGTCCGCTTTGACAAGGTCTTTTACAATGAAGAGAACCACTACAATGCCACTTCCAACAGCTTCACTTGCGTCCACGGTGGCGTCTATGTCTTCTCCTTCCACATTACTGTCCGTAACCGGCCACTGCGTGCCACCCTTGTGGTCAACGGGTCACGCCGAGTAAGGACGCGGGACTCGCTGTATGGTCAAGACATTGACCAGGCGTCAACTCTTGTCGTACTGCGGCTTGCAGTGGGCGACCAGGTGTGGCTGGAGACACTGAGAGACTGGAATGGGGCTTACGCCAGCAGTGAGGATGACAGCATATTCACTGGCTTCCTGCTATACTCAGACAAGGCCTGACACTCAAGGACACTGTACTGGTTCAACATGATCCCATCTGTACCCGGCACTGTAGGGTTCATGGCTCAAGGGTTGTGGGGTACAGTTACAATACTATATGAATGGAACTATATGAATGGAATAGTACAGTACTATACTATATGAATGGAATAGTCATTTAGTCACACCACAGCCACTCTTAGCCGAAATATTCCACTATGGTTCGACTCCTTTCTGTCTCATCATCATCTCTCCATAATTATTTCCCTTTACTTTGCCACTTATACCATACTGTATCTGTATTTAACTGTGGATGATAAGAAATAAACAGCTGTATGATATATACAGTATATGTGTTATACAATATATGGAGAATAGTACTGCGACAAGCTTTTGTATAGTAATTTTACTGTAAATGTTATAAAGTCAATATTATTGCCAGTGGTGGAAAATAACAAGGTACCTTTATTCAATGACTGTACTGTACTACTGTACAATACTTTTACTTTACTTTTTTACAATTATTTGAAAACTTACTAATAATTAGTAGATTTTAATTTGAATAGAAAACATACTGTACATTAACCACTTTATATATACTGATATCAGATCTACAAGCTCAACGCAATGCATTACAAGCATAGATCAGAAAAGATTCTGTTCACATTTTAACCTTTGAAATGGGACATTCTGCAACCTTTCTATATCATGTGGCTCAGAAAGTGGATCAAATTCCCAAATGAAACCATTAATTCTAAAATCTAAAATATTATTTTGTATTATAAGATAGCTAATAGACTGTATAATTACTAAAATAAAAATAAATCTGTATCAACCAGTTTGGTTAATGGAACACTTTTATTTGCTTTGACTAGGTAAGCTGTATTAGTAAAAAAGCACGGATACTTATTAGTTATAAACACAAATACAATATTCTGCGGTACCAATCAAATTGGTACCGCATTTCTGAAATAAGCAGTTAGATGCTGCTGGTTATGCACTGTTTGCTTCCCATATGCACTCCATATTTGGGCATTCCCAATGGAGTGTGATGCACTGAGATTGGTCACTCTAAGAAAGTTAAGGATTAAATGAATCTCCTGACATATCAGCAGGCTCAGTGGTGGTCTGATCTTTGGGAACACCTTGGCTGGTGGTCTGATCTTTGGAAACACCTTGGCTGGTGGTCTGGTCTTTGGGAACACCTTGGCTGGTGGTCTGATCTTTGGGAACACCTTGGCTGGTGGTCTGGTCTTTGGAAACACCTTGGCTGGTGGTCTGGTCTTTGGGAACACCTTGGCTGGTGGTCTGATCTGTAGGAACAGCCTGACCGGTAGGGCTTGTCTCCAGAGCGGGCATAGGTTTGGGTGTAGGATCTGCATTTAGTGGTTCAGTGGCCTCTTCAGGAGTAAACCAGGCTATTGCGGGCTGTGCAGCAGTGTGCAGAATGTAGGCAGGGGTTGTTATTTGAGGTGGTACAGGTCTCCTTGCTCGTGGTTGAAGACCTATGAGAGACACCCTTTAATGTGGCTCAGCATGGAACAGCAAGGAATTTCTATTTCAGTTCCTGCTACTCCCTTTTTCCTATATTAAAAAAACATGTTTGAACTAGCCAGGCTTGTAGATTGGCTATTTTAACTATTCAAAAAAGGCAAAGAAGTTTATTGGGATAATGGTTTAGCATTGGCGAAAATAGAGCCCAAAGCATAGTGCATACTGAAAAACTATTCTGCATTGTTGTTTCACACCAAGCCGTTCAGGTGTGATCAATAAAATGAATCAACAAGATACTGTAGGTCAATATTTTATTGAAGTTCAGCAAATTATGACTTTAAAGGTCTGAGGAAAGTAGGCTAATGACCTGGCACGTTCCCAAAGGCTTTGGTCTCACTCCATCTCTCCAAGCCCAACGTTGGTACCTTGGCCCTGCAGCTGTACTGGCCAGGGGTTAGCCTGACCACTTTGCTGTTATCAGAGCTTGCCATCGAGAGACGCTCGCCATCCTTGTAGAAGTAGAAATGTAAGGCAGGAGCAGGAGCACGGACATTGTACTGGACATGGCAGATCAGTTTCATCATGTCTGGTTGAATCAACGGGTCCCTTTGTACCACCTCCATCACGGGCTCTGTCAGCAACTCTGATATACGGGACAAACAATGTCAGCATTAACTTCATGTTTGGTAAAGGATAATACAAACATAATATAATATCCCATGGCTTGTTAATAGTGACCATTTATTCCACAGAGAGTTATTAGCAGTAGAACAAAGTTTACAGAATATCTGATCTACATGCAGTCACACTATTCAATCAGAAAATCAAACACATATTAGACATATTAAATTAATGTATACCTAAGACTGTCACTTGGCGGGCCACTGATATTGCAGAGATGGAGCGATGTGTTGAATGATCCCATGTAGCCCTACAAGAATATAATCCTTGATCACTGAGGGTGATGTTTGGCAGGAACAGGTGTTGGGGGTTTGGGCCACTTTGTCTCATTATCTCCATATCATCTCTGTACAAAATCACTTCCCCAAGTCTTGGATTACGACGAACACGGCAGGTTAATTTCAATGTGTCTCCAACAAGGATAGTATCAGACGGGACCTGCAGGATAGCCCAGCCACCTGAAAAGGGAGTAGAAGGTAAACACTATTCTTTGATGGTAATGAACGATAATAATGTGCTAGTAAGCTATTGAATTTAATTTGTCCATATATATAAATCAGGAAATTAGGATCGTACTTAGTTGCTAACAGCAGATAAATTACAGATACTGTATTTTTAAAGTGCTTACTGTCCACATTTATCTCCTGAGGCAAGCTATGAATGGTTTGAACAGGACCTAACATTTCTCTCTCCCTGGTCCCCTGGCAGCTGTATTTCCCACTCTCCTTGTAGTTTGCATTCCACAAACTGAATTCTTCAGACTGCAGGAGTGGTTCTTTTCCTCTGTACCACATGTACGTCCAGGTGGATATTTTATCAGCAATGCTACACCTCAGACGAACACTCTCCCCAGAGAAGATCCTGGAATCCCCAGACACCATCGTGATCACAGGTTGGGCCTCAGTGTAAACTACCAAAAAAGTGGGGAACATTTACAGAGGATTACCATAGTTCCTAAATAGTAACTACCATTAAATAGAGACTAGGCTACTTAACTTACAAATCACACATTTGCCATGAGCTTAAAAAGAGGATATGTTCAACATCAAAGAAAATTAAGAATCAACATACCCTGTACCGGTACACTGGACTGTGGTAGGGTTAAAACCACTGAAACATACAAAGGTGAAACATTCAAATAAAAAACAAAAAACATACAAAAAATACATTTTGAATGTCTACTCGCTAGAATGTATTAGGAAAAACTCACCTAGAAAGAGTATTAGGAACTCCATTTCAAGTGTTCAGCTTCTGATGACTGATAACCAAACCAGATTTCTATCTGGTTTTGTTACTACATGAAAGGGAAGTGAAAATGTTCAATAGGCTATATATATTTTTGTCACCATTTAGGGGAGGGACGACTTCCCATGCACAACATTTCTAGTATAGCAATTACCTAATAAAAGCAGTAACGATTTTTAGTTGCTAGTATTATTTCAAATTTTAAAAAGGAATATTTTTTTTCCAATATTATTCTCAATCCATCCCATATAGCCAGTGTGCGGCAAAAAAAACTAACTATAATAAGAGGTTATAGTTAGGTTATTCTTAAACATCTGCATCTACACTGACACAATCACAGAATGTAGAATTGTTATTTTAATCAACATTTGCTAAAAGCATAGAATTCTATGGACAAAAGCTTAACCAATTAAAGGGGTACTCCACTTTAAAAAAAAATGGTCATTTTATGGTCTACTCAGCCTCATGTGAACACACCAGACAGTTTATAAGTTACACCTTTCAGTATTTAGATATTTTATGTTCATTAGTCTGCCGGAACGTCCTTCCTATACAAACCCATTATAACTTAAAACTCCATTTTAACCATGACAGATTATTCGAAAACAACCCATCTTTTTTCTGGTGACTGATATTGTCCTCGTAATACGTGAGAGGGCCGTGGAATTGCATCTACAGTTTTCATTTATTTTTAAAATATTGTTTTGGAAAATGTAGCCGCCTCCATAAAATAAAACAATATTTTAAAAATAAATAAAAATGGTAGCCTGGTACCACAGACTGATTTGTCGATGGCAACATAAACGTTCACATATGAACGCTGAAGTTTCCAGAGATGGAAACTTCAGCGTTCATATGTGAACGTTTATGTTGCCATCGACAAATCAGTCTGTGGTACCAGGCTATAAAAATGGTGGTCTGTGCAGAATGCACAAAAAATGCAGAATAAATAGCCCTTCGACCCTTATATCAAAATCCTGCCTGGTACCGTAATATACTCCTATCTATCAATACCAGAGCAGTGGTTTTCAACCAGTGGTCCTTGAGAGGGTTCCAGGTGGTCCCCACCTGGACTTTACATCTGGTTAACGAGATGTAAAGTTGGTTTGCCAGATGTAACTCTTGAGAGCGTAAATATGAAACCAAATGGACCCGCAAGGTTTCATGCTTATGCTCTCAAGAGTTATAATAGCCTATTCACCATCTAAATTAGCACCACTTAATTAAGAGGTCTACACATTTAGAGAATGTGGAAGAATGGTCATGTTTTTTTGTTTGTTTTGTTGTTTTTTGGGTCGAAAATCCATCCTCGAATTGTGGACAAAAAATAGTTTTGGGTCTGTGGGGTGAAATTGTTGTCAGTTGGTGGTCCGTGGTTCAAATGCTGAATAAATAGTGAGCCCTGAGATCAAAAAGGTTGAAAACCACTGCCATAGATAACTCATGTTGTGTGAAACAATAGACAGAGTTACGCCAACTCCGTTCACTTCATGGGGACAATACAATGCATTGGAGTCTATGGGCTCGCGCGAGTACTTGCACCACGTGACCGGACTATTTTTCTGTCTTCTCAATGTCGCAACTCTGTCTATTTCTAAGCCTATGAGCACACGCAGCAGCGGTGCGGTCACGTGGGCGTGAGAGAGCAGCCCTCCCCATCAGAAAATGAAAACAGCAGACGCAGAGACGGACAGGCGCAGTGGCGCCGCACAAAATGGCTGTGAACGAAGCTAACCGTCCAGTTTTATAGCAATAACTCAACATAAACAATCTAGAATAGTAGAACCGACAGTCAGCTGACAGTGTGCATGGCTATATGGGACGTAATGGACAAAGACAACACGAACTCCCCAATAACTTATGACAGTGTTGTTACCATTAAGTGACGTTAAAAAAACAACAAGCTAATTAATTAGCAGCAGCTCACTTTGTGGACAAGCTAATGTATGTGTGTGTGTGAGAGAGAAATATACATTTAACCAGAACCAGCCTATAGAATATCTATAAGGACATCTTCACACACGTTTTGAAAAGGTGAGCAGCTATAGTTCAGTTATTTGATACCACACGGCGTTGTCAAGTTTGTGTTAGTTAACTAACCTCATAGCTAAAGCTAAGTGGCTACTGTCTGCCTGGCATATGGATTACTTTGACATAAAGTAATCCATATGTTTATGTCTAGGATCCATGTCAGGTAGAAATTGTCGATACTGTTGTCAGACATGGTCATTTTGTGATACTGTTGTACATTCAAACATAAAGAAAAGTCCCATATTTATTTTTTATTTTTTTTTAAATGTGTACACAGGAAGTGGGGTGGATTTTATGCAGAGCATGCAATAAATCAATCAGTGACTCAGTCTGTGTGATTCAAAAGACTTGGGGTTGTGTATCAAGTAATTATGTTAACCATGTTTACACCTAACATGACTTGAGAAGAAAATTTCACTTCATTACAGATTTGACATAGGGACGATGAGCCAGCTGTCAGAACGCCGTGGCTTCCATCTGGACCAGTCCGAACTATTGTGCAAGAAAGGATGCGGTTTCTACGGAAACACGGCACATGGGCTGTGCTCAAAGTGCTGGCGAGAGGACAGTCAGCGAGACAGACAGAAACAGATACAAGAAGACATGGCACTGGCTGAAAGGTGTGCATTTGTGTTGAACTGTTGATGTACAGTTGTGAGAATCTAGTCTTACTATTCATTTTCTGGTTTTATCTTTTTTTTTTACCTGTTTATTGGACACGTTGTCCATCAGAATGATAATGCTCTCTTGACCTTTCTCTGTCAGATTGCAGAAGGAAGAGGAAGAGGCCTATGCTAGACAACAGAGAGCACAGTCAGCAATTACCCCCTTCAACAAGTTTGAAGAAAGAAAAACAAAGGAGAAGTCTAGCAAAGTCAATACAGTAACAAAGTTTTTCACACCATCTTCAAAAACGCCACCCAAAAGAGGTAAACAAAGTAGCTACTGTTTACTAACCTTTTCATAACAATTACAGATAAGTTACACAATGGCAGGCTGTTTTTAATATAAACATGTAGAACCGTAAGCCACTACTTGTATTTGTGTGGAAGTCACTTTAATTTCGAACCAGAGACAGTAGGTTTACTGTACCATAGCTATAAATGTTTTTTGGCCATATATTCTTGATTATTTGTTGTAATTAAACAAAACAAAGGCAAATGTTTTGTTTATAACCAAGAAAACAAAGGCATTCTGTAGTCCATACCCTCCCCAAATGAATTATTAAAGAACTGTTCTTATTTGTACATATGTGTATTATGGAGAGGGGTATTGAGGTGAGGAAGCTGCTTCATTGGTGGAGTAAACGGTGCTCTGGTTGTATTTCGTTGTCTTTTTTTAGTTTGTTTTGCCCCCCAGTCGTTTCTCATATATTTGTGTGTGTGTGTGTGTGTGTGTGTGTGTGTGTGTGTGTGTGTGTGTGTGTGTGGTGTGTGTGTGTGTGTGTGTGTGTGTGTGTGTGTGTGTGTGTGTGTGTGTTACAGTGGTTAGCAGAAACAATATTGACAGAGGGTTGGGGTTTCACAATTTTGCCTAAAGATAAAACCGCATTTTTTTCCCCTCTGGGGAGTAAAACTTTTGGGGCGTAAAAATGTTGGGGGGCAAAACTGCAAAAAAAGACAATCATTTATTTTAACTATGTTTTTATTGGATTCTCCTCCCTCCATCAGGGAATAAGGTGGTAGTTACTGAACAAAGACAATGGATAAAGTGCAAACTTCACTTTTCTTTCTGTTAATGAATATTCAAGTAGTCAAGTTTTCTTCAAGTAAAAAGTATAGCACAAAGTGCACTTCAAGTAAAGAGAAGAACACTGCATTTTTCTTTACTTATTTGACAGAATAAAGTGTGCAACAGGAAGAGGGAGGTGGAGTACAGTAGTGAGTGAGTGTTACGCAATTCTACCGTAATTGCAGTAAAGTAAAGTAGTAAAGGGGAAATTGCAATTTTTTTCTCTTTTTGTATTATTTTTTTCACATTGTCCAAATGCTGAAACCGCAATTTCGATTTGATTTTGATTAATTATGAAAACCTAGGTGGAATTAGGTTAGAGAGAGAGATACAAGTATTGTGCGTTATTATTTATTTATTTATTTTTAGATCGTGTACACGTAAGTTGAAATGGGGGGCGAGAGTAATCAGGAGTGACATGCAGCAATGGTCGTCGGGATTAGAAGTCCTGCTTGTGACATGGTGCCAGTTCTACGTTAGCAGCCTACTGTAGGTGCCCGATCTGTTACGCTGGCCTTTTTAATCTAACATGGGTTCTTTCCATGCAGACCCTGTCCCCGTGGAACCACAGTCCAGTCCCAGTACAGCTGTAAGCAGAGTCAGACAGCCCTCAGTGGACACAGACCGCGCCACTCGGGAATTCATTGACTTCCTCAAACCGCTGAAGCCAGGCAGGGAGATCTTTAAGCAGTGCCGGGCCTTCACTGAGAGTATGGTCTACAAAAGGGTGAGCTAAATGATTGGTTCCCAAATAAACCTTTTCAGCTAAGAAACCAAAATACGTTTCCCCAGGTTCTGGAACCTGGCTTAAAATCCATGATTAATTAACCACTTGAGCAGTATTTATGAATGAAAATAGCTAATCTATAAACCCATTACAATGCATTGTATTATGTGCTATTTTATTTCTATTCTTTTGGAATATATATATATATATATATATATATATATATATATATATATATATATATATATATATATATATATATATATATATATATATATATATATATATATATATATATATATATATATATATATATTGTTAGCATCTTTTTGTAACAAATAGTGGATCAGAGCTAATTGTTGAACCATTAATTCCTCTAGGACCTGGGTGCTGATGAACTGTCAGAATGTGTCCAGGACTTTTACCAGAACCTCTCAGAACGCTTGCAGGCCCAATTTAAAGGTACTGCTGTCCTCTTCTACACTTGCATTATGTTTCCATGACTGCGCTTTGAAAGTCTTGAGTGAATTCTATTGACACATGAGTGGCAAAGAGTTAATTTCACAGTGCATGTGTATATGTGTTGCCCCCAGGTTCGTCGGATCATGTAGAGAGTGTTATGGATGAAGTAGAGAAGTATATGATGGCTCGCCTATATGAGGAAGCCTTCTGTCCTGAATCTACAGATGACGAAAAGAAGGACCTTGCCATTCAGAAGAGAATCAGGTGCCTTACTATACTAAAAATATTGGTATCAACTCACTTATCATAGACCAGTTGTTCCTTTGCCCATGGCATGATTTCTAAGACACAAAGACCATTTGTGTTTGTATTTTCAAAGCCAGTGATACTGTCAAAGCCGGTATCATGTTGCATTTGAACTCACAACCTCTGTGATGTTTGTCAACCGCTGCACCACCAGAGTGCCTCATTGGTTGGGGAGGTTTTAATCCAAACCTTTGCCTGTCACAGGGCATTGCACTGGGTCACCATTGAGATGTTGTGTGTTCCTGTGGATGAGGAAATTCCAGCGGTGTCTGATAGTGTTGTTAAAGCCATCACAGGTGAGGTTTCTTTTCATCTCATGAAACCTGTGTTTTAAGGCTATACACTTTTTCACTCAACAATGAATATACTGTATAGTATATTGATCACAACAAATATTTGCAACGCATGTTGATTTTTTTTCCTCACCAGATGTTATTGAAATGGACTCAAAGCGCGTACCTAAGGAGAAGCTAGCATGTATCACTCGCTGCAGCAAGCACATCTTCAACGCCATCAAGGCCACCAAGAATGAGGCAGCATCTGCAGATGACTTCCTCCCCACACTCATCTACATTGTGCTAAAGGCAAATCCTCCACGACTTCAGTCCAACATCCAGTACATCACCCGCTTCTGCAATCCCAGCAGGCTCATGACTGGAGAAGATGGCTACTACTTCACTAACCTGGTAAGTGTGTCTACCTGTTCTGGGTTCTTTTTATCGACAAACAGATGGATCTACAAACTCGATGCACATGTTGCAAACGGAAGTGCATAGACAGGCGCGTCTGTGGGTTGTAAACGTGACGTGTTAGCGGCACACTTGGGAGCATGTTGATCTGTCTTTTTTTACACCTCATCCTGTAACTAAGCAAATTGCACAAATAGTCCCATCAGCGATTTTTGGCTAAGAACATTTTGTTATTATCACCCAACGGGTGATTGATGCTCTCAATGAGTAGCTTAGTAGTAGTAGTAGGAATGATAGACTACTAGGCTATGCACAATGTGTATTAATTATTGGGAAAGAAACTGCAATTGAATATTTTTTGTTATCCATTTTACATTTAATTGAAAATTAGATTCAATGGAAAAGTCATTTACATTCATGTTGTTTTTATTTCTATTAGGCAACATGATCATTGATGTATGCACATTCATAAAGTCACTGGACGTAGACTGTTTTGACAATTACACTTATATTTAATGCAAGTATATAATCAGTCTGAACAATGAGGCAAGGCAATTTCATACAGCACCTTTCACCCACAAATACAGCTCAAAGCCCAGGCAAGACCTAGTCGACAGATACCATTGCGTAAGCACTGAGCAGTGTTGTATTACTTTTAAATTAAACTGCTATAATTGGAAATTTCCTAATGGTCTGAATATTATCACTTGTTTGTGGTGAATAGTAGTGGCACAATTATCTAAGAATTATATTTCTAGGAGGTTCATATAGCTTTAGCATCACCATGTGATATTGCTGGGCCCAGAGACACAGATTTGTAAATCTTAACAGTAAAACTATATAAAAATTCTCAATTAATGCAATGTAAATGTTCTATATAACGTGCGATCTGGCTGTATCGCGTTGTATCGCGTGCGGGCCTCTGTTACGGCCCTCACTTTTGGCATGCAAATTAATTGAGCATCCTCTTATCTGCCCTCCACCCGACACCCTCCTCCAGTGCTGTTCCGTGGCCTTCATTGAGAAGCTGGATGGCCAGTCTCTGAACCTGAGCTCTGAGGATTTCGAGCTCTACATGTCTGGCCAGGCATCTCCCCAGCGTCCAGGGGCTTCAGATGCCTCCTTCAATCCCTCGAGCAGCACAGCCCTGAACCAGGTCCATGAGCGACTAGACCTTCTCACAGGTTTGGGGGTGCGACAGGAGCGGGTCATGGAGGGAGCTCACAGGCTTGAGAGTGATCTCATTGACTGGACCGATGGAGTAGAGCACAATGTGCAGGACCTCTTAGAGAGATTTCCATCAGAGACGGAGAATCCCCCCTCGGACACTGCAACATCAGCAGCAGCCTCAGCAATTGACTCTGACAATGTGGAGAGCGACCTCCTTCCTCCACCACTTCAACCACAGTTCTTTGCTGGTTGATGCACAGGCAAAGCTGCAAGTAAACCCATCCAATGCTTTGCTCTCCCAACACATCTCCCCGCTTCTCTGTACCTAGTCAGCATTCATGACGTGTCTGTCATTCTTTCCCAATTTATTTGGATAATATAAATGTGGCTGCTGATGTGATTTCGTTTATTTCTCTCATCAGCTAATCGCACCATCTGAGACTTACATCAGTATCATCAATGTGTGACTGTCAACAGCATATTCCACCAGTTATTTTTTGACAGTGTTGCCAGGTCACACGTGTGGCAAGCTTGTACATTTGCTGCGTTCTGTGGGTGGTACTTCTGTACTTATTACAGTACCATGAATCAGGCTTACACACACAACCTCAAATTATTATCACAGCTGCACATGCCATGTCTTCTTGTGATAATTGTGGGCTATTCAGCTCACTGAAGATATTGGGAAATCAAATACACTGAATGCAGGAGGTGCGACATGGAAAGAAGCATATAGGCTATATTTCACATGTTTTTAATGACTGTCTGGAATGCATTTTGTGCTGACATGAAAGAGGAAAAAAGATGGAAAAAGTCAAATGGCCTTGCCTTGCCAAGGTGAAAACCTATGGCCTCAGTAGACGGTAATTTAAATTAAGGCCTTTCCCCTATGGTTAAAGTCAGTGGCAGTTGATAAAAAGGATGTGTGACCTTCATCTCGTATAGCCAGAGAACTATTCCACAATTTCCAAATGCTACTGTATATAGCTTCTGGAGCTACACCTTCCGAAATCAGAGCAAGGAAGCTATCATTTCTGTTCACAAAAATATATTTTAAAATAACTACATGTTATTTTTACTTCCATTTCTGCTGGTAGAGGATTTTGATTTGTATTAGGGTAACTCTGCGACTATAAAGATGGAACCCAAATGGGGAGGACGCTTTGCTTCTGCTTGCTCATGTTCAAAGCCTCTGTGCTCCAGACTGTATGATGGAAGCATTTGTAAATTGCAGGAGGCAACATTCTGGCCACGCACGACTGGTTTTGAATCCAAATAGACTTTCATGTGCATCCATATGAAAGCTCAATGTTAATATTCCATTGTGACTACAGCAGGACTGTCCTGTGATGATGTCTCCGTGACACCTTTTTTGCTAGCTCTGCTGTTCACCACAAATGTGGAAATGGGGGAAAAAGTACAATTTGGACCTGACATTTTGCTCTACATCTCCAGTTTATACAGACTATTTAACAATGAATTTCCCTTTAACTAGTCAGGCAAATGATTTTCTCCAAACAGCAGTAAAAACAATATTAGGTAATCATTATGAAGTAATAATGCTTGAAAATGTTAAGAAATGCCGTTCTAATTAATGCTACTGATGTGAAGTGTGTGTGCGTGTGTGAGAGAGAGAGTGAGTGAGCGAGAGAATACAAGTGCATGTGGGTTTGCTTGCATGGACATGTTTATCCATTTGCATTACCACAGTTGTAAATAAGGTTTTGTTTTGTGACAAGACGTCTCACTCCACTAATAAGCTAGATTTAGAGAAGTGATTTTATTTTTATATACAGCTGGTGTTGGATATGAATTTCTTGTGGATGCAATATGAGACATTATTCCTGTAATATTTACAGTACTAATCATGCTTATGAACATCATATACAGACATTAATTATAAATATTGGATTGGTTGCTAAAAAATGTGTATCGTAATATTCCCCTCATCTTTAATCTAAAGATATATACAGTATATATTCATTCTTGAATAGCTTACTGCTTGACAGAAGAAACACTTGTCAATCTTGGGTCAGCTTGAGCTTTTTACAGCCTAAGCTCACAAGTGTGTTTTAATAAAGGACGTTCCAACTATGAAACAATAATGTCGCCAGAACATTTAAACTGATATTTATTACCAGCAGTTTGTTTCGTTGGCAGTAGCAGAATGTATCTGAGATTCTGTATTGGAAATTTCCAGTTTTCTCCTTCTGATTATTATTTATTTTTGTACTTATGATGAATATACTTAATATTTTAATTTATGTATGGCAGTGGAGTCTGTGTGAGTTTGCCAAATTCCTTTATATCCTTTAATTCACTTAATTAAAAAGTTTTAGCTTGAATAATGACTATTGCACTGTATGCAGACACCATTTATCAGGTATTTTCGAAGTTCAACAAAAATATTGTAACCTTATAGGTTATTTTATCATGGAGGGTAGATAGTGTGTGTTTTATTTAAATATAACTTATTGGGGAAGTGTTATTAGCATCCATGTGTTTGTGTAAGTGAATAATAGCAACAATAAAAACTCAGAAGGCATTATTTTGTCTGCAATTTTAATTGTTTGATATCATTTATTATTTTTTACTGTGAATATTAGATTTTTCAAATTGATCTGTATCTGCTACAGATGCTGTCAGATGCTCTCAAAGAGTTGCATCTGGTTAACCAACTTTCCATCATTTAGCTGGGGACCACACTGGAACCCTCTCAAGGACCACCAGTATTCCCTGGACCACTGGTTTGAAAACCACTGACATACGGTACTACACACAGTATTTTATCAAACTTTTGTTATCACCATTTGGAAAACTTTGATTTGCTACTCCCCCCACCATAAGCACCATATTTACAAGACTTGGAGGGGAGGCTCATAATAATTTTGAAAATGAATTGGAAAAAAATCATCAGCCCAGATAAGCCACACCCATTTCGTCGCCGAGTAGCAAAGGTTATAGCCTTTGCGTTTTCCTCTCTATTTCGTTAAAGCGTTGAGCTATGGCATGTTATTCGAGAGCAAAGGATAACAGGCTGGATAAGACCAAAGGATATCGATAACAGGTACCAGAAGAGATTGTTATTGGATTTATTCATGTATTGGTTATCGAGATCCATCTCCTGATTTCCAGGAGTATAAAAGTCCTCCCAAAAAGCATTTCCAGTAGTTCAAATAATGCACAGTAAGCAAAGACACTACCTGATTGTTCTTGAAGGCTTTACTTTCAAGATCGATTACCAGAAGAACAGAACTCCAAAAACAGCAGCATCAGTCATCTTGTGTGGGTGTCTCAGTGAGATAGGTCAGCAGCTATGTGACTCAGAGATGGGGGTTCACAACCTGCTCAGGACTTTACTTTCAGGGCCCATTTTCAGAAGAACAAACCTCCAAAAAAGCACCATTAGTCAGCTGGTGCATGTGGCCCAGTGAGATTGGATAGTGTCTATGTGCAGCTTCAATCATGGGGCTGGTGGATCATCATTTTCGAAGATGATAAAATCAAAGAAAAATGGCTATAGTATGCCTAACATATTGTAGTGTATTGTAGTGTGCCGTTTTTCATTGTTTTTTAAAATTTTCGAATGATGTCGAAATCGAGAAAAAACAACATACTATAATGTCATGTTTTTCATCATTTTTGAGGATTTTTGAAAAAAATGTTGAAATCGAAGAAAAACCAAAGGCTATAGTACATGGTCTCAGATGACATACTATAATATACCGTTTTTCGAGGATTTTTGAAAAAATGTCGAAATCAAAGAAAAACCAAAGGCTATAGTACATGTTCCTGTACGACATACTATAGTATTGCATTTTTCTGCGTTTTTTGAGGATTTTTGAAAAAATGTTGAAATCGGAGAAAAAACAAAGACTATAGTACATGGTCTCGGACGACATACTATAGTATGGCGTTTTTTATCGTTTTTGAGGATTTTTGAAAAAAATGACGAAATCGGAGAAAAAACAAAGGCTATAGTACATGGTCTCGGACGACATACTATAGTATGGCGTTTTTCATCGTTTTTGGGGACTTTTGAAAAAATGTCGAAACCGAAGAAAAACCAAAAGTTATAGTACATGGTCTCGGACAACATACTATAGTAACGCGTTTTTCATCGTTTTTTGAGGATTTTCGAAAGAATGTCGAAATCGAAGGAAAAACAAAGGCTATAGTACATGGTCTCGGACAACATACTATAGTATGGCGTTTTTCATAGTTTTTGAGGAGTTTTGAAAAAAATGTCAAAATCGAAGAAAAACCAAAGACTATAGTACATGGTCTCGGACGACATACTATAGCATGGCGTTTTTCATTGTTTTTGAGGATTTTTTTTTAAATGTCGAAATTGGAGAGAAAACAAAGGCTATAGTACATGGTCTTGAACGACATACTAAAGTGTGGCGTTTTTGACATTTTTTTCAGGTTTTTGAAAAAATGTTGAAATCGAAGAGAAACCAAGGATTTTCGAAAAAAGTCGAAATCGAAGAAAAATCAAAGCTATAGTACATGGTCTCTGCCGACATACTATAGTATGGCGTTTTTCATCGTTTCTAAAGATTTTTGAAAAAATGTCGAAATCAAAGAAAAACCAAAGGCTATACATGGTCTCGGACGACATACTGTAGTATGCCGTTTTTCATAGTTTTGTAGGATTTTTGAAAAAAATGTCAAAATCAAAGAAAAATCAAAGGCTATAGTACATGGTCTCGGATGACATACTATAGTGCGCCATTTTTTCATCGTTTTTGAGGATTTTTGAAAAAATGACGAAACCGAAGAAAACCCAAAGGCTATAGTACATGTTCTCGGACGACATACTATAATATGGCCTTTTTCATCGTTTTTGGGGATTTTTGAAAAAATGTCGAAATCGAAGAAAAATCTAAGGCTATAGTACATGGTCTCGGACGACATACTATAGTATGGCGTTTTTCATCGTTTTTTGAGAATTTTTGAAAAAAATGTCAAAGTCGAAGAAAAAACAAAGGCTATAGCACATGGTCTCGGACGACATACTATAGTAACGCGTTTTTCATCATTTTTGAGGATTTTGGAAAAAAAATGTTGAAATCGAAGAAAAAACAAAGGCTATAGTACATGGTCTCGGACAACATATTATAGTATGGCGTTTTTCATAATTTTTGAGAATTTTTGAAAAAATGTTGAAATCGAATATCCTCAAAAATCCTCAAAACGATGAAAAACGGCATGGTGTGCAAGACCGTAAAGCTACGGCCTTGCGTTTTTGCCATGGTTTCGTCATTTTTCTAAAAATTTCAAAAATCCTTAAAACAATGAAAAACAGTAAGGTTATAGCCTTACTGTTTTTTTTTTTTTTAAAAAAAAAAAGACATTTTTCGATATCCTCAAAAATCCTCAAACCGATGAAAAACGGCATGCTGTGCAAGACCGTGAGGCTATAGCCTTGCGTTTTTGCCAGGTTTTGTCATTCTTCGAAAATCTTCAAAAATCCTCAAAACGATGAAAAACAGTGAGGCTATAGGCTCAAACTTTCTTTTCGAAAATTCGACATTTTTCGAAAATCCTCAAAATGATGAAAAACGGCATGCTGTGCAAGACCGTAAGACTATTGACTTCAAAAATTGTCTTCAAAAATGATCAAAACAATGAAAAACACTAAGGCTATAGCCTTACCGTTTTTTCAAAATTTCAACATTTTTTAAAAATCCTCAAAAATCCTCAAAAATCCTCAAAACGATGAAAAATGGCATGATGTGCAAGACAATAAGGCTATAGCATGGGTTTTTGCCAGGTTTTGTCATTTTTTGAAAATCTTCAAAAATCCTCAAAACGATGAAAAACGGTAAGGCTATAGCCTTACGTTTTTTTTTTTTTTTTTTTTTTTTGAAATTTCACCATTTTTGGAAAATCCTCAAAAATCCTGAAAACCATGAAAAACGGCATGCTGTGCAAGACCATAATGCTATAGCCTTGCGTTTTTGCCATTGTTTGTCATTTTGCGAAAATCTTCAAAATGATGAAAAACGATAAGGCTATAGCCTTACGTTTTTTCTACATTGCAACATTTTTCGGAAATCCTCAAAAATCCTCAAAACGATGAAAAACGGCATGCTGTGCAAGACCGTAAAGTCTTGCGTTTTTGCCATTTTTCCTCATTTTGCGAAAATCTTCAAAAATCATCAAAACGATGAAAACGGTAAGGCTATATCCTTGCGTTTTTTTTTTTTTTTTTTTTTTTTTTCGAAATTTCGGCATTTTTCAAAAAACCTCAAAAATCCTCAAAACAATAAAAAACGGCATGCTGTGCAAGACCGTGAAGCTATAGCCTTGCGTTTTTGGCAGGTTTTGTCATTGTTCGAAAATCTTCAAAAATCCTCAAAACGATGAAAAACAGAAAGGCTATAGGCTCAAACTTTTTTTTTTTTTCAAAAATTTGACATTTTTCAAAAATCCTCAAAATGATGAAAAACGGCATGCTGTGCAAGACCGTAAGGCTATAGACTTGTGTTTTTGCCAGGTTTTTTCATTTTTCAAAAATCTTCAAAAATGATCAAAACAATGAAAAACACTAAGGCTATAGCCTTACCGTTTTTTCGAAATTTCGACATTTTTTGAAAATCCTCAAAAATCCTCAAAACGATGAAAAATGGCAAGATGTGCAAGACAGTAAGGCTATAGCATTGGTTTTTTGCCAGGTTTCGTCATTTTCGAAAATCTTCAAAAATCCTCAAAACGATGAAAAACGGTAAGGCTATATATAGCCTTACGTTTTTTTCTAAATTTCGACATTTTTCGGAAATCTCAAAAATCCTCAAAATGATGAAAAACGGCATGCCGTGCAAGACTGTAAAGCTATAGCCTTGCATTTTTGCCATTTTTCCTCATTTTGAGAAAATCTTCAAAAATCATCAAAACGATGAAAACGTAAGGCTATATCCTTGCGTTTTTTTTTTCTTTTTCTTTTCTTTTTCTCGAATTTCGGCATTTTTCAAAAAACCTCAAAAATCCTCAAAACGATGAAAAACGGCATGCTGTGCAAAACCGTGAAGCTATAGCCTTGCGTTTTTGCCGTTTTTTGCAGTTTTTTTCATTTTTTCGCAAATCCTCAAAACGATCAAAAACGGTAAGGCTATAGCCTTGCGTTTTTGCCAGGTTTTGTCATTGTTCGAAAATCTTCAAAAATCCTCAAAACGATGAAAAACAGTAAGGCTATAGGCTCAAACTTTTTTTTTTTTTTTCAAAAATTCGACATTTTTCAAAAATCCTCAAAATGATGAAAAAACGCATGCTGTACCGTAAGGCTATAGACTTGTGTTTTTGCCAGGTTTTTTCATTTTTCAAAATCTTCAAAAATGATCAAAACAATGAAAAACACTAAGGCTATAGCCTTACCGTTTTTCGAAATTTCGACATTTTTTGAAAATCCTCAAAAATCCTCAAAACGATGAAAAATGGCAAGATGTGCAAGACAGTAAGGCTATAGCATTGGTTTTTGCCAGGTTTCGTCATTTTTCGAAAATCTTCAAAAAATCCTCAAAACGATGAAAAACGGTAAGGCTATATATAGCCTTACGTTTTTTCTAAATTTCGACATTTTTCGGAAATCTCAAAAATCCTCAAAATGATGAAAAACGGCATGCCGTGCAAGACTGTAAAGCTATAGCCTTGCATTTTTGCCATTTTTCCTCATTTTGAGAAAATCTTCAAAAATCATCAAAACGATGAAAAACGGTAAGGCTATATCCTTGCGTTTTTTTTTTCTTTTTCTTTTCTTTTTCTCGAAATTTCGGCATTTTTCAAAAAACCTCAAAAATCCTCAAAACGATGAAAAACGGCATGCTGTGCAAAACCGTGAAGCTATAGCCTTGCGTTTTTGCCGTTTTTGCAGTTTTTTTCATTTTTCGCAAATCCTCAAAACGATCAAAAACGGTAAGGCTATAGCCTTGCGTTTTTGCCAGGTTTTGTCATTGTTCGAAAATCTTCAAAAATCCTCAAAACGATGAAAAACAGTAAGGCTATAGGCTCAAACTTTTTTTTTTTTTTCAAAAATTCGACATTTTTCAAAAATCCTCAAAATGATGAAAAACGGCATGCTGTGCAAGACCGTAAGGCTATAGACTTGTGTTTTTGCCAGGTTTCTTCATTTTTCAAAAATCTTCAAAAATGATCAAAACAATGAAAAACACTAAGGCTATAGCCTTACCGTTTTTTCGAAATTTCGACATTTTTTGAAAATCCTCAAAAATCCTCAAAACGATGAAAAATGGCAAGATGTGCAAGACAGTAAGGCTATAGCATTGGTTTTTGCCAGGTTTCGTCATTTTTCGAAAATCTTCAAAAATCCTCAAAACGATGAAAAACGGTAAGGCTATAGCCTTACGTTTTTTCTAAATTTCGACATTTTTCGGAAATCTCAAAAATCCTCAAAATGATGAAAAACGGCATGCCGTGCAAGACTGTAAAGCTATAGCCTTGCATTTTTGCCATTTTTCCTCATTTTGAGAAATCTTCAAAAATCATCAAAACGATGAGAAACGGTAAGGCTATATCCTTGCGTTTTTTTTTTCTTTTTCTTTTCTTTTTCTCGAAATTTCGGCATTTTTCAAAAAACCTCAAAAATCCTCAAAACGATGAAAAACGGCATGCTGTGCAAAACCGTGAAGCTATAGCCTTGCGTTTTTGCCGTTTTTGCAGTTTTTTTCATTTTTCGCAAATCCTCAAAACGATCAAAAACGGTAAGGCTATAGCCTTGCGTTTTTTTTTTTTTTTAATTTTCGATATTTTTTGAAATTCCTCAAAAATCCTCAAAACGATGAAAAACGGCATGCTGTGCAAGACCATAAGGCTATAGCCTTAGGTTTTTGCTATTTTTCGTCATTTTTCGAAAATCTTCAAAAATCATCAAAACGATGAAAAGCGGTAAGGCTATAGCCTTGCATTTTTTTTAAATTTTGACATTTTTCGAAAATCCTCAAAAATCCTCAAAAATCCTCACAACAATGAAATACGGCATGCTGTGCAAGACTGTAAAGCTATAGCCTTGTGTTTTTGCCATTTTTTGCCATTTTTCAAAAACCTTCAAAAATCCTCAAAACAATGAAAAACACTAAGGCTATAGCCTTACCGTTTTTTCGAAATTTCGACATTTTTTGAAAATCCTCAAAAATCCTCAAAACAATGAAAAATGGCAAGATGTGCAAGACAGTAAGGCTATAGCATTGGTTTTTGCCAGGTTTTGTCATTTTTCGAAAATCTTCAAAAATCCTCAAAACGATGAAAAACGGTAAGGCTATATCCTTGCGTTTTTTTTCTTTTTCTTTTTCTTTTTCTTTTTCTTTTTCTTTTTCTTTTTCTTTTTCTTTTTTTTTGAAATTTCAGCATTTTTCAAAAAAACTCAAAAATCCTCAAAACGATGCAAAACGGCATGCAGTGCAAGACCGTGAAGCCTTGCGTTTTTGCCGTTTTTTGCCGTTTTTCCTCATTTTTCGAAAATCCTCAAAACGATCAAAAACGGTAAGGCTATAGCCTTGCGTTTTTTTTAAATTTCGACATTTTTTGAAATTCCTTGAAAATCCTCAAAACGATGAAAAACGGCATGCTGTGCAAGACCGTAAGGCTATAGCCTTGCGTTTTTGCCATTTTTCAAAAACCTTCAAAAATCCTCAAAACGATGAAAAACAGTAAGGCTATAGCCTTACCGTTTTTTTTTCGAAATTTGACATTTATTTGAAAATCCTCAAAAATCCTCAAAACGATGAAAAACGGCATGCTGTGTAAGACCATAAGGCTATAGCCTTGCGTTTTGCTATTTTTTGTCATTTTTTTTCGAAAATCTTCAAAAATCATCGAAACGATGAAAAGCGGTAAGGCTATAGCCTTGCGTTTTTTTTTGTTTTTTTTTTTTTTTAATTTTGACATTTTTTGAAAATCCTCAAAATCCTCAAAAATCCTCAAAACGATGAAAAATGGCATGCTGTGCAAGACCGTAAAGCTATAGCCTTTGTGTTTTGCCATTTTTCAAAAACCTTCAAAAATCCTCAAAACGATGAAAAACAGTAAGGCTATAGCCTTAGCGTTTTTTTTCGAAATTTCGACATTTTTTGAAAATCCTCAAAAATCCTCAAAACGATGAAAAACGGCATGCTGTGCAAGACCATAAGGCTATAGCCT
>CM076977.1:32617967-32760467 GCA_039105355.1 Benthosema pterotum
TGAGGATTTTTGAGGATTTTCAAAAAATGTCGAAATTTCGAGAGAAAAAAAAACGGTAGGCTATAGCCTTACTGTTTTTCATCGTTTTGAGGATTTTTGAAGGTTTTTGAAAAATGGCAAAAACGCAAGGCTATAGCCTTACGGTCTTGCACAGCATGCCGTTTTCATCGTTTTGAGGATTTTCAAGGAATTTCAAAAAATGTAGAAATTTAAAAAACACAAGACTATAGCCTTACCGTTTTTGATCGTTTTGAGGATTTTCGAAAAATGAGGAAAAACGGCAAAAACGGCAAAAACGCAAGGCTATAGCTTCACGGTCTTGCACTACATGCCGTTTTGCATCGTTTTGAGGATTTTTGAGTTTTTTTGAAAAATGCCGAAATTTCAAAAAAAAGAAAAAGAAAAAGAAAAAAAAACGCAAGGATATAGCCTTACCGTTTTTCATCATTTTGAGGATTTTTGAGATTTCGAAAAAAATGTCGAATTTAGAAAAAAACGTAAGGCTATAGCCTTACCGTTTTTCATCGTTTTCGAAAAATGACAAAACCTGGCAAAAACCAATGCTATAGCCTTACTGTCTTGCACATCTTGCCATTTTTCATTGTTTTTAGGATTTTTGAGGATTTTCAAAAAATGTCGAAATTTCGAAAAAACGGTAAGGCTATAGCCTTAGTGTTTTTTATTGTTTTGAGGATTTTTGAAGGTTTTTGAAAAATGGCAAAAAATGGCAAAAACACAAGGCTATAGCTTTACGGTCTTGCACAGCATGCCGAATTTCATCGTTTGAGGATTTTGAGGATTTTGAGGATTTTCGAAAAATGTCGAAATTTTGAAAAAAGTGCAAGGCTATAGCCTTTACCGATTTTCCTCGTTTGGATGATTTTTGAAGATTTTCGAAAAATGCCGAAAAATAGCAAAAACGCAAGGCTATAGCCTTATGGTCTTGCACAGCATGCCGTTTTTCATCGTTTTGAGGATTTTTGAGGATTTTCAAAAATGTCGAAATTTTGAAAAAAACGGTAAGGCTATAGCCTTACTGTTTTTCATCGTTTTGAGATTTTTGAAGGTTTTTTAAAAATGGCAAAAACGCAAGGCTATAGCCTTACGGTCTTGCACAGCATGCCGTTTTTCATCGTTTCGAGGATTTTCAAGGAATTTCAAAAAATGTCGAATTTAAAAAAACGCAAGGCTATAGCCTTACCGTTTTTGATCGTTTTATGGATTTTCGAAAAAAAAATGAGGAAAAACGGCAAAAACGGCAAAAACGCAAGGCTATAGCTTCACGCTCTGCACTGCATGCCGTTTTTGCATCTTTTGAGGATTTTTGAGTTTGTTTTTTTGAAAAATGCCGAAATTTCAAAAAAAGAAAAAAAAAAAAAAAAAAAAACGCAAGGATATAGCCTTACCGTTTTTCATCATTTTGAGGATGATTTTGAGATTTCCGAAATTTCGAAATTTAGAAAAAAAACGTAAGGCTATAGCCTTACCGTTTTTTCATCGTTTTCGAAAAATGACAAAACCTGGCAAAAACCAATGCTATAGCCTTACTGTCTTGCACATCTTGCCATTTTTCATTGTTTTTAGGATTTTTGAGGATTTTCAAAAAATGTCGAAATTTCGAAAAAACGGTAAGGCTATAGCCTTAGTGTTTTTCATTGTTTTGAGGATTTTTGAAGGTTTTTGAAAAATGGCAAAAAATGGCAAAAACACAAGGCTATAGCTTTACGGTCTTGCACAGCATGCCGTATTTCATCGTTTTGAGGATTTTTGAGGATTTTTGAGGATTTTCGAAAAATGTCGAAATTTTGAAAAAAGTGCAAGGCTATAGCCTTACCGCTTTTCCTCGTTTGGATGATTTTTGAAGATTTTCGAAAAATGACGAAAAATAGCAAAAACGCAAGGCTATAGCCTTATGGTCTTGCACAGCATGCCGTTTTTCATCGTTTTGAGGATTTTTGAGGATTTTCAAAAAATGTCGAAATTTCAAAAAAACGGTAAGGCTATAGCCTTAGTGTTTTTCATTGTTTTGAGGATTTTTGAAGGTTTTTGAAAAATGGCAAAAAATGGCAAAAACACAAGGCTATAGCTTTACGGTCTAGCACAGCATGCCGTATTTCATCGTTTTGAGGATTTTTGAGGATTTTTGAGGATTTTCGAAAAATGTCGAAATTTTGAAAAAAGTGCAAGGCTATAGCCTTACCGCTTTTCCTCGTTTGGATGATTTTTGAAGATTTTCGAAAAATGACGAAAAATAGCAAAAACGCAAGGCTATAGCCTTATGGTCTTGCACAGCATGCCGTTTTTCATCGTTTTGAGGATTTTTGAGGATTTTCAAAAAATGTCGAAATTTCGAAAAAACGGTAAGGCTATAGCCTTAGTGTTTTTCATTGTTTTGAGGATTTTTGAAGGTTTTTGAAAAATGGCAAAAAATGGCAAAAAAACACAAGGCTATAGCTTTACGGTCTAGCACAGCATGCCGTATTTCATCGTTTTGAGGATTTTTGAGGATTTTGAGGATTTTCGAAAATGTCGAAATTTTGAAAAAAAGTGCAAGGCTATAGCCTTACCGCTTTTCCTCGTTTGGATGATTTTTGAAGATTTTCGAAAAATGACGAAAAATAGCAAAAACGCAAGGCTATAGCCTTATGGTCTTGCACAGCATGCCGTTTTTCATCGTTTTGAGGATTTTTGAGGATTTTCAAAAAATGTCGGAATTTCAAAAAAACGGTAAGGCTATAGCCTTACTGTTTTTCAACGTATTGAGGATTTCTGAGGATTTTCAAAAAATGACAAAACCTGGCAAAAACGCAAGGCTATAGCCTTACGATCTTGCGCAGCATGCCATTTTTCCATCGTTTTGAGGATCTTCGAGGATCTTCGAAAAATGCCGAAATCGAAGAAAAACGACAGGTTATAGTACATGACCTCGGACCACATGCTATAGTATGACGTTTTTAGCGTTTTTGAGACTTTTGAAAAATGTTGAAATCTAGGAAAAATGACATAATTTATATGAATAAATAAGAAAACAGCAGAGATGGATGTCATTTTTCTGTTTGCTACTCAAAGCCAAATGAAGACTGACCCAGCACAGCCACCTGTCCCAGGTGGTGCACTGGGTTTGGCTCCAGACTATACGTCTATATCTGGAGGTTGAGAGGTTGGGAGTTCACACCCCACTCAAGTACTAGTATGACGGTTTTATCGTTTTTGAGACTTTGAAAAAATGTTGAAATCGAGGAAAAACAATATCATTTATATGAATAAATAAAAAAACAGCAGAGATCAATGTCATGTTTCTGTATAAATGGTGCTATTCAAAGACAAATGAAGACTGTCCCACAAGATCCAGGTGTCCCAGGTGGCTCTGTGGGTTAGTTTCCAGACAATATGCCTTCATCTGGAGGTTGGGAGTTCAAACACCACTCAAGTACTTACTTTTAGGAACGACATTGAATTGACCCCATTACAAATTATATAGCTTTATATTTCTACAACGATGAAACATTTCAAAGATTCCTTTTCAGGCAAACATGTCCACTGTAAGACGAACCTAAATAGCTTTACATTGGTTTCTACGTGTAAGTATGTAGGACTAATAACATAATAAAGTTTTCCATTGGAATGCATTGGGCGTTTAAGTTAAATAACTCAGAAACTACAAAGCATTTCAAAGTAAAAAGTTCCAGCATGTATCTCCACTGTAAGCTGAATCTAAAAAAGTGTGAATGAAGTTTCTAGGTGAACGTGATTTTTTGACCCCCCTTGAAGCTCCCATAGACCCCATTATAAAAAATCTCAAATTTGGAAGCACTATATTTCTAAAACGATGAAACATTTCAAAGATTCCTTTTCAGCCAAATATGTCCACCGTAAGACGAACGTTAATAGCCACAAATGGCATTTCTAGGTATAAGTATGTAGGACGAATAGCATAATAAAGTTTGTGTTATATTGCCATTGAAAATGCATTGGGCGTTTAAGTAAAAAAAAAAAAAAAAAAAAACTCAGAAACTACACAACATTTCAAAGTAAAAAGTGAATGAAAGATATAATATATTTTTTATGGTTGTGGATGACATTGTATGGTACTATATTAAGTCGTTTTGATTTTCTTTTTTAATGAAAATCACAAGATAAAAAGAAATGTACTACAATTTCTCCTTTGCTGAATGCTTCGGATGACAACACACACAGCACAACATCTAGGACTTGAACCCGGGCCGACAAATTACCAGGCACAACCTTTATCCAGTGAGCTACGCTGGATGCTTGGTGACTTCACAAAATGCCAAATAGAAAGTTACAGGAACACCAAAGGCTTGCTTCCATTGTTCCATTTTTTGAGAAATGTCAAAAAAAAAAAACGCAAGGCTATAGCCTTACGGTCTTGCACAGCATGCCGTTTTTCACCATTTTGATGATTTTTTAGGATTTTCGAAAAATGTCAAAATTTTGAAAAAAGCGCAAGGCTATACCGCTATACCGAAAAAAGCGTAAGCCTTACCGCTTTTCATCGTTTTGATGATTTTTGAAGATTTTCGAAAAATGACGACAAATAGCATAAACGCAAGGCTATAGCCTTATGGTCTTGCACAGCATGCCGTTTTTCATCGTTTTGAGGATTTTTGAGGATTTTTGAGGATTTTCAAAAAATGTCGAAATTTCGAAAAAACGCTAAGGCTATAGCCTTACTGTTTTTCATCGTTTTGAGGATTTTTGAAGGTTTTTGAAAAATGGCAAAAAATGGCAAAAACACAAGGCTATAGCTTTACGGTCTTGCACAGCATGCCATTTTTCATCGTTTTGAGGATTTTTGAGGATTTTCGAAAAATGTCGAAATTTCGAAAAAACGCTAAGGCTATAGCCTTACTGTTTTTCATCGTTTTGAGGATTTTTGAAGGTTTTTGAAAAATGGTAAAAAATGGCAAAAACACAAGGCTATAGCTTTACGGTCTTGCACAGCATGCCATTTTTCATCGTTTTGAGGATTTTTGAGGATTTTTGAGGATTTTGAGGATTTTCGAAAAATGTCAAAATTAAAAAAAAAAAAAAAACGCAAGGCTATAGCCTTACCGCTTTTCATCGTTTCGATGATTTTTGAAGATTTTCGAAAAATGACGAAAAATAGCAAAAACGCAAGGCTATAGCCTTATGGTCTTACACAGCATGCCGTTTTTCATCGTTTTGAGGATTTTTGAAGGTTTTTGAAAAATGGCAAAAAATGGCAAAAACACAAGGCTATAGCTTTACGGTCTTGCACAGCATGCCATTTTTCATCGTTTTGAGGATTTTTGAGGATTTTCAAAAAATGTCGAAATTTCGAAAAAACGCTAAGGCTATAGCCTTACTGTTTTTCATCGTTTTGAGGATTTTTGAAGGTTTTTGAAAATGGTAAAAAATGGCAAAAACACAAGGCTATAGCTTTACGAGTCTTGCACAGCATGCCATTTTTCATCGTTTTGAGGATTTTTGAGGATTTTTGAGGATTTTTGAGGATTTTCGAAAAATGTCAAAATTAAAAAAAAAAAACAAAAACGAAGGCTATAGCCTTACCGCTTTTCATCGTTTCGATGATTTTGAAGATTTTCGAAAAAAATGACGAAAAATAGCAAAAACGCAAGGCTATAGCCTTATGGTCTTACACAGCATGCCGTTTTTCATCGTTTTGAGGATTTTGAGGATTTTCAAAAAATGTCGAAATTTTCGAAAAAAAAAACGGTAAGGCTATAGCCTTACTGTTTTTCATCGTTTTGAGGATTTTTGAAGGTTTTTGAAAAATGGCAAAAACGCAAGGCTATAGCCTTACGGTCTTGCACAGCATGCCGTTTTTCATCGTTTTGAGGATTTTCAGGAATTTCAAATGTAGAAATTAAAAAAAAACACAAGACTATAGCCTTACCGTTTTTGATCGTTTTGAGGATTTTCGAAAAATGAGGAAAAACGGCAAAAACGGCAAAAACGCAAGGCTATAGCTTCACGGTCTTGCACTACATGCCGTTTTGCATCGTTTTGAGGATTTTTGAGTTTTTTTGAAAAATGCCGAAATTTCAAAAAAAGAAAAAGAAAAAGAAAAAAAAAAAAACGCAAGGATATAGCCTTACCGTTTTTCATCATTTTGAGGATTTTTGAGATTTCCGAAAAATGTCGAAATTTAGAAAAAAAACGTAAGGCTATAGCCTTACCGTTTTTCATCGTTTTCGAAAAATGACAAAACCTGGCAAAAACCCAATGCTATAGCCTTACTGTCTTGCACATCTTGCCATTTTTCATTGTTTTTAGGATTTTTGAGGATTTTAAAAAAATGTCGAAATTTCGAAAAAAACGGTAAGGCTATAGCCTTAGTGTTTTTCATTGTTTTGAGGATTTTTGAAGGTTTTTGAAAAATGGCAAAAAATGGCAAAAAACACAAGGCTATAGCTTTACGGTCTTGCACAGCATGCCGTATTTCATCGTTTTGAGGATTTTTGAGGATTTTTGAGGATTTTCGAAAAATGTCGAAATTTTGAAAAAAGTGCAAGGCTATAGCCTTACCGCTTTTCCTCGTTTGGATGATTTTTGAAGATTTTCGAAAAATGACGAAAAATAGCAAAAATGCAAGGCTATAGCCTTATGGTCTTGCACAGCATGCCGTTTTTCATCGTTTTGAGGATTTTTGAGGATTTTCAAAAAATGTCGAAATTTTGAAAAAAACGGTAAGGCTATAGCCTTACTGTTTTTCACCGTTTTGAGGATTTTTGAAGGTTTTTGAAAAATGGCAAAAACGCAAGGCTATAGCCTTACGGTCTTGCACAGCATGCCGTTTTTCATCGTTTTGAGGATTTTCAAGGAATTTCAAAAAATGTCGAAATTTAAAAAAAACGCAAGGCTATAGCCTTACCGTTTTTGATTGTTTTGAGGATTCGAAAAAAATGAGGAAAAAGGAAAAACGGCCAACGGCAAAAATGCAAGGCTATAGCTTCACGGTCTTGCACTGCATGCCGTTTTGCATCGTTTTGAGGATTTTTGAGTTTTTTTGAAAAATGCCGAAATTTCAAAAAAAAAAAAAAAAAAAAAAAAAAAAAAAAAACGCAAGGATATAGCCTTACCGTTTTTCATCATTTTGAGGATTTTTGAGATTTCCGAAAAATGTCGAAATTTAGAAAAAAACGTAAGGCTATAGCCTTACCGTTTTTCATCGTTTTGGAAAAATGACAAAACCTGGCAAAAACCAATGCTATAGCCTTACTGTCTTGCACATCTTGCCATTTTTCATTGTTTTTAGGATTTTTGAGGATTTTCAAAAAATGTCGAAATTTCGAAAAAACGGTTAAGGCTATAGCCTTAGTGTTTTTCATTGTTTTGAGGATTTTTGAAGGTTTTTGAAAAATGGCAAAAAATGGCAAAAAACACAAGGCTATAGCTTTACGGTCTTGCACAGCATGCCGTATTTCATCGTTTTGAGGATTTTTGAGGATTTTTGAGGATTTTCGAAAAATGTCGAAATTTTGAAAAAAGTGCAAGGCTATAGCCTTACCGATTTTCCTCGTTTGGATGATTTTTGAAGATTTTCGAAAAATGACGAAAAATAGCAAAAACGCAAGGCTATAGCCTTATGGTCTTGCACAGCATGCCGTTTTCATCGTTTTGAGGATTTTTGAGGATTTTCAAAAAATGTCGAAATTTTGAAAAAAACGGTAAGGCTATAGCCTTACTGTTTTTCATCGTTTTGAGGATTTTTGAAGGTTTTTGAAAAATGGCAAAAACGCAAGGCTATAGCCTTACGGTCTTGCACAGCATGCCGTTTTTCATCGTTTCGAGGATTTTCAAGGAATTTCAAAAAATGTCGAAATTTTAAAAAAACGCAAGGCTATAGCCTTACCGTTTTTGATCGTTTTGAGGATTTTCGAAAAATGAGGAAAAACGGCAAAAACGGCAAAAACGCAAGGCTATAGCTTCACGCTCTTGCACTGCATGCCGTTTTGCATCGTTTTGAGGATTTTTGAGTTTTTTTGAAAAATGCCGAAATTTCAAAAAAAAAGAAAAAAAAAAGAAAAAAAACGCAAGGATATAGCCTTACCGTTTTTCATCATTTTGAGGATTTTTGAGATTTCCGAAAAATGTCGAAATTTAGAAAAAAACGTAAGGCTATAGCCTTACCGTTTTTCATCGTTTTCGAAAAATGACAAAACTGGCAAAAAAACCAATGCTATAGCCTTACTGTCTTGCACATCTTTGCCATTTTTCATTGTTTTTTAGGATTTTTGAGGATTTTCAAAAAATGTCGAAATTTCGAAAAACGGTAAGGCTATAGCCTTGTGTTTTTCATTGTTTTGAGGATTTTTGAAGGTTTGTTGAAAAATGGCAAAAAATGGCAAAAACACAAGGCTATAGCTTTACGGTCTTGCACAGCATGCCGTATTTCATCGTTTGAGGATTTTTGAGGATTTTTGAGGATTTTCGAAAAATGTCGAAATTTTGAAAAAGTGCAAGGCTATAGCCTTACCGCTTTTCCTCGTTTGGATGATTTTTGAAGATTTTCGAAAAATGACGAAAAATAGCAAAAACGCAAGGCTATAGCCTTATGGTCTTGCACAGCATGCCGTTTTTCATCGTTTTGAGGATTTTTGAGGATTTTCAAAAAATGTCGAAATTTCGAAAAAACGGTAAGGCTATAGCCTTAGTGTTTTTCATTGTTTTGAGGATTTTTGAAGGTTTTTGAAAAATGGCAAAAAATGGCAAAAACACAAGGCTATAGCTTTACGGTCTAGCACAGCATGCCGTATTTCATCGTTTTGAGGATTTTTGAGGATTTTTGAGGATTTTCGAAAAATGTCGAAATTTTGAAAAAAGTGCAAGGCTATAGCCTTACCGCTTTTCCTCGTTTAGATGATTTTTGAAGATTTTCGAAAAATGACGAAAAATAGCAAAAACGCAAGGCTATAGCCTTATGGTCTTGCACAGCATGCCGTTTTTCATCGTTTTGAGGATTTTTGAGGATTTTCAAAAAATGTCGAAATTTCGAAAAAACGGTAAGGCTATAGCCTTACTGTTTTTCAACGTATTGAGGATTTCTGAGGATTTTCAAAAAATGACAAAACCTGGCAAAAACGCAAGGCTATAGCCTTACGATCTTGCGCAGCATGCCATTTTCCATCGTTTTGAGGATCTTCGAGGATCTTCGAAAAATGCCGAAATCGAAGAAAAACGACAGGTTATAGTACATGACCTCGGACCACATGCTATAGTATGACGTTTTTATCGTTTTTGAGACTTTTGAAAAATGTTGAAATCTAGGAAAAATGACATAATTTATATGAATAAATAATAAACAGCAGAGATGGATGTCATTTTTCTGTTTGCTACTCAAAGCCAAATGAAGACTGACCCAGCACAGCCACCTGTCCCAGGTGGTGCACTGGGTTTGGCTCCAGACTATACGTCTATATCTGGAGGTTGAGAGGTTGGGAGTTCACACCCCACTCAAGTACTAGTATGACGGTTTTATCGTTTTTGAGACTTTTGAAAAATGTTGAAATCGAGGAAAAACAATATCATTTATATGAATAAATAAAAAACAGCAGAGATCAATGTCATGTTTCTGTATAAATGGTGCTATTCAAAGACAAATAAAGACTGTCCCACAAGATCCAGGTGTCCCAGGTGGCTCTGTGGGTTAGTTTCCAGACAATATGCCTTCATCTGGAGGTTGGGAGTTCAAACCCCACTCAAGTACTTACTTTTAGGAACGACATTGAATTGACCCCATTACAAATTATATAGCTTTATATTTTTACAACGATGAAACATTTCAAAGATTCCTTTTCAGGCAAACATGTCCACTGTAAGACGAACTAAATAGTTTTACATTGGGTTTCTACGTGTAAGTATGTAGGACTAATAACATAATAAAGTTTTCCATTGGAATGCATTGGGCGTTTAAGTTAAATAACTCAGAAACTACAAAGCATTTCAAAGTAAAAAGTTCCAGCATGTATCTCCACTGTAAGCTGAATCTCTAAAAAAGTGTGAATGAAGTTTCTAGGTGAACGTGATTTTTTGACCCCCTTGAAGCTCCCATAGACCCCATTATAAAAAATCTCAAATTTGGAAGCACTATATTTCTAAAACGATGAAACATTTCAAAGATTCCTTTTCAGCCAAATATGTCCACCGTAAGACGAACGTTAATAGCCACAAATGGCATTTCTAGGTATAAGTATGTAGGACGAATAGCATAATAAAGTTTGTGTTATATTGCCATTGAAAATGCATTGGGCGTTTAAGTAAAAAAAAAAAAAACTCAGAAACTACACAACATTTCAAAGTAAAAAGTGAATGAAAGATATAATATATTTTATGGTTGTGGATGACATTGTATGGTACTATATTAAGTCGTTTTGATTTTCTTTTTTAATGAAAATCACAAGATAAAAAGAAATGTACTACAATTTCTCCTTTGCTGAATGCTTCGGATGACAACACACACAGCACAACATCTAGGACTTGAACCCGGGCCGACAAATTACCAGGCACAACCTTTATCCAGTGAGCCACGCTGGATGCTTGGTGACTTCACAAAATGCCAAATAGAAAGTTACAGGAACACCAAAGGCTTGCTTCCATTGTTCCATTTTTTGAGAAATGTCAAAAAAACGCAAGGCTATAGCCTTACGGTCTTGCACAGCATGCCGTTTTTCACCATTTTGATGATTTTTTAGGATTTTCGAAAAATGTCAAAATTTTGAAAAAAGCGCAAGGCTATACCGCTATACCGAAAAAAGCGTAAGCCTTACCGCTTTTCATCGTTTTGATGATTTTTGAAGATTTTCGAAAAATGACGACAAATAGCATAAACGCAAGGCTATAGCCTTATGGTCTTGCACAGCATGCCGTTTTTCATCGTTTTGAGGATTTTTGAGGATTTTTGAGGATTTTCAAAAAATGTCGAAATTTCGAAAAAACGCTAAGGCTATAGCCTTACTGTTTTTCATCGTTTTGAGGATTTTTGAAGGTTTTTGAAAAATGGCAAAAAATGGCAAAAACACAAGGCTATAGCTTTACGGTCTTGCACAGCATGCCATTTTTCATCGTTTTGAGGATTTTTGAGGATTTTCGAAAAATGTCGAAATTTCGAAAAAACGCTAAGGCTATAGCCTTACTGTTTTTCATCGTTTTGAGGATTTTTGAAGGTTTTTGAAAAATGGTAAAAAATGGCAAAAACACAAGGCTATAGCTTTACGGTCTTGCACAGCATGCCATTTTTCATCGTTTTGAGGATTTTTGAGGATTTTTGAGGATTTTTGAGGATTTTTGAGGATTTTCGAAAAATGTCAAAATTTAAAAAAAAACAAAAAACGCAAGGCTATAGCCTTACCGCTTTTCATCGTTTCGATGATTTTTGAAGATTTTCGAAAAATGACGAAAAATAGCAAAAACGCAAGGCTATAGCCTTATGGTCTTACACAGCATGCCGTTTTTCATCGTTTTGAGGATTTTTGAGGATTTTCAAAAAATGTCGAAATTTCGAAAAAAAAAACGGTAAGGCTATAGCCTTACTGTTTTTCATCGTTTTGAGGATTTTTGAAGGTTTTTGAAAAATGGCAAAAACGCAAGGCTATAGCCTTACGGTCTTGCACAGCATGCCGTTTTTCATCGTTTTGAGGATTTTCAAGGAATTTCAAAAAATGTAGAAATTTAAAAAAAACACAAGACTATAGCCTTACCGTTTTTGATCGTTTTGAGGATTTTCGAAAAATGAGGAAAAACGGCAAAAACGGCAAAAACGCAAGGCTATAGCTTCACGGTCTTGCACTACATGCCGTTTTGAGGATTTTTGAGTTTTTTTGAAAAATGCCGAAATTTCAAAAAAAAAGAAAAAGAAAAAAAAAAAAAAAACGCAAGGATATAGCCTTACCGTTTTTCATCATTTTGAGGATTTTTGAGATTTCCGAAAAATGTCGAAATTTAGAAAAAAACGTAAGGCTATAGCCTTACCGTTTTTCATCGTTTTCGAAAAATGACAAAACCTGGCAAAAACCAATGCTATAGCCTTACTGTCTTGCACATCTTGCCATTTTTCATTGTTTTTAGGATTTTTGAGGATTTTAAAAAAATGTCGAAATTTCGAAAAAACGGTAAGGCTATAGCCTTAGTGTTTTTCATTGTTTTGAGGATTTTTGAAGGTTTTTGAAAAATGGCAAAAAATGGCAAAAACACAAGGCTATAGCTTTACGGTCTTGCACAGCATGCCGTATTTCATCGTTTTGAGGATTTTTGAGGATTTTCGAAAAATGTCGAAATTTTGAAAAAAGTGCAAGGCTATAGCCTTACCGCTTTTCCTCGTTTGGATGATTTTTGAAGATTTTCGAAAAATGACGAAAAATAGCAAAAATGCAAGGCTATAGCCTTATGGTCTTGCACAGCATGCCGTTTTTCATCGTTTTGAGGATTTTTGAGGATTTTCAAAAATGTCGAAATTTTGAAAAAAACGGTAAGGCTATAGCCTTACTGTTTTTCACCGTTTTGAGGATTTTTGAAGGTTTTTGAAAAATGGCAAAAACGCAAGGCTATAGCCTTACGGTCTTGCACAGCATGCCGTTTTTCATCGTTTTGAGGATTTTCAAGGAATTTCAAAAAATGTCGAAATTTAAAAAAAACGCAAGGCTATAGCCTTACCGTTTTTGATTGTTTTGAGGATTTTCGAAAAATGAGGAAAAACGGCAAAAACGGCAAAAATGCAAGGCTATAGCTTCACGGTCTTGCACTGCATGCCGTTTTGCATCGTTTTGAGGATTTTTGAGTTTTTTTGAAAAATGCCGAAATTTCAAAAAAAAAAAAAAAAAAAAAAAAAAAAACGCAAGGATATAGCCTTACCGTTTTTCATCATTTTGAGGATTTTTGAGATTTCCGAAAAATGTCGAAATTTAGAAAAAAACGTAAGGCTATAGCCTTACCGTTTTTCATCGTTTTCGAAAAATGACAAAACCTGGCAAAAACCAATGCTATAGCCTTACTGTCTTGCACATCTTGCCATTTTTCATTGTTTTTAGGATTTTTGAGGATTTTCAAAAAATGTCGAAATTTCGAAAAAAACGGTAAGGCTATAGCCTTGTGTTTTTTATTGTTTTGAGGATTTTTGAAGGTTTTTGAAAAATGGCAAAAAATGGCAAAAACACAAGGCTATAGCTTTACGGTCTTGCACAGCATGCCGTATTTCATCGTTTTGAGGATTTTTGAGGATTTTTGAGGATTTTCGAAAAATGTCGAAATTTTGAAAAAAGTGCAAGGCTATAGCCTTACCGCTTTTCCTCGTTTGGATGATTTTTGAAGATTTTCGAAAAATGACGAAAAATAGCAAAAACGCAAGGCTATAGCCTTATGGTCTTGCACAGCATGCCGTTTTTCATCGTTTTGAGGATTTTTGAGGATTTTCAAAAAATGTCGAAATTTCGAAAAAAAAAACGGTAAGGCTATAGCCTTAGTGTTTTTCATTGTTTGAGGATTTTTGAAGGTTTTGAAAAATGGCAAAAAATGGCAAAAAAACACAAGGCTATAGCTTTACGGTCTAGCACAGCATGCCGTATTTCATCGTTTTGAGGATTTTTGAGGATTTTTGAGGATTTTCGAAAAAATGTCGAAATTTTGAAAAAAGTGCAAGGCTATAGCCTTACCGCTTTTCCTCGTTTAGATGATTTTTGAGATTTTCGAAAAATGACGAAAAATAGCAAAAACGCAAGGCTATAGCCTTATGGTCTTGCACAGCATGCCGTTTTTCATCGTTTTGAGGATTTTTGAGGATTTTCAAAAAATGTCGAAATTTTGAAAAAAACGGTAAGGCTATAGCCTTACTGTTTTTCATCGTTTTGAGGATTTTTGAAGGTTTTGAAAAATGGCACAAAAACGCAAGGCTATAGCCTTACGGTCTTGCACAGCATGCCGTTTTTCATCGTTTCGAGGATTTTCAAGGAATTTCAAAAATGTCGAAATTTAAAAAAACGCAAGGCTTATAGCCTTACCGTTTTTGATCGTTTTGAGGATTTTCGAAAAATGAGGAAAAACGGCAAAAACGCAAGGCTATAGCTTCACGGTCTTGCACTGCATGCCGTTTTGCATCGTTTTGAGGATTTTTGAGTTTTTTTGAAAAATGCCGAAATTTCAAAAAAAAAAAAAAAAAAAAAAAAAAAAAACGCAAGGATATAGCCTTACCGTTTTTCATCATTTTGAGGATTTTTGAGATTTCCGAAAAATGTCGAAATTTAGAAAAAAACGTAAGGCTATAGCCTTACCGTTTTTCATCGTTTTCGAAAAATGACAAAACCTGGCAAAAACCAATGCTATAGCCTTACTGTCTTGCACATCTTGCCATTTTTCATTGTTTTTAGGATTTTTGAGGATTTTCAAAAAATGTCGAAATTTCGAAAAAACGGTAAGGCTATAGCCTTGTGTTTTTTATTGTTTTGAGATTTTTGAAGGTTTTTTAAAAATGGCAAAAAATGGCAAAAACACAAGGCTATAGCTTTACGGTCTTGCACAGCATGCCGTATTTCATCGTTTTGAGGATTTTTGAGGATTTTTGAGGATTTTCGAAAAATGTCGAAATTTTGAAAAAAGTGCAAGGCTATAGCCTTACCGCTTTTCCTCGTTTGGATGATTTTTGAAGATTTTCGAAAAATGACGAAAAATAGCAAAAACGCAAGGCTATAGCCTTATGGTCTTGCACAGCATGCCGTTTTTCATCGTTTTGAGGATTTTTGAGGATTTTCAAAAAATGTCGAAATTTCGAAAAAACGGTAGGCTATAGCCTTAGTGTTTTTCATTGTTTTGAGTTTTTTTGAAGGTTTTGAAAAATGGCAAAAAATGGCAAAACACAAGGCTATAGCTTTACGGTCTAGCACAGCATGCCGTATTTCATCGTTTTGAGGATTTTTGAGGATTTTTGAGGATTTTCGAAAAATGTCGAAATTTTGAAAAAAGTGCAAGGCTATAGCCTTACCGCTTTTCCTCGTTTTGAGGATTTTTGAAGATTTTCGAAGAAATATGACGAAAAATAGCAAAAATCGCAAGGCTATAGCCTTATGGTCTTGCACAGCATGCCGTTTTTCATCGTTTTGAGGATTTTTGAGGATTTTCAAAAAATGTCGAAATTTTGAAAAAAACGGTAAGGCTATAGCCTTACTGTTTTTCATCGTTTTGAGGATTTTTGAAGGTTTTTGAAAAATGGCAAAAACGCAAGGCTATAGCCTTACGGTCTTGCACAGCATGCCGTTTTTCATCGTTTCGAGGATTTTCAAGGAATTTCAAAAAATGTCGAAATTTAAAAAAACGCAAGGCTATAGCCTTACCGTTTTTGATCGTTTTGAGGATTTTCGAAAAATGAGGAAAAACGGCAAAAACGGCAAAAACGCAAGGCTATAGCTTCACGGTCTTGCACTGCATGCCGTTTTGCATCGTTTTGAGGATTTTTGAGTTTTTTTGAAAAATGCCGAAATTTCAAAAAAAAAAGAAAAAAAAAAAAAAAACGCAAGGATATAGCCTTACCGTTTTTCATCATTTTGAGGATTTTTGAGATTTCCGAAAAATGTCGAAATTTAGAAAAAAAACGTAAGGCTATAGCCTTACCGTTTTTCATCGTTTTCGAAAAATGACAAAACCTGGCAAAAACCAATGCTATAGCCTTACTGTCTTGCACATCTTGCCATTTTTCATTGTTTTTAGGATTTTTGAGGATTTTCAAAAAATGTCGAAATTTCGAAAAAACGGTAAGGCTATAGCCTTACTGTTTTTCAACGTATTGAGGATTTCTGAGGATTTTCAAAAAATGACAAAACCTGGCAAAAACGCAAGGCTATAGCCTTACGATCTTGCGCAGCATGCCATTTTCCATCGTTTTGAGGATCTTCGAGGATCTTCGAAAAATGCCGAAATCGAAGAAAAACGACAGGTTATAGTACATGACCTCGGACCACATGCTATAGTATGACGTTTTTATCGTTTTTGAGACTTTTGAAAAATGTTGAAATCTAGGAAAAATGACATAATTTATATGAATAAATAAGAAACAGCAGAGATGGATGTCATTTTTCTGTTTGCTACTCAAAGCCAAATGAAGACTGACCCAGCACAGCCACCTGTCCCAGGTGGTGCACTGGGTTTGGCTCCAGACTATACGTCTATATCTGGAGGTTGAGAGGTTGGGAGTTCACACCCCACTCAAGTACTAGTATGACGGTTTTATCGTTTTTGAGACTTTTGAAAAATGTTGAAATCGAGAAAAAACAATATCATTTATATGAATAAATAAAAAACAGCAGAGATCAATGTCATGTTTTCTGTATAAAATGGTGCTATTCAAAGACAAATAAAGACTGTCCCACAAGATCCAGGTGTCCCAGGTGGCTCTGGGGTTAGTTTCCAGACAATATGCCTTCATCTGAGGGTGGGAGTTCAAACCCCACTCAAGTACTTACTTTTAGGAACGACATTGAATTGACCCCATTACAAATTATATAGCTTTATATTTCTACAACGATGAAACATTTCAAAGATTCCTTTTCAGGCAAACATGTCCACTGTAAGACGAACCTAATAGTTTTACATTGGGTTTCTACGTGTATGTATGTAGGACTAATAACATAATAAAGTTTTCCATTGGAATGCATTGGGCGTTTAAGTTATATAACTCAGAAACTACAAAGCATTTCAAAGTAAAAAGTTCCAGCATGTATCTCCACTGTAAGCTGAATCTAAAAAAGTGTGAATGAAGTTTCTAGGTGAACGTGATTTTTTGACCCCCCTTGAAGCTCCCATAGACCCCATTATAAAAAATCTCAAATTTGGAAGCACTATATTTCTAAAACGATGAAACATTTCAAAGATTCCTTTTCAGCCAAATATGTCCACCGTAAGACGAACGTTAATAGCCACAAATGGCGTTTCTAGGTATAAGTATGTAGGATGAATAGCATAATAAAGTTGCCATTGAAAATGCATTGGGCGTTTAAGTAAAAAAAAAAAAAAAAAAAAAACTCATATATTTTATGGTTGTGGATGACATTGTATGGTACTATATTAAGTCGTTTTGATTTTTTTTTAATGAAAATCACAAGATAAAAAGAAATGTACTACAATTTCTCCTTTGCTGAATGCTTCGGATGACAACACACACAACACAACATCTGGGACTTGAACCGTGCCGACAAATTACCAGGCACAACCTTTATCCAGTGAGCCACGCTGGATGCTTGGTGACTTCACAAAATGCCAAATAGAAAGTTACAGGAACACCAAAGGCTTGCTTCCATTGTTCCATTTTTTGAGAAATGTCAAAAAAACGCAAGGCTATAGCCTTACGGTCTTGCACAGCATGCCGTTTTTCACCATTTTGTTGATTTTTTAGGATTTTCGAAAAATGTCAAAATTTTGAAAAAAGCGCAAGGCTATAGCCTTACCGCTTTTCATCGTTTTGATGATTTTTGAAGATTTTCGAAAAATGACGACAAATAGCATAAACGCAAGGCTATAGCCTTATGGTCTTGCACAGCATGCCGTTTTTCATCGTTTTGAGGATTTTTGAGGATTTTTGAGGATTTTCAAAAAATGTCGAAATTTCGAAAAAAACGCTAAGGCTATAGCCTTACTGTTTTTCATCGTTTTGAGGATTTTTGAAGGTTTTTGAAAAATGGCAAAAAATGGCAAAAACACAAGGCTATAGCTTTACGGTCTTGCACAGCATGCCATTTTTCATCGTTTTGAGGATTTTTGAGGATTTTTGAGGATTTTCAAAAAATGTCAAAATTTCAAAAAAAAAAAAAAAAAAAAAAAAAACGCAAGGCTATAGCCTTACCGCTTTTCATCGTTTCGATGATTTTTGAAGATTTTCGAAAAATGACGAAAAATAGCAAAAACGCAAGGCTATAGCCTTATGGTCTTACACAGCATGCCGTTTTTCATCGTTTTGAGGATTTTTGAGGATTTTCAAAAAATGTCGAAATTTCGAAAAAAAAAACGGTAAGGCTATAGCCTTACTGTTTTTCATCGTTTTGAGGATTTTTGAAGGTTTTTGAAAAATGGCAAAAACGCAAGGCTATAGCCTTACGGTCTTGCACAGCATGCCGTTTTTCATCGTTTTGAGGATTTTCAAGGAATTTCAAAAAATGTCGAAATTTTAAAAAAAAACACAAGGCTATAGCCTTACCGTTTTTGATCGTTTTGAGGATTTTCGAAAATGAGGAAAAAACGGCAAAAAACGGCAAAAACGCAAGGCTTCACGGTCTTGCACTGCATGCCGTTTTGCATCGTTTTGAGGATTTTTGAGTTTTTTTGAAAAATGCTGAAATTTCAAAAAAAAAGAAAAAGAAAAAGAAAAAGAAAAAAAACGCAAGGATATAGCCTTACCGTTTTTCATCGTTTTGAGGATTTTTGAAGATTTTCGAAAAATGACAAAATCTGGCAAAAACCAAGGCTATAGCCTTAAGGCCTATTCAGAGTTGGATTTTCGGTGGCCACCGCGACCACCGCGACCACCGTTTCCTACAATATGACGTCATACCACCGCTACCACCGCACCTCCCAGCCCTCCTCTCGGATTTTACTAACCACCGCACCGCGGTGGTTCCAGTACTTGTTTTTAACGGCTGCCAGCTGGTAAAAAAAAAAAAGAAAGAAAAGAAAACACACCACAGCACGACGGCCAGGAGGAGAACGAAAGGATTCAATGATAGACACAATGACATAAACAGAATACGAAATAAACATAAAAGCAGCAGAATTTATTATAATTGAGGTAGGAAGTAGAGAAAAGCAGAGGGGAAAATAAACAACAATGGACGCGAGGAGAACGGGGAGGGAGGGCGAGGTGCTGCTAGTCGTATAGGGGTACGGAGAAGTCGGGCCGCCGCGAACTCGGACCACTATATATGAAATAGCGGTGGTCGCGGTGGGACAGACTATATATAGCGCGCGGTGCGGTGGTCTGATCGGTGGTCGCGGTGGCCACCGAAATTCCAGACTCTGAATAGGCCTTTACGGTCTTGCACATCTTGCCATTTTTCATTGTTTTGAGGATTTTTGAGGATTTTCAAAAAATGTCGAAATTTCGAAAAAACGGTAAGGCTATAGCCTTAGTGTTTTTCATTGTTTTGAGGATTTTTGAAGGTTTTTGAAAAATGGCAAAAAATGGCAAAAACACAAGGCTATAGCTTTACAGTCTTGCACAGCATGCCGTATTTCATTGTTGTGAGGATTTTTGAGGATTTTTGAGGATTTTCGAAAAATGTCAAAATTTAAAAAAAAATGCAAGGCTATAGCCTTACCGCTTTTCATCGTTTTGATGATTTTTGAAGATTTTCGAAAAATGACGAAAAAAACGCAAGGCTATAGCCTTACCGTTTTTGATCGTTTTGAGGATTTGCGAAAAATGAAAAAAACTGCAAAAACGGCAAAAACGCAAGGCTATAGCTTCACGGTTTTGCACAGCATGCCGTTTTTCATCGTTTTGAGGATTTTTGAGGTTTTTTGAAAAATGCCGAAATTTCGAGAAAAAGAAAAGAAAAAGAAAAAAAAAACGCAAGGATATAGCCTTACCGTTTTTCATCGTTTTGATGATTTTTGAAGATTTTCTCAAAATGAGGAAAAATGGCAAAAATGCAAGGCTATAGCTTTACAGTCTTGCACGGCATGCCGTTTTTCATCATTTTGAGGATTTTTGAGATTTCCGAAAAATGTCGAAATTTAGAAAAAACGTAAGGCTATAGCCTTACCGTTTTTCATCGTTTTGAGGATTTTTGAAGATTTTCGAAAAATGACGAAACCTGGCAAAAACCAATGCTATAGCCTTACTGTCTTGCACATCTTGCCATTTTTCATCGTTTTGAGGATTTTTGAGGATTTTCAAAAAATGTCGAAATTTCGAAAAAACGGTATATAGCCTTGCGTTTTTGCTATTTTTCGTCATTTTTCGAAAATCTTCAAAAATCATCGAGACGATGAAAAGCGGTAAGGCTATAGCCTTGCGTTTTTTTTTTTTTTTTTTTTTATTTTGACATTTTTCGAAAATCCTCAAAAATCCTCAAAAATCCTCAAAAATCCTCAAAACGATGAAAAACGGCATGCTGTGCAAGACCATAAGGCTATAGCCTTGCGTTTATGCTATTTGTCGTCATTTTTCGAAAATCTTCAAAAATCATCAAAACGATGAAAAGCGGTAAGGCTTACGCTTTTTTCGGTATAGCGGTATAGCCTTGCGCTTTTTTCAAAATTTTGACATTTTTCGAAAATCCTAAAAAATCATCAAAATGGTGAAAAACGGCATGCTGTGCAAGACCGTAAGGCTATAGCCTTGCGTTTTTTTTGACATTTCTCAAAAAATGGAACAATGGAAGCAAGCCTTTGGTGTTCCTGTAACTTTCTATTTGGCATTTTGTGAAGTCACCAAGCATCCAGCGTGGCTCACTGGATAAAGGTTGTGCCTGGTAATTTGTCGGCCCGGGTTCAAGTCCTAGATGTTGTGCTGTGTGTGTTGTCATCCGAAGCATTCAGCAAAGGAGAAATTGTAGTACATTTCTTTTTATCTTGTGATTTTCATTAAAAAAAAAATCAAAACGACTTAATATAGTACCATACAATGTCATCCACAACCATAAAATATATTATATCTTTCATTCACTTTTTACTTTGAAATGTTGTGTAGTTTCTGAGTTTTTTTTTTTTTTTTTTTTTTTTTTTTTACTTAAACGCCCAATGCATTTTCAATGGCAATATAACACAAACTTTATTATGCTATTCGTCCTACATACTTATACCTAGAAATGCCATTTGTGGCTATTAACGTTCGTCTTACGGTGGACATATTTGGCTGAAAAGGAATCTTTGAAATGTTTCATCGTTTTAGAAATATAGTGCTTCCAAATTTGAGATTTTTTATAATGGGGTCTATGGGAGCTTCAAGGGGGGTCAAAAAATCACGTTCACCTAGAAACTTCATTCACACTTTTTTAGATTCAGCTTACAGTGGAGATACATGCTGGAACTTTTTACTTTGAAATGCTTTGTAGTTTCTGAGTTATTTAACTTAAACGCCCAATGCATTCCAATGGAAAACTTTATTATGTTATTAGTCCTACATACTTACACGTAGAAACCCAATGTAAAGCTATTTAGGTTCGTCTTACAGTGGACATGTTTGCCTGAAAAGGAATCTTTGAAATGTTTCATCGTTGTAGAAATATAAAGCTATATAATTTGTAATGGGGTCAATTCAATGTCGTTCCTAAAAGTAAGTACTTGAGTGGGGTTTGAACTCCCAACCTCCAGATGAAGGCATATTGTCTGGAAACTAACCCACAGAGCCACCTGGGACACCTGGATCTTGTGGGACAGTCTTCATTTGTCTTTGAATAGCACCATTTATACAGAAACATGACATTGATCTCTGCTGTTTTTTTATTTATTCATATAAATGATATTGTTTTTCCTCGATTTCAACATTTTTCAAAGTCTCAAAAACGATAAAACCGTCATACTAGTACTTGAGTGGGGTGTGAACTCCCACATAGCCTTGCGTTTTTGCTATTTTTCGTCATTTTTCGAAAATCTTCAAAAATCATCCAAACGAGGAAAAGCGGTAAGGCTATAGCCTTGCACTTTTTTCAAAATTTCGACATTTTTCGAAAATCCTCAAAAATCCTCAAAACGATGAAATACGGCATGCTGTGCTAGACCGTAAAGCTATAGCCTTGTGTTTTTGCCATTTTTTGCCATTTTTCAAAAACCTTCAAAAATCCTCAAAACAATGAAAAACACTAAGGCTATAGCCTTACCGTTTTTTCGAAATTTCGACATTTTTTGAAAATCCTCAAAAATCCTAAAAACAATGAAAAATGGCAAGATGTGCAAGACAGTAAGGCTATAGCATTGGTTTTTGCCAGGTTTTGTCATTTTTCGAAAACGATGAAAAACGGTAAGGCTATAGCCTTACGTTTTTTTCTAAATTTCGACATTTTTCGGAAATCTCAAAAATCCTCAAAATGATGAAAAACGGTAAGGCTATATCCTTGCGTTTTTTTTTTTTTTTCTTTTTTTTCTTTTTTTTTTTTTTGAAATTTCGGCATTTTTCAAAAAAACTCAAAAATCCTCAAAACGATGAAAAACGGCATGCTGTGTAAGACCATAAGGCTATAGCCTTGCGTTTTTGCTATTTTTCGTCATTTTTCGAAAATCTTCAAAAATCATCGAAACGATGAAAAGCGGTAAGGCTATAGCCTTGCGTTTTTTTTTTTTTTTTTTTTTAATTTTGACATTTTTCGAAAATCCTCAAAAATCCTCAAAAATCCTCAAAAATCCTCAAAAATCCTCAAAACGATGAAAAATGGCATGCTGTGCAAGACCGTAAAGCTATAGCCTTGTGTTTTTGCCATTTTTCAAAAACCTTCAAAAATCCTCAAAACGATGAAAAACAGTAAGGCTATAGCCTTAGCGTTTTTTCGAAATTTCGACATTTTTTGAAAATCCTCAAAAATCCTCAAAACGATGAAAAACGGCATGCTGTGCAAGACCATAAGGCTATAGCCTTGCGTTTATGCTATTTGTCGTCATTTTTCGAAAATCTTCAAAAATCATCAAAACGATGAAAAGCGGTAAGGCTATAGCCTTGCGCTTTTTTCGAAATTTCGACATTTTTTGAAAATCCTCAAAAATCCTAAAAACAATGAAAAATGGCAAGATGTGCAAGACAGTAAGGCTATAGCATTGGTTTTTGCCAGGTTTTGTCATTTTTCGAAAACGATGAAAAACGGTAAGGCTATAGCCTTGCGTTTTTTTAAATTTCGACATTTTTTGAAATTCCTTGAAAATCCTCAAAACGATGAAAAACGGCATGCTGTGCAAGACCGTAAGGCTATAGCCTTGCGTTTTTGCCATTTTTCAAAAACCTTCAAAAATCCTCAAAACGATGAAAAACAGTAAGGCTATAGCCTTACCGTTTTTTTCGAAATTTCGACATTTTTTGAAAATCCTCAAAAATCCTCAAAACGATGAAAAACGGCATGCTGTGTAAGACCATAAGGCTATAGCCTTGCGTTTTTGCTATTTTTCGTCATTTTTCGAAAATCTTCAAAAATCATCGAAACGATGAAAAGCGGTAAGGCTATAGCCTTGCGTTTTTTTTTTTTTTTTTTTTTAATTTTGACATTTTTCGAAAATCCTCAAAAATCCTCAAAACGATGAAAAATGGCATGCTGTGCAAGACCGTAAAGCTATAGCCTTGTGTTTTTGCCATTTTTTGCCATTTTTCAAAAACCTTCAAAAATCCTCAAAACGATGAAAAACAGTAAGGCTATAGCCTTAGCGTTTTTTCGAAATTTCGACATTTTTTGAAAATCCTCAAAAATCCTCAAAACGATGAAAAACGGCATGCTGTGCAAGACCATAAGGCTATAGCCTTGCGTTTATGCTATTTGTCGTCATTTTTCGAAAATCTTCAAAAATCATCAAAACGATGAAAAGCGGTAAGGCTATAGCCTTGCGCTTTTTTCAAAATTTTGACATTTTTCGAAAATCCTAAAAAATCATCAAAATGGTGAAAAACGGCATGCTGTGCAAGACCGTAAGGCTATAGCCTTGCGTTTTTTTTTACATTTCTCAAAAAATGGAACATGTAACTTTCTATTTGGCATTTTGTGAAGTCACCAAGCATCCAGCGTGGCTTACTGGATAAAGGTTGTGCCTGGTAATTTGTCAGCCCGGGTTCAAGTCCCAGATGTTGTGTTGTGTGTGTTCATCCGAAGCATTCAGCAAAGGAGAAATTGTAGTACATTTCTTTTTATCTTGTGATTTTCATTTCTTAAAAAAATCAAAACGACTTAATATAGTACCATACAATGTCATCCACAACCATAAACTATATTATACCTTTCATTCACTTTTTACTTTGAAATGTTGTGTAGTTTCTGAGTTTTTTTTTATTTTTATTTTTTATTTTTATTTTATTTTTACTTAAACGCCCAATGCATTTTCAATGGCAATAGAACACAAACTTTATTATGCTATTCGTCCTACATACTTATACCTAGAAACGCCATTTGTGGCTATTAACGTTCGTCTTACGGTGGACATATTTGGCTGAAAAGGAATCTTTGAAATGTTTCATCGTTTTAGAAATATAGTGCTTCCAAATTTGAGATTTTTTATAATGGGGTCTATGGGAGCTTCAAGGGGGGTCAAAAAATCACGTTCACCTAGAAACTTCATTCACACTTTTTTAGATTCAGCTTACAGTGGAGATACATGCTGGAACTTTTTACTTTGAAATGCTTTGTAGTTTCTGAGTTATTTAACTTAAACGCCCAATGCATTCCAATGGAAAACTTTATTATGTTATTAGTCCTACATACTTACACGTAGAAACCCAATGTAAAGCTATTTAGGTTCGTCTTACAGTGGACATGTTTGCCTGAAAAGGAATCTTTGAAATGTTTCATCGTTGTAGAAATATAAAGCTATATAATTTGCAATGGGGTCAATTCAATGTCGTTCCTAAAAGTAAGTACTTGAGTGGGGTGTGAACTCCCAACCTCTCAACCTCCAGATATAGACGTACAGTCTGGAGCCAAACCCAGTGCACCACCTGGGCAGGGATGGTGGCTGTGCTGGGTCATCTTATTTGGCTTTGAGTAGCAAACAGAAAAATACACCCATCTCTGCTGTTTCTTATTTATTCATATAAATTATGTCATTTTTCCTAGATTTCAACATTTTTCAAAAGTCTCAAAAACGCTAAAAACGTCATAATATAGCATGTGGTCCGAGGTCATGTACTATAACCTGTCGTTTTTCTTCGATTTCGTATTTTTCGAAGACCTCGCAGATCCTCAAAACGATGAAAAATGGCATGCTGCGCAAGATCGTAAGGCTATAGCCTTGCGTTTTTGCCAGGTTTTGTCATTTTTTGAAAATCCTCAAAAATCTTCAATACGTTGAAAAACAGTAAGGCTATAGCCTTACCGTTTTTTCGAAATTTCGACATTTTTTGAAAATCCTCAAAAATCCTCAAAACGATGAAAAACGGCATGCTGTGCAAGACCATAAGGCTATAGCCTTGCGTTTATGCTATTTTTCGTCATTTTTCGAAAATCTTCAAAAATCATCAAAACGATGAAAAGCGGTAAGGCTATAGCCTTGCGCTTTTTTCAAAATTTTGACATTTTTCGAAAATCCTCAAAAATCCTCAAAATGGTGAAAATCGGCATGCTGTGCAAGACCGTAAGGCTATAGCCTTGCGTTTTTTTGACATTTCTCAAAAAATGGAACAATGGAAGCAAGCCTTTGGTGTTCCTGTAACTTTCTATTTGGCATTTTGTGAAGTCACCAATCATCCAGCGTGGCTCACTGGATAAAGGTTGTGCCTGGTAATTTGTCGGCCCGGGTTCAAGTCCCAGATGTTGTGATGTGTGTGTTCATCCGAAGCATTCAGCAAAGGAGGAATTGTAGTACTTTTTTTCCCTTGTGATTTTCATTTCTTAAAAAAATCAAAACGACTTAATATAGTACCATACAATGTCATCCACAACCATAAACTATATTATACCTTTCATTCACTTTTTACTTTGAAATGTTGTGTAGTTTCTGAGTTTTTTTTTTTTAACTTAAACACCAATGCATTTTCAATGGCAATAGCACAAACTTTATTATGCTATTCGTCCTACATACTTATACCTAGAAATGCCATTTGTGGCTATTAACGTTCGTCTTGCGGTGGACATATTTGGCTGAAAAGGAATCTTTGAAATGTTTCATCGTTTTAGAAATATAGTGCTTCCAAATTTGAGATTTTTTATAATGGGGTCTATGGGAGCTTCAAGGGGGGTCAAAAAATCACATTCACCTAGAAACTTCATTCACACTTTTTTAGATTCAGCTTACAGTGGAGATACATGCTGGAACTTTTTACTTTGAAATGCTTTGTAGTTTCTGAGCTATTAAACTTAAACGCCCAATGCATTCCAATGGAAAACTTTATTATGTTATTAGTCCTACATACTTACACGTAGAAACCCAACGTAAAGCTATTTAGGTTCGTCTTACAGTGGACATGTTTGCCTGAAAAGGAATCTTTGAAATGTTTCATCATTGTAGAAATATAAAGCTATATAATTTGTAATGGGGACAATTCAATGTCGTAAGTACTTGAGTGGGGTTTGAACTCCCAACCTCCAGGTGAAAGCATATTGTCTGGAGCCTAACCCACGGAGCCACCTGGGACACCTGGATGTTGTGGGTCAATCTTGATTTGTCTTTGAATAGCACCATTTATACAGAAAATGACTGATCTCTGCTGTTTTTTATTTATTCATATAACTGATATCGTTTTTCCTAGATTTCAACATTTTTCAAAAGTCTCAAAAACGATAAAAACGTCATACTATATCATGTGGTCCAAGGTCATGTACTATAGCCTGTCGTTTTTCTTCAATTTCGTCATTTTTTGAAGATCCTCGAAAATCCTCAAAACGATGAAAAATGGCATGCTGTGCAAGATCGTAAGGCTATAGCCTTGCGTTTTTGCCAGGTTTTGTCATTTTTCGAAAATCCTCAAAACGAGGAAAAATGGCATGCTGTGCAAAGCCGTAAGGCTGTAGCCTTGCGGTTTTGCCAGTTTTGTCATTTTTTAGAAAATCCTTAAAATGATGAAAAACGGTAAGGCACTTTTTTTTTTAGATTCAGCTTACAGTGGAGATACATGCTTGATCATGATGTCATCAAGATGTTTCACCATGTTATTGGCTTTCTTCAGACCTCCATTTCTTGGGAACACAGAATGGGGAAACGTTTTTATCATGTCTACTCAGCACCTCTAGGGTATATTAATGACATATTAGAATGTTGAAAATGGGTGGACTTCCCCTTTAAGGTAGTGCAGTAGACTGAGTAGAGCTATGTGTGATGATACACATGTTAATACATATTTAGATTTTCTTTTCAATTTGATGGTCACCACCCTGCCCTTCTATTAACAGATTTGTGTGTGATTTGCATTTTGAGTCCTAATTAATTTGTGTTTGGTTTAAATCCATAACTTGTTTTTTGCTTGTCTGTGTGAGACACATCATCCTGCATGCATTAATCATACAGATCTTTCTGTGTGCTACTTTCTGTTTCAAGTGGACATTTTGAGGGAAGAGGATTGCTGATTTACAACTCTGTTCCTCTGTTCACTGCAGCGCCTCCTACACACTGAAACACATTCTTCTTTGACAACTTTGGTATTATAATTCTATTTGCATTTTTATACTGAACATGCATTTTCTGTTTATTAAACGTTTGTATGGAAAGGGAGATCCCTGCTATTTAATCACAATGATTATCATAATTTATAGCTTTTAATCAATATACAATCAGTCAGTTTTGTAAGATTCAATGTCATTTTGCATAGACAGAAGTTACCCCCCTTGTGTGTGCAGCAATTAAGTTGCATGAATGTTTGTTTTACAGATGGAACCATACAGACACGTCAAGTTAGCAACATGACCCGTGTGGTAGCCAGGGACCGCCACAAGCATATTTTCCACCTGCTAGTGAAGACAACTTTGATGAGGCAGAATCATTCCTGAAGAATGAATCTGTCTGTCAAAAGATGGTAATTAATCTGACAGACTAAATTGCAATATACAGTTAGATCATGTCTTGTTCACATTTCCTCAGGGGAAAAACTCGCATGCACTTTTTAACCACAAATAAGTTTGAGAGATTTGGCCCATGTTGATGTCACAAGCACAGATTGGCAAAGAACTTTCAGTGAAAAACTCAACAATACTTTTTAAGACAAACTTTACTTCATAAAAAACAAATAAAATCAAAACAAGCAAACAGTAAAGTAAACCATTGTCATTACAGCACAAAGGCAACAAGTTGAGTAGGCAACATGGCTGTAGTCGGTCACCATATCTTGGAAACTTATTAAATGATTTTAAATGTAAAGTTGGAGTTCATGCTTGTTTTTGCGATTGACAAACAAAGGAGCACAACAAGAAAGGTGCAGTCTGTTTGAAAGCTTATTACAATAGAAATGAAAGTTACTCACATGCCAGAACAGAAGTAATGTATCAAAACAACCATTTAACATCTTATGTCATTTGAACATATTGGCAGTGTTAAAGCTTGGATATTTTACATTTCATAGAGAACAAAGACACATGTGGTTAGTACTCAGGCTTACTTTTTAACTATCACAGTACAAACATGTATACTCACAGAAACGCGCGTGCGCACGCACGCACGAGCACGCACGCACACACACACACACACACACACACACACACACACACACACACACACACACACACACACACACACACACACACACACACACACACACACGATGAGGCCAGATGGAATATTGTTTCCAAGAGTAGTTGGTTGGTACATTTACACAATAAAACAGTACAATCCACAGAAGTATAATTGTCCTCTTTTCCATTTGCTACAGGACAAAACAGCATTTTACCATTAACTTAACCATGCAGGGCTTTTGAAGAGAGGTAGAGGTCACCAGATTAACACATTCACTGGCAGGCATTGATTAATGAATTATTCTCCCACGACCACTGTATTTTCAGACACTTATTTTGAATGGCTACTTGTCCCAAGATGTGGACCAGAAGTCAATTTTTTTTTCACCTGGAATATACATTTTGTAACTGGATCATTACATCATGGGCCGTTGAATAATGCTTGTTTTGACCAAAAACTAAATTTGGAAATAGAAAAAGAAAATATCTCTAAAAATATCTATAAGCATTGAGGTGGACAGAGACAGACTTTTCACTTCCAGTTTATCTGGGTTTTTTTTAGGTCTCCTAGCAACATAGAGAATTTTATACATTGACAAAAAGTGTGATATAACGTAATCAATAAAAACACTGAAATGATGAGTATACTCATCAATATGTTGTTAAGTTTGCTTAGTGGGTAAAAAGCATGCTTCACCAAAGGTATACATATAAACGTGGCTTTGGGAACACTGCAGGTATGTGTCAATGTGACTTTGAAATACAAAATAGACAAAACAAACAAATAAATGTATATCTGGATTGTTACAGAGTATTTTCTTGTACAGTTCCCTTCAATTGTTAGACTTGAATAAACATCATCTTTAACCACACTCAACAATCAGATAAACATTTTGCAGCACCACAGATTTACAAGGAACTCATGCAAAAAAACACCTCTTGCCCTGTGTGTCGTGTATCTGGGTTTATACTGTAGTTGCATCCTTGACAACAAGGATTATGCGTTCTGTATTCCTCTTGAGTTACAGTATAGAGATATCATCAAGGTGATTGTGTGTGCATGCATGTGTGTGTGCATTATGGGTTTGTATGTGTGGGTGGGTGTTAGACCACAGTCCCTGCAACAACAGAGGCAATAATGATTCCTAGTACCACACAGCAGATAATAATCATTATTTTCTTCTGCATTGCATGTCAAGAAGACAAACCATTAATCCAAGGCAGCAAATGGGGAGTAGGGAAAAAATTAGAAGATTTTACACAGTATGACTCTCAGTCTTACATTGTCTGTAAGTATACAAACAGGGCAGGTCAATTACTTACAGTTGACAAAAACTGCAGCTTTGGCTTTATTGTTGTACACCATGAATCAAATATGAGAAGACTAAAAATATTAAATAAGAAAACCATTCATTCAATGATTATTATGTAAGTTCAGACATTTAGCATCTGTACTTAAATAGTAATGGTATATCTGTGACTTTGTTAAAGTAAACTATGTAGGACTTGCTTAACAAACCAACTTTATGTATAAATCTTGACAACACCACCAACACAGACACCTAAAACAGCAGAGGGGCTACTTAAAGTGAACTATTTCATGCTGAACATCCTAGACAACTAGTATAGAATTTTATCAATGAATGGCAATCGGTGCAGAGGCTTTTTCATTTTTTTTATTGCTAATGCTGAATTCAGTATGCAATACCATTGCGAATCAAGTATAGGCTTAATGTAGATCAAGCATAACATTCTGACTGGTCACTTCACTTAAAAAGCTCATGATGAGGGATGACCTCCATGCTCTTCATGAGAATTGTAGGCTACCACAGTACTAGACTATGTACAGTCCATATCATGGAAACTATACACAATAATAATTGAATAAATATAATTATGGGAGTGTGTTATGCATTTCCTGTGAGGTAGATGTGAACAGACCCATGATGGACAGTATATCTTGGGGCTTTGTACCATATGGGGAGGCACAGGCGCATTTTAAAGACGTTATTGCGGTTTTAATATAGTCAATCTACAATCTAAAATATTCACAGCCCATACATACAAAAACAGAAGTTAAAGTATGTTAAACATTTAGCTGCATGAAAAGCTTGAATGTTACTGCAAAGTGTTTGCTCATAAACAACCAAAATGTTATGGGCTACTTTCTGCCAATAAAGTTCATTAGTGTTGGAGTTTGGAGGTGTTTATATTCAAACTCCTGGGGGGGACTGTGTCAAGTCATGCACAGTTGTATTTGTTGTTTCTTTTAAGTAAATAAAACAACAGTGACTTTAACTACTGGACTGATTAATACCAACTGTTGAGATATTACAGCTTTCAAATCTGAACACTCATTGTAACACTCATTGTGTTTTTTTATGAAACAAACACAAGTAATTGTTGAGTTAAACATTGTGTAATACATGCATGGGCTGTCATTGTCAAAATAAATAAATAAATGTATCACAATCTAAACTAAAAGATCTGTTGATTTCTAACTGAGTCCAGCTGTTAGAGCAATGATGAAGATGATCACACAGACTGCAATGCAAATTCCTATCAGAATCATCTTCTGTACAGGGGCAGTGGGGAAAGAGAAAGGGATGAGTTAATTAGATGACCTAGTGAGTGTAAAGAAAAGAAAAAAAGAAACAAGCAACAAGCAAGCAAACAAGCACTAAAAGTGATGAAACCAATGAGGTCATTGTACACTATAATCATACAAATTATAGTTTATGGGGGAATTCAATGAATTTGGATTGAGATACATATGTGACAATACCGATTGGAACCAGGAGATGGCAGAGTTGTCCTCCAATTATACTGTATCTCTTTACTATTTGTGGCTAGAGGTTGTTACTTAAATGAATGATGAGGGCAATGATCCATTTGATAACTGACTGTGTTTTTGGATAATGCTGCTGGTGTATACTCTTTCAGCATTATACAAAATAAGACCAAAACACACATGCTACATTCAGTATAAGCACAGGTCATGCAGACATTGCATACATACTGGCATGGCATACATACTGTATGCCATGCTCGATAAGACTCACCCTCCGTGCTTTACTCTGGTATTTAACAGCCTTCTTAGTGTCAGACACCGCCCTCTCCACATAGTCTACAGAATGTTCCACATTGTACTCTATACGGTCTATCATCTCCCCCTAGAAGTGTTTGGTTAGGGAGGATGTGGGGGTAGGAGGAACCGGGGTGGGGCAGGGGGACATACAGAGAAGGAGAAGAAAAGAGAAGCGACAGCAAGGAAGGGAGAAAAGGCAGAGGGGGGAAGAAAAAGGTGGTGAGAGTTAGGCTGTAGACTGTGCATCTTGTGTCTCACCCGTTTGCTGCACTTGCTGGTTCTTTTGCACTTAGCAAAGGTCTCCTTGGCCTGTTCCACATACTCCTGGGCCTGTAGAACACTGTGCTCAATGTTGTTCACTAGTTCACCCTGCAGAAAGAGAGTATAAGATAGGATAAGATAATACAAGTCTCTCATCACTAAATCTCATCACTTTCCTATTGCCTACTTAATAGATTTATTTCAGGTGTATTCACCTTAATGCAGACTTTGTGGATTTTCATTATGTGGACTTACCTTGTTATAAAAAATACTATATTGCATATATACCTAAACTGCTCTAAGGATTAAGGAACCAAGCTTCTGGTACTGTGTATTAGCATTAAAATATATACTATATGTGCCACAAGTAGATAATAAAAAAGTGAAAATCACATTAAAATTACCTTGCCACAGTAGCAGGAGGTCGCAACTTAGATTCAGGTAAATGGGAGAGAAAAAAGGATTTAAATGACCACAGAGGAAGATGACAAGAGAAAGAAATTGATTTGGATGATGAGCAGGTGAGATGACAAAAATCACAGATGAGGAAGACAAAAGTAGTAAATAAACGCAAAGTCCAAACTGATGTAATACTCAATGTTATGGAAGTGTGTTAGTTTGATCAAGAATTCAAACAATTATGTACATTGTTTATGATTATAATTAGTGGTGGGCATTGATTAATTTTCTTAATCTTGATTAATCACACTGTCTGATACCAACTTCACTGTGGTAAATTAAATTAGTAATTCAAACGTACCTAAGTCAAATTAGTATACCGTAGTTCCCTCCCAGGTGATATTAATCCGGTGTACATAACACCCGGGTAGTTGTTGTTGTTGAGTTGACAGATGTCTAATTGTGCCACTCCGGTAATTATTATTATTTCAACCTTGACCCAGTTCGGCTTCTGACTTGGATTAATGGCGATATTTTTTTCTTTTCTTTTTTCAATCACACAATAAGAGTGGCACAATAACGCAGCACAGTAACACTGATATTGGCCCACCATTAATTGTAATATATAGGTTCTCACATAGGCATAACATGAAGACATAATGTTACTGTATGCAGTGCAGACATTATACTGTATAACTCCCACACTATAATTATGAAGGGAAATCCACTGGTGCATAGTCCCTACAACACATTACATAGCGTACTCCCTTCATACGTATGTGAAATGTAATATTCATACACATTGCTATCGATGTATTCTCTCACATGCACTCTTCAATTTCAGTGTCCTCATTTATTAGTATTACTGATGTCAGTCAAAGGTGTCAAATCTGTAAGTAAAAAAATATACTGTGTAATTCTCAAACACATGCAAAGAGAGAAATGCACTGAGGTGCACAAGCTAACTTGGTGCTTCAGAGGTATGTGCAAGTGTTTAAATTAGTTAATTTGCATACATTTGCAACAAAATTGTCTCCTTTCTTGAGTAGCCAACATTTTTAAATTAAATCTTATAGTGCCTAGAATCTTATAGTGCATAGAATGTATTTAAAAGTATTGCTATTTTGATTACTATGCTGGCTATAACACTATGCAACCAATGGCTCAGGAAGAAGTACGGTAGACTTGACATTTAGGAACTGGAAGGTTCCTAATTTGAGCCTAAGATCCGGAGCAAGAACACTGTCCTGACTCCTGACTCCTTGGGCACTGATAAATACTTTCCCACTGCTCTTAATAGGATTCATTAAATGCAGAGGTACGTGCAAATCTGGCCACTGGTTGGCCTCACCACCTCTTGGGTCTCACCTGGCTTTCCACTAACATGGCCATGTCCACAAACATGTCATGCAGCTCTCTGATGCTGTTCTCCAGTTTGATGATCTCATTGTGCCGTGTTTCAATCTCATTCATTGCTTGCTGGGTGATGTTGTCCATGATGATCTAAGAAGTTTGAGGAGTGTCAAAGACATGGATGGGGGAGAGAAGATAAAAGAGATGGGAGACAGAGAGTGTAAGGTCATACGCATCATGTGTGAAACTGTGAATCTCTGCAAATTTGTTTTATTACCATACTCACCCCTGATGTGAAGATAGCCGGGTTGTCACTCTCCAACATACTCTCCAGCTCCTCATTTGTTGTGTTCCTCCCAGCTAAAGAGTATAAACATGCACACCACACACACACACACACACACACACACACACACACACACACACACACACACACACACACACACACACACACACACACACACACACACACACACACACACACACGTCATGCTCTGGCAAGAAAATCAGTAGACTGGTAGGAAGGTAGGGGTCTCATGCACCCGAAAGATTCTAACCTACTTTTTTAGAATTCCTAAAGTGTCTAGTTAATGAATTTTGATGTTAACAATTCAATTTTTGTCCCACATATGTTTTTTTTAATCATTGTTGTATCCGTCTGTGAAAAAAGAAAACTTTAATTGAGGATATCTCCAGAACTATACATCTGACAGAAACCATGATGAATTGATTGATATGAAGTTTGCCATGGTTCCATCATGCATAGTGCATACAAACCCAGATCAACACAGAATTTGTTATAATTCGTCTATACTGCAATGACAACAACTCCTCCCTCCTGCACCCGATTGATATATATATATTTTTTTCAAACATTTGCATTATTAGAATCTTCAAGATGTATAGTAAACAACTGCTGGTGTTACCCACTTCAAATATGGGCACAGGTGTGTTTATTCTGGGATATTGTTTGCTATAGGGCCAAGTGAATTTCCACAAATGCAAAAAAGAGAATGGCCAGCTCAATTGCCATCATAAGCTGATATAGAACAGCAGTTTGTGTGTGTGTGTGTATGTGTGTGTGTGGGGGGGGGGGGGGGTACTGTATGTAGCCAACTACATACAGTATCCTATATGTTCACAATGAATCATCAGCACCTGTATCATGCTTCAGCAGAAATCCAAGAGAGACGATCGTAGAAAATTCCAACAACATGCTCCTGAAATCTGTGTTTTACATGTGCCTGGCATTGAGCATTGAAACTTTACACCATTCTTTCAAGTTATGGTTCTGCAACTGACAAGCTTGCCCAGCTACACAGTATCTGTGATATACGCCTCCACAAACCTGCTGATTCCCTTTTTCGCATGGAGGATGTATAATCTTATTCCAGAGAGTCTTGCTGGTGTCAATTTAGCAACAACTGGTTATCATCAAGCCTGCTACCAAAAGTTTACAATGAACCAGAAACGCTTACAGAAGAGGTCTAGTGTGATAATCCTCTAGTAGCTTCACAATCACCTCATAAACAAGCTCCTACCAAACAGTCGTTTCCTCCAGAGTGCATCTTTTGTGGAAAGCTTGAAGTGAAAGTGTTAACAAGTGAAACACTAAAGATGCATTAAGTTCCTATATAAGAATAGCCGACGAGGATTGAACGAGTCTACATGGAAACTGATTGAGCCTCGAGCCTTGGAAATTGGACTTCACCGTCTCCATGGCAGCACACTTCTCCACGTCAGCATCACCAGGAATGATGAGGGTCAGTAACTTTAGGAGATCAGTTGGGATGAGGTTATCCAAATCAGATCAGCCTATCAGCTGTAGGAGGCCAAGGAAGTGATTTTAACCCACTGAATGTCTTCTGGATTGTACGACGAAGAAGTAGGGCGGCATAATCTTCATTCTTGTCCATGCTCCCAAGCTTAAAAGCATTGGACACAACATCTGAGACAGATAGGCTAGCACTCTATACTAAATTATAGGTGATACAACCTTTATCATCTGCTTTGACATTAGTAAAGGCAATCCTCTCATGATACTCAGGATTTGGAAACCCATTTCTCTCCAACTCTTGGGTGTAGATGAGATTTGCGACATGATTGATGGTAGTTTGCTTTTCTTGCAAACAGATCCTCACCTTGCACCATGCGATGGAGACGGTGAAGTCCAAGTTCCAAGGCTCGAGGCTCAATCAGTTTCCATGTAGACTCGTTCAATCCTCGTCGGCTATTCTTGTATAGGAACTTAATGCATCTTTAGTGTTTCACTTGTTAACACTTTCACTTCAAGCTTTCCACAAAAGATGCACTCTGGAGGAAACGACTGTTTTGTAGGGGCTTGTTTATGAGGTGATTGTGAAGCTACTAGAGCATACCTGGGCATTGTGCGGCCAGGGGGGCCAAATGCGGCCCTTTGGCTGACTCAGACCGGCCCCTGAAAGGGTACTGTGGTTTTCAACCAGTGGTCCGGGGACCACCAGTGGTTCTTGAGAGAGTTCCAGTTAAATATGGAAAGTTGGTTAACCAGATATGACTCTTTGAGAGCGTAAAAATGAAACCATGAAACCAAATGGACCCTTGCGGGTCCATTTGGTTTCATGTTTAAATATTCATCTGAACTAGCCAGAGAATGTAAAAGAATGGTTGTTTTTATCTATGTTTGCCAGGTTTGTTTGTGAAATCCAGTCTGGTATTGTGGGCAAAGGCAAAAGAAATCTTTAGTTTTGGGGTCTGTGGGGCTAAAATGTCATCAAATGGTAGTTCTCTGTGGCTCAAATACTGAATATATAGAGGGCCCTGGTGTCAAAATGGTTGTTCTTACTCTTACTTTTATCTTGAAATTAAATTAATATTATGCAGATTTTAGTTCAGCATTTAGTCTTGGCCCTCCACAATATTTTATTTATCTCATTTGGCCCCTTGGGAAAAATAATTGCCCACCCCTGTACTAGAGGATGTACCACACTAGACCTCTTCTGTAAGTGTTTCTGGTTCATTGTAAACTTTTGGTAGCAGGCCTGATGATAACCAGTTGTTGCTAAATTGACACCAGCAAGACTCCCCCCACAAACTGCTGTTCTATGTCAGCTTGTCCTTATGATGGTAACTGAGCTGGCCATTCTCTTTTTTGTATTTGTGGAAATTCATTTGTTCTATATTTGGGTTTGTATGTACTACACACGATGGAACCATGGCAAACTTCATATCAATCAATTCATCATCCAAAGGCGAACATGACATGGGGTGAATGGTTTCTGTCAGATGTACAGTTCTGGAGATATACTGATTTAAAGTTTTCATATTTCACAGCTGAAGATCTGGGATGGATACACATATGGTTTGGAAAAAACACATATGGGGCAGGAATTTGAATGGGTAACATCAACAGTTGTTTACTATACATCTTGAAGATTCTAAAAATGCAAATGTTTGAAAAATATATATTAATCGGGTGCAGGGGGGAGGAGTTGTTGTCATTGCAGTATAGACGAATTATAACAAATTCTGTGTTAATTTGGGTTTGTATGCACTATGCATCATGGAACCAAGGCAAACTTCATATCAATTCATCATGCAAAGACGAACATGGCATGGGGTGAATGGTTTCTGTCAGATGTACAGTTCTGGGTATATCCTGCTTTAAAGTTTTCTTTTTGCACAGCCGAAAATCCAGGACGGATAGAACATATGATTAAAAAACATATGTGGGACAAACATTGGAATTGTTAACATCAAAATTCATTAACTAACACTTTAGGAATTCTAAAAAAGTAGGTTAGAAAAATATATCTTTCTGGTGCATGGGACCTCTACCTTCCTACCAGACTACAGGTCCTGAGTCAGGTCTAGTATGGTGATGGTATATGTGTCATTTGACCAGATGGAAATAGTGATCACTGATCAGCGATCATTATGAATTCACTACTTCACGTGAAGTTCCACAAAAGTGAAAGAACAATATTATTGAAAACTATTTTCGAGTCTCACTTTTCCTTTATTTCACTGGGAATTTTAACCTGTTGTGGCTAAATATCTCTTTTATTGATGCCATACACATTTGAGATTGGTCCAATCGTCTACGTTTAACATAAACCCTGTTCTGGCTAGGTGGCTTAATTGGTCTACGGCTATGCCATGCTGTAAGAAAAGAGTTATATGGTCTCAGAATAATGTGACTTCTTTGCTAAAGACCCATGCAGGCAATGAGTAATGCAGTATCGACCATGTCATTGAATTCAACAAGTGACAATAACGACATTAGCAAGTTCTTATAGCATGCAGTGAATAACCCAACCCTCATCTCCTCTGTGCACATCTGGGAATTCATTAAAGGATCGATGCTCATTGCCCTCTATCCATCTGCTGGGTAGGTTGCACCTGCATTTTTCTACATCCATCACTATCACTAAGCACCCAATGAGAAGACTAGGTCTGACTTACACTTTCAACCTGCATCCATATTAATTAATCAATTAATTAATTAATTAATTAATTAAATTCAGAAAGACAGGCAGAACGCATCCAGAAATAGAGCTACTGATAGGGTTCACCTGGAAGGAATCAAATCAATATATTTGAGATTTTGTGTCTGTGTGTGTGTGTGTGTGTGTGTGTGTGTGTGTGTGTGTGTGTGCGTGTGCGTGTGCGTGTGTGTGTGTGTGTGTGTGTGTGTGTGTGTGTGCACTAAGTGGGGAATCGTCACTGTGGGCTACGCCAGAGGTCAGTGGCTGATAGTGAGTGATGATGGCTATGAGCCAGAGCCATTGATTGCCTTCTTGAACAGAATACTAATTTGACTGTCACTGTGGGAATGTTGTCTACAAACATACATGCTTACGTGTGCGTATGTTTATGGTGAAAACTCTTATTCTAATATTATTACTGTTGGGTGGAAATCGTCTATCTTGTACAGTATGATGAAGCAGCAGGGATGCTGTATATACTGTATGGAAATTCCTGACAAAAAGCAAGTATACATTTGTTGTTATAGTTATTGTACTCTACTCACTAACGTCATTTATAATGGGTGCGTGGGTGCGTGGCACCCATGGGCCCCATCGCCACTCTAGGGGGGCCCCGAGGCCCAAACAGACTTTTTTCCTTCTCCTTTTATTAAAATATATCTTGTCGCGTGGGGCCCACGCGAGCAGCATACGGGAGATGAGCTAATGTCACTTTACTTTCATCTAAAAAAGTGCGGTGAACAGCAACCTTATTACAGTCAGACGTACAAAGATGGCTAGTGTCAAAGCTGCGACATTGAGGCGTCAGAAACTAAGCGCTCGAGAGTTGTTTGTGCAGCATGTTGGTCCCTATTTATTGTCCCGATCCTCAATAGAAGTCCATGTAGAATGGCCGCCCTTGGACTGGCCACTTAAAGAGAACGGAGTTGTCGCTGCTGCTCGACTCTGTGCTTACCTTTTGAAAGTCCACCGAGATTTTTTTGAGATTCCAATCTAAAAACTCTCAGGCCATTCTCACCCGATTTCAATAATTCCAAGTGTGGTCCAAGTATATCCAAGTATATTTTCAGTTGCTATATAGGTCATGCGTTTATAGTATGCATTTATCACACAAAAGGAGAGGGGAAATTTTCGCATTTTCTCCATGCACTGTCTCTGTGCCCCGTGCCGTGCGTATTGGGGATTCCCCGTTCTTATATGGAATACGACACAGCTGTGTATATGGAGCTAATTACATGATCTCAGTCTGTTTGCACAGTATAATCTATTTTACTCTATATATAATCAATTATATTTATAAAATATAATCTTAATATAATCAAGAGCTATTTATAAGTCCTCAATATAAAACCACAAAGAGCTTAATATGCTTATCTTATGTGTTTATCATATATTTTAATTTAGCTTTAAAACATAGGTGACAGGAACTGTAACCAAATAACAATCCTACTGACTCTACTGATTAAAAAACAGCCACTGCAACCATATAATCTATGGTAGGATATGTTAATCACTTATCATGTGTGGCATAGCCCTAATATATTTTAGTTTTTTCTAGGGTGGGATGTCTGTATTCATCTATCAAAATACATTTATCTAAATACATCCATTCATCTTCACATGCTTATCCATAGCATGGTTGGCTGATTGGTGACTCTTGTTATAATTTTCTGGCTATTCAACCTTATAATGTAATGTTGCTTGTTGATTTTTATTAGTCAAGGTGGGATAGGACGAGAATATAGGCCGTAAAAGAGAGCCTTCCCAAACGATCCAAATTATCTGACAAACACCTCTGCACGCGCATGTGTGAGCGCACGCTGAGAGGGCCCTTTTGATATCGGCACCCATGGCTGATGAACCCTAATGTCGCCACTGACTCTACTGTGCTCTGTACTGTAGGCTATTGTAGTGTACTGTGCAGGCCAGGGTCCCCAGAACATTTAGACCCCAACGTCACGCCGGACTGTTTCCAGCGAGATGCCCCACGACCAAAAAAAGTCGGAATTCGCGGCAAAAAAGACGTCTTTTTGATCATTCATTTCTCGGTCAATTCTGGACCATTTTTTACATTTCAAAATGCAGCGTGATGGGCACACGCCACTCTCTCAGATGCTGTATAGAATATGTGGGTAGGTCTTCTCTATGATCCAGGATCGAGCAAAATGTAACTGTCGGGATTTCGGTGGAAACGGTCCACCGAATTCCCGACAGTTACATTTTGCTCGAAAGGTGACGAAAATACCAATAAGGGAATTCTCTGCGGGTTTCGGGTAACGTTAGGGACATTGCGTGGAGCGAAAATCGAGCCCTAGAAGTCTAGAAATGTTCAGTCTTAAAAGCAGTGGTGATGAAAAAGAAAGTGGTGATGAATATAGAAAGTGTTCTGTATTGTAATGTTATTTCATTGCTTATGTTTGATGCAGTAATGCACTTTATGATTTTTATGCTAAGACACATGCACAGTATACTGTATGATTATGTTTGAAATTATGTATGCAATTTAAAATGCATATACCTGTAGAGTACAGTTAATGCTGTTATTTACAATAACGGCATTTGTTCAATATGACCAGCTCATTTGAATTACTGTATTACTGTAAGTGATTTGTTGCAAACACACACACACACACACACACACACACACACACACACACACACACACACACACACGCACACACACACACACACACACACACACACACACACACACACACACACACACACACACACACACACACACACACGCACCCTGGTTGGTTTCCTCAGACAAGCACAGAGGGAGGCTCTTGGATCTTATTTGTTACCATGGAGACCTTAACCCGGAGACAACCTAATATGAAACTGAGAATACTCACTTCACCCCTTAACGTGTAGGGGCTATTAAATCATTCATGCTATGCCTACTACTAGTACCCTTATTATTTCACCTCCATTGTTATGCTACAGCGTCGTCGAGAGAAACACTCAAGGAATGCTTAATAAATGGTTTAACTCTTAAAGACATTTATGATTTGATTTGATATTTATTGTAACCCTATTGCCTGATTTATGAATTGTATATTTTCTCAGTTATTCTATGAATTTGAGTTTGACTTTGAATGAATAGAGGTTTCCACTCTCTTTTGGGAGTGGATGAGTTGTGGGTGCAGTGCACCACCGTGACACTCTCCTGAGAGTGAAAGAATGCCACACAGACAGAGATGAGATGTAATAATGTAACAATAGGATGCAATGATAACTCTGGCATGAAATAATTACTCTAAGGGGCCTTTATAGCTAATGTCATGAGTATTATCCCACTACGCTCGCGCACGAGTAGGGCCATGGCCTACTTGGGGCAGGTAGGGCAATAGGAGAGACAGGTAGGGCAATAGGAGAGACAGGTAGGGCAATAGGAGAGACAGGTAGGGCAATAGGAGAGACAGGTAGGGCAATAGGAGAGACAGGTAGGGCAATAGGAGAGACAGGTAGGGCAATAGGAGAGACAGAGACTTTGTCAACAGCGATAGTGCAGCTCTCCACTATGGTTAAGCCTGCCCTAGCCTGGTCTAGCCCTCAATGATTTTGGCCTTGGGGGGGCGGGGTGTCGTGGGATCCACACGGCGGAAGTGCTGCGCTCTGATTTGATCTCACTAACGTGTCGTCATCTCCGGCCCCTCCCCCTCCCGTCCACTGCTGTTCTACGTCACATCATTTAGAGCGACACCCACCCCGGAAGGTTCACTCCCCCCTCAAGGCCACTTTCCAACGTGCGTTAGTCCAGGCTTTCCGTTTTCGCGCAAGGCGAACGAAAATGAAAGCCTGGGTGTCGAGGCTAAGCCTGCCCCAGAGCAAAAGGTTCTATGGCGTCGTTATTCCACTCACCGTATTTTCCAGACTATAAGGCCCACTGTTGTTTTTTGAGAAAATGAAAGGCTTTTACGTGCAACTTATAGTTTGGAAAATACGCTAATATGTTCATGTCATCAAATCAATGTCAACTTAACTCTCAGTAATAATAGTACAAATGAAGCTCAACGGAACCAATGGATCTATTATGGTCAATGTGATTTTAAAAATGCCAAAAAACCCTGCAATACGATAAAGGATTGCTGGTAATTTCACACTTCATAGGCCACCTCCCATAACTGTTACTTTTATTAGCCCTAAAAAATACGAAAATAAGAGTGGCCCTCACATAAGCACACAGGTGTGCTTTTGTAAGTGTTGGGAAGAATAATAAACAGTGAGAAAATCTCTAACAATTCTTATTGCCTGGAGTCCACTCTTGGCAATAAGCTTGATGGCCAGAGCATATAAACTAACTCACTTCCTGCCCACAGGCTACAGCATAACAGACCTCACACTCAAACCTGTGTGTGTGTGTGTGCGTGTGCGTGTGTGTGTGTGCGTGCGTGTGCGTGTGTGTGTGTGTGTGTGTGTGCGTGCGCGCGCTGTATGCTTGCATATAACTCTCATCAAAAAATATAAACGCAACACTTTTGTTTTTTCTCCCATTTTTCAGAGGATGGACTTAAAGACCTAAAATTCATTCCAGATATACAATATTACCATTTCTCTCAAACACTGTTCACAAATCTGCCTAAATGTGTGATATTGAGTGCTTCTGCTTTGTTAAGATAATACATCCCACCTCACAGGTGTGCCACATCAAGATGCAGATGTGACATCATGGTTAGTGCACACTACTCTGGTCACTACTATGCAACCTGTCACAGTTAGGTAGCTCCGTGGTAGCAGAGTGCCCAGCGAGTCCAGAAACCCGAGGATAGAAGAGAATGCATGTGACAAATCCTATTAATCATGTAGTGTTGGAAAAAAGCCCAGCCTGGTTGAAGACCAGTGGCTTTGTAGCAGCTGGTAAAAGTCGTTGCTGCCGCTGCACCCTATGACACAGTGTGACAGCCCCCCGTTGCATTCATGGAGTCCCCTTTTGGCAGAAGAGAAATCTCTCCGAAGAGGATCCCTAAATTATTTCAATATCTGGTCGGCTGGATGTTCCAGTCAAGATATTTGGCCGTTTTCGTAAGAAATGCGGCACTCTCTCTAATGTCCGAAGCCAATTAACGGCAAACCTTAGAGAATATCAAAACCCTCTTGGATGGTCCTTCTTGCATATAACTCCTGGAAAAAAAAATCATGTTTCTGCAACAAAGTGAAAAGAAACGTATCACTCCAGGTCTATACTCACTGATCTCCAACTGTCTCTGTATGCGTCCCTTGCAGCGCTCCCTGTAGTCTGACTGGGTGGTGTTGTACTCTGACATCACCTCTACAAACTTGCGGGACAGCGTGGAGTGCTAGAAGGAGCAACAAAACACAACTCTTAAGTTTAATTACATTGGTACAGAACGGCCATTATCAGAAAGAAAACACACAGGCATTGATGTACTGTATCAATGTATGTATGTATATATGTCATGACGTTGTAACAAGATATTATAGTTTGTATTTCACCGACTAGACACTAATGTCCACACTACCTTACTACAGACAGACAGACACACAGACAGACCAAATATTATTGAGATCACTTTCCTCTCGGTCCCGGACTAAGGGGACATAAATTACTACTTGTGATACGGCAAGTATGGTGCCCACCACTGTGCACTTTATGAGAACTCAGGTTTATCCTCTGACGGAGAGGTGAGATAAACACTGCCTACTGGGCAACTCCCTGCCTATATATGGTATACTCCATGCTGGAACTGACCAATAGCACCTATCAGACTTGTAGCTTGTAGGCTGAAGGCTCCTTGTGCTCAGACAGAGCTAGGCAAGACAGCTTTCTCCTTCAGTGGCTCAACATCTTGGAATGAACTCCATACCACTCCAAATCAGTTTCCACCCTAATTGCTGCTTAATGGGTTTATTTTATTGACTAAGTTGTTCTGCATGAAGTTCCTTCCTAATTTACCCTGATTTATACTGCAATGTGTTGGATGTATTTGACTGTATTTTGTGTATTGTAACGTCAGCTAGATTAAAAATGAAGGTTTGTACAGAACTGTACTTGCAAATATAAAAATAAAGGTGACAATGATAAATATGATGGTGATGATGATGTTGATACTGTACATACATAAAGTCATTCCTGTGTTTTAATCTTGCTTCTGCCTCTCACCAGTGATCAATAAAGCTTTATGCAATTCTTTTTTTTTACCAGGTGAAACAGAAAAATACCTGTGTCTTGCGTATCCTCAGGTCAGCTGAGGATTTATTCTGCCCCGCCTCCTCCTGTTCAATGGTATGCAGGATATCTAAAAATTAATCAGTGAGAATCAAAATCAAAACTGAATCATTAGGCCAAATGTGATGCTTAGAAATGAGTGCTCCCATAATAACATGAGCATGGATATGAATATAATATGACACGAAAATGGCTGTTCGGTATTTCCTTCCAATTACTGCTTGAAGTATGAACATCATTATGGTGCTCTAAAGTGCTGTGAGTGTGACTGAATGTGGCAGAATGTCCTTAATACCAGAAAGCTAATGTCGCAATGCTATTTTTGCTAAATGAACAGGGAACTAGGCTTAATGGCATATCAATCATCACCTTTAATGGAAACAGATTTACACGGTACTGTGGGAACCTGCTCATTCACATCCCAACTTCTATTTGAACAACATTCACACCATAGTAAATGTGTGAGTATCATTACTGTATGTATGGGTCTCCAATAGAAAGAAATGTTGGCTTGTGCATGAGAAGGAACCATATCTAAAAATAGAAAACTTTTACACACCTGAAAACTGTACGGCACACAGAATTGAAGAACTATTGACTTATAACCAAAATAAAACTAATGTTGATGAATAATCTCTATTTTTGATCCCTAACGCCATTGTGTGACAATGTATAAAACAATATTCAAATGATTAAAATTCTCGATTATTCTAGTACACAAAAAAAAATCACTAATGATATAATCGGTGGTTGCAGCCCTCAGAGCAAGAGGACATAGAGGCAAGCAGTGGAAATCCATTTATAGTTAACCAAACAGTGAATACTACAGCATGTAGAAAAGGGGAAAGTATAGTTGAGTGAATGAGACAGGCAGTGATGCAGTGCAGAGAGGTGGGATATTGAGAAATTGAAGTGTGAAATATTACGGTGCTACACACTAGCGCGCGCACACACACACACACACACACACACACACACACACACACACACACACACACACACACACACACACACACACACACACACGCACACACGCACACACGCACACGCACGAGTAGAGAGTAAAGGGATTTACAGGTGGGGAGTAATACGTCGCGCCTTCTAGTTCATTTTCAACCATCGCTTTGTGCTTAGAAAACACTGTGCGATAAGCAAACGTGTGATGCAAAGCGTTATTGCACGGTGTCCAGTGTTGTTTGTTGCACTTGTGCTTGTTTCGTGCACATGCCGTGTCTGACTTTAGACCTCCATTCCGGTGAGCTTTTTTCCACGCTACGCGATTCTCATTTTTGGCACGTGGGAATCGCCACGATAGTGCGAGCGTTTATCACTCCCCGTCTGTAATGCCCTTAAGATAGTTGAGACGAGGAAAGGAGTTTAACATGAAAGGAGAAGGAATGAGCTAAAAGCATACCATACTGTACTTACGCTTTAATTTGGAGCGGACTTTGTTAGCCAACTTCTTGATATCCGACATCAGATCTTCCAATTCAGCCTTAGTCTCTGAGGACAAGAGAAGAGAAAAGAAAAGTTTCTCTCATCATAATTTCACAATGGTATCGTTTCTTTGGCATGTAATGTTTTATGCTTATAAGAAAGGGAAGAAAGGAACAATTACCATTTTTATTCTCAACCCAATGTTTGCAAATTCAGTCTACTTCAAGGGAAAGTCACTTATGTGCAAAATCACTTATGTGGAATACCTTTCTTTGTGGAGTACCTTTCTGTTGCTATATGTTGCACTATCATGTCTAACCTAATGTACTATCTACCTTCCTTTTATTTTATAGTATATACAAGTGTAGGTATTTTTATGTTATGTACTGTATATGTAGATTTTTCTTGGATGTTTCTTTCTGTTTGTCTCCGCTCTCCCTCACCCCTATTTCTTTCAGGGAGAAAAAAAAACGAAATGATGGAGCTTGCACAATATCAATACTGATTCTCATTCTAAATAGTTAAATAGACAAACTGCCACAAATGACCAACCAACATTTTTTTCCTAGCTAAAAAAGGTTTAATTGTAATGTGCAGATAAACAGAAATTTAAAGCACACTATATTTGTTCTGTTCATTCAAGCCAGAGACACAGTCGGCTGATTGATAATGCACACGGCCCATCCTTCTAACCACACGTCAGCAGAATGGCTGCCAAGTCAAGTGGCCAAATGTTTGGGCCGCAGACCGTTAAGAGATTCCTGATCAACCACAGTAAATAAGTACATTAAGTAAATAATAATTAACCTTCATGTACAAAACACTAGAGTTCAAACCGCCCTATCAAGTGCCTCTGCAACATAATTAATGCTTGTCTGAACAACGTAAGAGAGCATACACTGATGAATAAGGGAGAACTGAAATTAGAGACAATTGAGTTGTGACTTATGACACTGCACGCCTCTTCTGTGATTCTCAATCTTCAGGACATGCTTGTTGCCATGCATGATCATCAAGACTGTGTTGCTATGGTGATGATTAACACTGATACTATTATCTCACTGTTTCAAGTTGAGACAGACAGTTGAGACAAACAGACAAAGAGTTCTTGATTAATTAAGAGTAATAGATTAATTAATGATTGATTGAGTATATTATATACCGGTAGATGATGTTAATACAATCCTGCCATCCATCTAGGGGGATCATGGTGTCAGAGAAATGTGTGAAATATGCAGAGAATAATGAATTCTGCCCAAGCCAGAAATTGTCTGGATCTGTAGTATAGCAAGGGGCCATTATTAATAATCTTTGCATGGATTCATGGTTTAATAGGAGCACTTTTGTTCTGTTGAGAACTCTAGTTTTGCCAGCTTTTTGACATGGCACTTCTGGGCATAAAAACCATGTGTGCATGCATGTGTACAGCAGGCTGTCTTTTCTCCAAATAAAATATTGTCTTCATGGAAATTACGTGAATATAAGTTCCTACTTTCAACTACACTATGGTAATGAAATATGGGTCATGGGCTAAATAAACACACTTGAAATTATTTAAAGTGCCATTGTTCTTTATATACTTTGAGCACCAATGCATGCGCTAACAAAATTATTTTAGTTTAATGCACATATTGGTATGTGCACATATTTTGAGCCATTCTACCGAATTGGTTCAAATTCAATGTTGGAAATTGTGTGAAATTTGTATGCTATTTTGTAAAAACGTTGAAGACATATTGTACCAGATTTAAGGAACACATTAAGTAAAAAAAAAAACAGTCAATTTAATAATCTCTTGGTATATCCTCTCCCAATATTTGTCACTACCGAAACATAGACTTTAACCTTTGAATAAATATACTTATTTTAATCTATTATATATTTTTTCAAATTCCCCATATACAGACCATTTAAAAAAGGAATGTAGGTTGTTTCACAATTAAATACATTTAAAATGATATTTAAACATAATTCATATATCGTATTATTGAGAGTAATCAAAATCTAAACCCTATCTTCTTTGTAAAATTAATAGAGTTGATTATATTGATTTCAGCATCAGTGATAGTGGACATCACAGATCACATCTAACTAATGATGATGTGAAAATATTGGTTGTTAACTTAAGGGGTACATACACTCGTGGTGTATGTACCCATCGTGGTGCCGCGTGGCAGTATGCACCCTCCTCCATTATTTCCAATGGACCTAACCCACACCGGCTCAGGTAGCTGCGCGGAGGCGCGCGGATACCGCACGATACAACATTGTTGTATCGGCGCGGGTTCGTGGCTGTGGCTACAGGGCTGTGCACTAAACAGCTCCAGCCATCCTGTGTGTGTTGCACGGCATTTACTGTGCAGGGTCGCCGCACTTTGGCACGCGGCACCTGCTACGCATCCAGTGTGTGACCCCCTTTACTATTTCTTCTTGACAAAATAGCCAGTGTTTCGGAGGTGAAATATAACGTAAAAACAATCTTAAAACATAATTTTATAAAATTACCAGAATAATTTAGATCATGATTTGAAATTTAGAAGCTTGGGACAGCCACCTCCCAAAGTGACATATAAAGTATATATTTTTATAGGTTACATTATGTTTTATCTCAACAATTGTACACTGCTTAAATATTCGTAAGATGTTATGTATATTTGTATATATGCAAGGTCTGACTACTTGTTTTTAAAATATATATATTCTTCATGGTGGTACTGCAATTTGAACCAATTCTGTAGAGTGGCTCATTTATGCATGTGTGTGATTCAATCAATGTCACATTGTGGCGTGACATTAACAAGACAGCGAGACAAAAACTGTCCCCTGTATTCTAATACAGAGTCAGTGCTGTCATTCCAATATATGGCAATTCCCATCACTGTCCTTTGTTTCCTTTTTATTCTGTCTGCCTACCTCAGTAAACATATTGACAGTGCTCAGTATGTTTGCTCCTCTTATTGATTGTCTAGAGTCCATGTTTGCCATTTGGGACAGGAACCACAAATCCTACTGCAAGTTGAAGGCAATGTATCACTACCTTCAACTTGTAATGTAAGGTATCTCCTGGTAAATGACAAAACTGAGGTTGAATATAAGTCTAATGGAATATCAGGGACTGGAAAATTAAGATAAAGTAGTTGTTTTCAGTATAGATAACAATCAAGGTACATACCAGCAGAGGTGGGTAAAGTTGCGTAGAGTAGCCAAACTGCTATAAAGTACCGTATACCCATACACCGAAGTAAGAGTCAGTCCTACTCATTAATCAGTTCTACTTGATGACTACTCTATTGAGTTAATTCATACAATCTGATACAGTGTTTTAGTATAACAACACAACTGAACTAAAACTATGTTTTACTTTCTGTTTGCCTGTCATTGCCAGGATTACTTAAAAACAATAATAGATTTCATGTTGATAGTACTTTAGACTAATGCTTTGCCCAAATCTTACAATATTCCAATCATTCATACATGCAGAGGTGAAGTCAATCAATGCCAGCGTCTGCACTTGTCATATCACATTCACACAACACACACCAATGGCAAGGATAGGCATTGCCAACACTTCAAAGCTGCATCATTGTTTGAAATAATCCATGCTACCCTGTAGGGAGAAACGTATATGAGAGAGATAAAGAGCCCAGAAGTGAGAGGGGGAAGAGGGAACCTAAAAATAATTTTGGTTTGATTTAGTCAGAGCAGCTCCTTTGTGCACATACTGCGAGGGTGGGAGAGCAGGGAGACAAAATTCACACCCTCAAAGCAATTTAATCAAGACTCTCCACTCCATCTCAACCGAAGCAATTAACGAGGCAGACAGAGGATAGTCGGACACAAATGTTAAATAGTCTGCATTTCTACAACACCTTTATCCAAAGCTCTTTGCAATGTCATTCACACATATTCACCCACCCACCGATGATGGAGACAAAGGAGTTTAACTAATCTCGGCTACTGCCAGGTTGCGTTATCTGCGTTATCAGTAGTTAAGAGTCCTCCAATAAACACGTTTTTTGAGTGTTATTGCTTACAGAATTTGACTAAGCCGCCTGGGATCTTTCCAGGTGTACTCTTCCGAAATGCTACACTTTGCGGAAGAGTGTTCTCTATCATAAATATTCAAATGAAGATGCTTCATTGTGTAGGTGTACCGTTCCACTCATCCACATGACTTTGGGTGAGTGGTGTTCTCGATCGATCGGCGCCGATTTAAATCGGCCGATTTCATAAATAAATGACTCAATCGGCCATCACCAAAACCTCCGATCCGGAAATCCGATCTGTATTGGTTTTGACTCGCTGTTTTTGGCACCTAGTGCATGTTCGGAGCGCTCCGTTTCTGACCCCTCAATGTCGCAATTCTTCTACTATGAGCCCATGCGCAGCGCATGTTGTTGACGTAGGGTCATTGGAGCCTCTGACGTCGTTCACAATGGCCATCTTGGGACGGGACTAAATACACTATTATGCTCATAGACACAATGTTACGCTATCCTGTCCCAAGATGGCCGCCACGTGACGACGTCACGCCCCATTGGCCAGCAGCGCTGCAACGTCACATACGTCAATAACATGCGCCGGCTCAGGGAAAGATAAACACTACACAGATAAGTTAGCATTAGCATGCCGCTACGAATTGAACGCAATGTCTGTCGTCTGGAACTTCTATGCTGTGTCTGAGAAAGATATGTGACCGGGGACCAAGAGTACAGACAGTCCAGACCCGAACTTAGTATTAAAATAGTTAATCTTTATTGAAAAATACTAAATATAAAACAGTGCTAATAGGAACAGTTAATAATAAGAATAAACACAGGTTGAATCACACAATTACATCAGCGTTCCCTAATACTAGTACAACTCAGACTCGGCAGTGAATGAGTTAAGTGATTTTCACGTAGGCTAAAGCAGTGACCACAAGACTCGTGATCATGCCTGTAAAACATGTAGAAAATGCAACCAATGAACATCCAGCATACATATTTGAGCATTATACATTACAACACATGTGCATATTATTGTCTTTAATACATAATATATAAAGTGCAAGCTCACCCGAGACAAACTGCTGCAGCACATTAAGCACACGAATGCAATGCTGGCGGCCCTCGGAATACGACGCTCACTAGAAACAACCATATTTACAAGACCTTTTAGTTTCAACTGAACTACTGTTTTGTCGCACCAAGGCACCAATACAATCACGCTATTATGAGAGAGAGAGAGACTTACATGTTGCGCAATAGTTGTGCTACGCAGCGCGTTGAACACCACGCACAGCACACGGGCCGTCGCTCTGCAACAATGCGATAAGCCCACATTACTATAACATCCCACAAAACCCACCAAACACATAATAAATGAACGGAGCATAGGCAATACCTTTTGAGTGCGGGCTGCTAAGCCCCCCTTGCCCCTTCTCTCTGTCCTGTCGGACTCGGAACAACCCGTCGTCCCTACAGGAGACCAATTTCGTATGATTAACTACATATACCATATTTCAGAATTAGCGATCACAGAAACAAACTATGTTTTTGTCCAATGCTACTCACCGGAATGCTTTACAGCACCAGCACTGCTCGTAAATCTCTCTCTCGCTACGAGCCACGCCGTTCACTCCAGCCAACACACACGGAAGCGTCTTACAGTGTTTGCCCCAGCTGCCATCTAATGAGCCCAAATCCCCGTTGCCAGAGACACGCCTCCCATCACGCGTTGCTCACCCGGCTACACTCACCCCCCTGGAAAACTTAATCAGTGTCCCACTGATTGCCTGGTTTGCCAGTGGTACCAAAGGAACCCACAACCTCCAACTGAGATGCCCTAACCCCCGGCCTCGTACTCCTCTCAACCCGATGATGGATGGCTGACCGCGGCAGATTAAAGGGGTTAGAATGCATACCTGCGTTGCTCCGCTTAGACCGGCGGACCTGCACTAAAGGACTGGCGCTTTCCTCAAGTATCCGCCCCCCTCTGACTGGGGACTGCACTACTACTTCCGAGAATCCTCCCTGTTCCACCTGCTGGGGTTGCTCTTCTTCCCCCGCACTCTGCTCACTCTGCTCGTGGCCCGCAACACTGGACCCCCCTGCTGCACCCTGGCAATCTTCCATCTCGCTACAAATGCCAACCCACATCATGCTGTCATCACCACTCTCCTCACCTTCACTCGCTTCCACTTGCCTAGCCTCATCGCCTCCTTCACCCTTTACACCAGGACCGCACCTGCGGATCTCCGAGCGGTGCACATTCCTCGGCGGTCCTGCCGCATCCGCAGGCATCACGGTGTACACCGCCTTTTCTGGAGCCAACCGCTTGATGACCCGGTGGGGAACCGACTGCCACAAATCCTGAATCTTGTTCCTACCAATCACCTTCCGATTTCGCACATAGACCAACTCCCCTGGCTGCAAATCTGCATCTTTGGATGTCGGTCCCCACTGCTGACGGCGAGAGTTTACCGCTTTCTGCAACCGACCACTAGCATGCTCATATGCCACCTGCAAGCGCTCTTGGTGTTGTTGCACCCATTCTGCCACGCCCCCAAACTCCTCCCCAAATTCCTCCCGTCCTCCCCCAAGCAAGAGGTCCAGGGGTGTGCAAGGAGCTTGGCCAAACAAGAGGAAATAAGGTGAATAACCAGTGCTCTGATGCTCTGTCGTATTATAAGCATATACAACCTCTGGCAAATACTCCGCCCATCTCCTCTTTTTACCCGGGGGCAGAGCCCGGAGGAGGTCATGAAGTGTCCGATTAAACCTTTCGCATTGGCCGTTACCCTGCGGGTGGTATGGGCTTGTCCTACTCTTCTTCATCCCATACAATCTACAGAGGGCCCGCACTACTTCGCTCTCAAAACACCTGCCCTGATCTGAATGCAGTCGAGCTGGCACCCCGTAAGGCTGGATCCAGTGCTTAACCAAACACTTGGCCACCGTAACAGCCTGTTGGTTCCTAGTTGGAACAGCCACGGTGAACTTTGAAAACACATCAGTCAGAATCAAAACATTTTCCCGCCCGTCCGACGACGGCTCCAGGACTGTAAAATCCATGGCCACTACTTCCAGTGGCCTGGAAGCTAGCAAGCTCCCCATTGCGGTCACTACTCTTGGCTGTGGGGCCTTCGACACAATACACCTCTCACAGGACTTACAAAAATCCTCCACATCCCGATACATGCCGGGCCAATAACACCGTCCACTCACTAGCTTAAAGGTCCTTTCAATACCTTGGTGACCATGACCCCCATGCATCTGAACCAGTACCTCCTTTTGCAATGCCCGTGGCATGATGATCTGCTCTTGCTGGCCTTCTTTTGGGTTCTCCCGCTTCCTGTACAATACCCCCTCCCGCTCTACAACCCTTTCCCACTGCCTGAACAGTTCCAATACCGTAGTGGACTCTGCTTGTCTCTCTTCCCGGTTAGGCCTCTCCGCTCGCCGCCAGTACTTTAGAAAAGACGCAATCTCTGGATCCACGTGTTGTAACCGAGACAACGATTCCATACTGTACGATGGAAAGGTAGTAGTCGAGACATTCTCGGGGGAGGTCTTTCCTACCTGTTCTTCACTCCACGCAACCTGCCAACCTACTGGTTCAGAGGATCTATTCGAGTACTGCCTTGATAACGCATCTGCAGCTGCATTCTGCCGGCCCGGCCGATAAACAATCTCGTAATCAAACCGGGCTAGCTCAGATACCCACCGCTGCTCTACAGCCCCTAGCTTTGCTGTCTGCAGATGACTCAGAGGGTTGTTATCTGTAAGGACAGTGAACCTATTGCCAATCAGATACTCCCGAAACTTGTCAGTCACTGCCCATTTAAGGCCCAGCAACTCTAACTTCATGGAGCTGTAGTTCTGCATATTCCGTTCTGATGATCTCAATCCCCTACTGGCATAGGCCACCGGCCTCCTCTGACCTGCCACTTCTTGAGACAGCACCGCCCCCAGCCCCTGATGGCTGGCGTCTATCTCCACTGTGAAGGGCTTAGAGAAGTCTGCGTATGCCAAAACTGGAGCAGAGACTAATTTCCGTTTTAGGCCCTGAAACGCATCCTCACAGGCTGGGCTCCAATGTTGTGAAAACAGGTGGGCCGGCAGCGGACGCCTGTCTTTCTTTGGCGAGCAAAGCGCCGAGAGTGCATGCAGCGGCGCAGCCAAGCTTGCAAAGTTCTTAACAAACCTGCGATAGAAACTAGCAAAGCCTAGAAAGGACAGTAACTCCGCCCCATTCTGGGGGGTCCTCCACTCTTCCACAGCTTGTATCTTCGCGGGATCAGTTGACACGCCTTGTGCTGAGATGATGTGACCCAGATAGGACACCTCAGACTTGAAGAAAGAGCACTTACTGAACTTCACCTTCAGGTTACACTGTTCAAACCTTCGCAAAACAACCTCCAACCTGCGTAGATGTTCTTCAAAGGTAGACGCAAAGAGGACGACATCATCCAAATAAAGTAATAAAGATTGAAAGCGCTGGTCCCCCAAGATGCGTTCCATGAGCCTCTGAAAAGTCCCTGGTGCGTTACACAAGCCGAACGGCATTCGGTTGAACTCGTACAACCCGAAAGGTGTGCAGAAGGCGGTCTTCGCTCTATCCTTCTCGAGTACCTCCACCTGGTTATACCCACTCGCCAAATCCAGTGTTGAGAACCACCTCGCACCACTCAATGAGTCCAACGACTCTTCAATGCGGGGTAGCGGAAATGCGTCTTTACGGGTCTTTGCATTCAAACGCCGATAATCTACACATAACCGAATCGAGCCATCCTTCTTTCTGACAATAACCAGGGGCGAAGAGTATGGGCTGCTGCTCTCCCTGATAACTTTCTGCTCCAACAATTTCCTGATGTGATTTTTGACTTCCTCATACTGACTGGGCGGGATCCTCCGGTACCTCTGACTCACCGGAGCATCATCTACCACTGGGATTTCATGAGAAATTAGGTTTGTACATCCAAGATCACTCTCTGAGGATGCAAACACGTGAGAGAATCTTAACAATAGCCCTTTGCCTTGTCTCGCTTGTTCCTCCGATAACCCGGGCAAGCGGAGTGCATTGATCTCGGAAGACAGCTCCCCGTCTCCTTGTGACTCATGCTGTTCCCTAATCCTAACTTGCTCCTCCTGTGGGCCCACCCGCTCAAAACAAACAGCCGCCCCCTCCCCGGCCACTACCTCAGCCATATGTAGTGATGCAAGGCGTGTCTGCGGCTCCAGTCTAACATCTGAGGACCCCACATTAATTACCGGCACTGCCAAATGGCCATTGCTAGCCTCCACATAGGTGCTGGAGACCACCAACCCCCCGGGCAAGTTACCCTCGTTCAACCCCAACGGCTCTACCAATACAGAAGACCTCGAAAGACATAAACTGTCTGGTCCGGCAGCTGGAACAAAACAAACTGAACCTGCAGGAACGACGACCGGTGAGATGGCTGCAGCGAACATGCACTCTTTCAACATTACAGCTTGCTCATTTTGACAGGCTGCAAAAGCAGTCTGCCAACCTGGAGTGTTTAGGAGGGGTGGTGGTGGGCTAGGACCACGCTCGAGGCATAACAACTGATAACATTTCTTGATCACATTCATGCCCAGTAAGCCTGGTACTGCTGCTTTACGCTCTCTTGCGGCTTCTCCAATTGGATCTTTTACCACCAATATACCTCTCTGCGGTATAGTCTTGCCCAACGCCACCGCCTCAACATCAATGGTAAAATATCCCAAATAGGGAATGTCCAACCCATGAGCACCACTCAATGTCAACCACCCACAGTCATCCAGATTCCCACCCCACTTCGGTAACATATGATTGAAGAAGAAGCTTTCAGTCACCGACGACACATTTGATCCAGAATCAATTAAACACTGAAATTTCACTCCTCCCATGGCAACCTCGACGGTGTTACACTCCCCCACCAGACACTCATAAACCTGTGGATCAACATAGGGCACCGTCCCCGAGCCTTGCTGCGTCCCACCCGTGGTTTGGCTCCTCACCACAGGGGGAGACAGTTTCCCTGCTGCTCCGAAACTTGGGCTACCCCCTCGGCCCCTGCCGGTAACGGCGGAGGCGACTGGTCCTGACTATGACCAGATCGAGATGGCACACAAAAGCGTGCTATATGACCTGCTTTTTGGCACTTAAAGCAAATTGGCTGCCCCGATGCGTCATACCGTGGTTGCCATTTACGATTGTCTGTGCGCTTAGACCCCGATACCTGCATAGTGGCTGTGAGTTTCTGAGATAAATCATCAATTTGACCCTGCTGTTTCTGTAATAACTCTAGTACTTTAGCCAACATGGGGTCAGGCTTTGCTTCAATGGCAGCAGTAACCACGCCCGTCTCTACTGGTGCAGCCTCCACCTTCTCACAAGAACCCATCAGCCGCCTTCGACGTTCCCCCCCACAATCAGCTTCCTCCCCCCACTGGAGAGCTTCTTTACGGAGCTCGAAAAACGAAATGGTGGGTTGTTGCCTTATAGTCTTTTTAAGTTCTCGGCGGAGACCAACATCACATACATTCTCTGCAAATTGGTCTCGCAAAGCAAAATCACTACACCATGCCTCCTTGATATTGCAGTGATTAATCTCTTCCAGAATAGCCATTAGTGCATGTGAATATTCCCGCACGCTCTCCCCATCCCGCTGTCGTCTGTCAAAGAACTGTTTTTGCAACTTGGTGAGTGACTGGGGCTGTCCATAGATCTCTGTTAGAATGTCTAATATACATTGTGGATTTGATCTTTCAGCCTGGGTGCGATACTTAATTTCTTGTCTTGCCTCTCCCCCCAGATGCTCATAAATGTACGCTGCTTTTTCTCCCCCTGTATAGGAACGATAACCCCAGGTAGCATTAATTTCATCTAACCATTCATAAAATGCTGCACTGGGACCCCATTAAACACTGTACATTTCTTTTCCTTAGGCAAGTACACAATACGCTCCCTTGTACCACCCAACCCCCCCTCAGGAACAGAACTCTGGGTAGTGGCGGGCTCAGCCGCGCCCAATCTCTGTGTTAATGACTCATTTTCAGTTTTTAGCTGGTTCATCATCTCTTTTTCAGCCTGTAGTCTGGCCTTAAGACCCTCCAGTTCATTTGTCAACTCCTCCACATTCATGTTTATGTGCAAAGTCCACCTTAACAGTTATGCCTCGTAACCAGTAGTCCTCTCGTCCACCAGCCTGGCAGGAACTTGTGATGGCAGAGACTTCTCGCTCCCCGGCCTTTCTTGTTGGACGCCTGATGTCTGTGGCCACTGCTTTTAGTCACTACGCTACACAATAAACCTTACCCTAAGTGTGTGTTCAACCTGTTTCTCAGGCCACCGTCATGTACTATGGTCTAGGTCACGAAATTACTTTCACCCTGCTCGCAGCGCCAAACTGTGACCGGGGACCAAGAGTACAGACAGTCCAGACCCGAACTTAGTATTAAAATAGTTAATCTTTATTGAAAAATACTAAATATAAAACAGTGCTAATAGGAACAGTTAATAATAAGAATAAACACAGGTTGAATCACACAATTACATCAGCGTTCCCTAATACTAGTACAACTCAGACTCGGCAGTGAATGAGTTAAGTGATTTTCACGTAGGCTAAAGCAGTGACCACAAGACTCGTGATCATGCCTGTAAAACATGTAGAAAATGCAACCAATGAACATCCAGCATACATATTTGAGCATTATACATTACAACACATGTGCATATTATTGTCTTTAATACATAATATATAAAGTGCAAGCTCACCCGAGACAAACTGCTGCAGCACATTAAGCACACGAATGCAATGCTGGCGGCCCTCGGAATACGACGCTCACTAGAAACAACCATATTTACAAGACCTTTTAGTTTCAACTGAACTACTGTTTTGTCGCACCAAGGCACCAATACAATCACGCTATTATGAGAGAGAGAGAGACTTACATGTTGCGCAATAGTTGTGCTACGCAGCGCGTTGAACACCACGCACAGCACACGGGCCGTCGCTCTGCAACAATGCGATAAGCCCACATTACTATAACATCCCACAAAACCCACCAAACACATAATAAATGAACGGAGCATAGGCAATACCTTTTGAGTGCGGGCTGCTAAGCCCCCCTTGCCCCTTCTCTCTGTCCTGTCGGACTCGGAACAACCCGTCGTCCCTACAGGAGACCAATTTCGTATGATTAACTACATATACCATATTTCAGAATTAGCGATCACAGAAACAAACTATGTTTTTGTCCAATGCTACTCACCGGAATGCTTTACAGCACCAGCACTGCTCGTAAATCTCTCTCTCGCTACGAGCCACGCCGTTCACTCCAGCCAACACACACGGAAGCGTCTTACAGTGTTTGCCCCAGCTGCCATCTAATGAGCCCAAATCCCCGTTGCCAGAGACACGCCTCCCATCACGCGTTGCTCACCCGGCTACAGATATAAAGTTTGCCGTCTGTAATACATGTGGTGGAGATTCTCCACCACATGTATTACAGACGGCAAACTTTATATCTTTCTCAGACGTGTATCTGTTGTTGTGTATCTGCCCTCAGAGCTTTCTCACATGCCAAGCTCAGGGAGAGAGAGAGAGAGAGAGAGAGTCGTGTATTTATATACGTCGGACTCATGTGGTCGGTGTTTATGAGCGTTTCTGCATTCATGGTCACTTGGAACGTTTGATTTAGGCTACTGTATGTTTGTCTGTTTTGAAAATCCAGCCTGAGATTGTGGACAAAACCAAAAGAAATCTTGGTAACACTTTAGTTTTGGGTCAGTGGGGGTGAAAATGATGTCAAATGGTGGTCCGTGGCTCAAATGCTGAATAAATATTGGGCCCTGGTATGAAAAAAGTTGAAAACCACTGTAATAGGTCATAAAACACAAAAATAAAACAAAAACAAAAATATATATACTGTATATTATGTAATATGTAAAAAGTTGATGCATGTGAAGACCTTTCTAAATTATTATTTTGTCTTTTCCCCAGGTTGTCACCTGAGGTCAGGTGCAACTTTTTGACAAATGGTATTTTTGAGTATAAATTAGGATTATTCAGGTGTTACTGCCTGGTCTGGTCTCTGAGTGGGCCTGCTGAGTTTGACAGGCATATCACTCCCCATATTGCTTTCAATTGTATTTGTGGTTAAACTGATACAAAATTGTAAGACAGTAAATGTTGTTTTTGACTTGTTAACAAGCTGCTGAAGAGGTCATAACATCCGTAATATGGGGTAAATATAAGGGTAAATATTTGAATGTAACAATAAATCGGAATCGGTATCGGTATCGGCAGATACAAAAAAAAAAAATCGGAGATCGGATCGGCCCCAAAAAAACCTGCTCGGAACATCACTAACTTTGGGTGAATACATTACACATCTATACCCCATCTGACCATGCATGCACATAATATACGTGCTGTACAAAGCACACATACGCCTGCTGACATAACTACACACACATTATCTTTGTGAATTTTTCATGTTTTATTTGCATAGTGGACATGGGATAATTGGCTGATGAAAGCGTGAGTTCTATGCATAAGTGCTATGCATAAGTGCAGGCACTGTGTGTGTGTGTGTGTGTGTGTGTGTGTGTGTGTGTGTGTGTGTGTGTGTGTGTGTGTGTGTGTGTGTGTGTGTGTGCGTGCGTGTGCATGTGCGTGTGTGTGTGTGTGTGTGTGCACGCGCGCGCACGAGCATCTGTTTTATCTACCTATGATCAAAAAGTACTTTGTGGGCATGAAAAGTCCAGTCTGATTGATGTTAAAAACATTATAGGTAATTGAAACTGGGTGAAAAAGTGGGTTGGAAAAAAAGAGTAAAAAAAGAGTTTAAAAAAAGAGAAAAAGAGAAGAAATTAGAGGAGTGACACAGAATGCAAGGCAGACAAGTATGGACCGATGTCCGATGGGACACAGAGCTATCTAGTGGAAGAGTTGTGACGCTGAGCGCTTGAATGCTGTTCATGCAGCTGGAATAGGGACATAGCGGAGTTGTTTTCTATGAGAACAAATAAAAGCTATCATAAGCATGTATACAACATGTCAACTGTTTAAGTATTGTACAGTAACAACTTGGAATTAGTCTCTGTAATGTTTACAGTATGTACAATTACTACAAAACCATCTAAAATAAGAGTATTGCAGAGGGACTGTTGCCTGAGTCCACTGCATTTATGCCTACTTCTGGTCCAGGATTGTCCCTATTTGTTGTCTCCATTCCCAATAAAAGTCTATATAGAAGAGTCGCCATAACTTAAGACCAGACCCATGGAAGTGAACAGAGTTTGCTATATTCTAAGGCTCTGATGGGCCATAGCAGTGGGCGTGGTTTTCTGGTGGGTGTGTTTTTTCCCATAGACAAAATATCAATAAACAGCTATTTGAGGCATGCAATAAAGCCATCCAGGATCCCGGTGACCATAAAACCTTTAATTCTGTTAATGACCTGCACGGCACACATCTGTAGTGTGCGGTCTCTTCCTTTTCTGAGGGATATTTTTCTCTTGTTTTCCACACAAACAAACAATTTTAAATAATTAATATCAATATTTTTACCTGTCATACTGGTGCATACAAAATTTAAAGTTTAGATGCTCACTGCAGACACACAAAGGCAGATAGGGGTTGAATACACATTCCATGCCCCTGGTGGAGATATAAATTTAAATAAACCATAAATACTACTCGCTGCAATGATTAGATACAACATATTATGCACACATTATGCAAACACATATGCATGCATGCACACGTACACACACACACGCACACGCACACACACACGCACACGCACACACACGCACACACACTTGTGTACAAAATCTCTCCATTAAGGTGATTCCAATCCCACTACGCTGCCGGTGACCAGTGCAGCAAGCAGAAGGCGAGAACATATTGACCTCAAAATAATGAACGACCCTGACATTTCCGCCAGACACTGACTGATGGGCACTTAGGCGCGCACACACACACACACGCACACGCACACGCACACACACACACACACACACACACACACACACACACACACACAGACCCCATTGCATTGATCCCAGGCATGAAGGAGACGAGTTATTGTTCCTATCTTAAATACTGCTCTAACTCTGTCTAGGTGTCACACCACAGCTAGTTGGAGAGCTTGTCTGATGTCTCCTGGAGCAAGCAGATCGATTGTTCTCGTGGGGTGTGTGGGCGAGAGGAGGATTACTATTAGTGCGAGCTTCATCCTCGTGTAGGAAGGTTTCACTGCATACAAGAGTGGAATATGTGTGAAGACATAACATGAAGGGAGGGAGCAAGAGAGATGACAAAGCCTAAAGGGACTCAACCAATTTAAAACCGAGGCCAATTTAAAAAACACCTGGCCCCTTGTAAATCCTAATAACTTACATCCAGGGGAACAAGATGTTTTTATGAGTTTTTTATCTCTGATTCTTGTCCCAGAATATTTTTTGGTAAAAACAAGCTTTATTAACTCGGGCACTTTAATACTTAACTACTACCAAAAAGAGCATTATATAGAAGAATGTAGAACTTTTCCTATTTCCAACAAATGATCCACATCTCCGTTTTTCTTATGCCTGATTATAGTCATACTTTGTCTGTTCTGTGGCATCTGCTGTCATTATAAGTCATTTTGCTGCCGGTGAGTGTTTGATAAGTAGGCTAAAAGCTCTGCTTGATTTATACTACAGTTACTTTCCATTAAAGGCCTCATTGAGACATTAATGGGTCTTAAACATTATGTTTTTCATTAAAGTTCCATAAAGTATGTTTCTGTGAATTATCTGTGCACAGATAATCTAGGTTTTAGTCAAATCAGACCCAACTTGATTACTTTGTGTGTGCTTCCCAATCAGGAGTTTCACACAGCCAAGTATAGGATACATGTTGAGGGATGGATAGACAGACACACATAGCTGTTAAATGGAGTGGTTAGGCACCGCTCTTAAATGATTAAATGAAAGCAAGAATAGATTCAAATGACCACTTTAGGAATTATGTGTCTTTGCAAGACGTAGATGTACTGTGTACTATTCTTGGGCAATATACCGGTATTACCGTTTACCGTGATATTGAAAATCAATACCGAGTAATATCGCAGGATTTACAAAAAATACCGAATACCGAATATCGTATTTTACCGTCCCCTCCAAACAATATCGTCCAAGCCTGCTCATGTCGCATCGCAAAGAGTTGAGATTTGATTCCTTCTATGCATCTTCAATTCTGAACGGCATTGCAAAGAGTTGAGATTTGATTCCTTCTATGCATCTTCAATTCTGAACGGATTTTGATAATTCAAACTGGTATTTGCTGTGTCCATTGAGTGGTTTCATTGGGTGTATATGATGTGTATAATTATATACCGTTTAATGAAATAATATGGACTGAGAATGCCACCTTTTATCTTCTGCACATAGCCAGCTGCAATTAGTGAGAGAGAGAGAGAGAGAGAGAGAGAGAGAGAGAGAGAGAGAGAGAGAGAGAGAGAGAGAGCATGTGTTGCATGTAGTTGAGTCTACGGGGTTCTCACCCTCACCACGTGGCTCTCCCTGCCACGTGTGTCAGCCACGGGTTTCCATAGCAACCACACAACAAACACAGAGAGAGAGACGGAGAGAGTGTAGGAGAAGGAGCCTTATGGATCTGTACACTGAAGGAGCTTGGATTTATTGACTTTTGGATCTAATAGCGATCTTTTTCCTGATCTTTGGTGGTTGACCTGTTATTTGGAGACAAGGTAAGGTTAAAAAAAGCCTTGGTTGCTGTTTTTTTTTTTTGTAATGGCGGCACTGATTGTTTGAGGATCGCTAGTTAGATCCAGCTAAATGATGGATCCTTTGTAACCAAACGGACCCTTATGGATCTGTAACTCTTGAGATCACAAAATGAAACCAAATGGACCTCATGCTCTCAGGGACCACTGGTGGTCCCCAGACTACTGGTGTGTGTGTGTGTGTGTGTCTGTGTGTGTGTGTGTGTGTGTGTGTGTGTGTGTGTGTGTGTGTGTGTGTGTGTGTGTGTGTGTGTGTGTGTGTGTGTGTGTGTGTGTGTGTGTGTGCGCGCGTGTGCAGCGTCTGCTCTCTCTCTTGTTCCTGCTGCTGCTGCGGTGCGGTGGCACAGCAAGTTAGGCTATATTTCAGTTGATTTTTAGATACAATTGGCTACTCTGTCTGTGCATGGTGTGCTGTGATCGTCTGCTGTGGTGTTGTCCTTTGATGTAGACGTTTGATATCCACAGGGTGGATGCACAAGGGTTTAATCTAACATATAATGGGGGAAATGGTTATCGTCGTGATTGCACTGCTCGTCGTGATTGACAGGGGGGACGGACAGAGAAGATCACGAGCCCGCGTGGACAGCAGTCGGTGGTTTGGCCGCTAGACTCGGTAATATCGATAATACCGGTTTTAATCACGTTATCGATATCGATATTGAAAAATCAATATCGCCCAAGACTACTGTGTACTATATTACTGCAAACCCACAAAAAGACAAGATTTGTCTTTCATACAAGATTAAAACTTCATGACATTTGGTATAATCGGTCAAATCACATCCCTGCTGTGCAGAGCACTTGATGAGTCAGAGAATACACTGCCTTCACTTAACACTTTGGACATGACAGTTGAAGAAAACAACAGAGTTTTTTCCAGCAAGCAATACTGTTGTGTGATGGAATATAGATTAGGCAAATTGAGATAAAAAATGGACAAGCTTACTCTCATCAGGATTGGGTGAGGCTAGGATGGCACTATGTTTCCTTTTCACCTCCTCAACCTTCTCGGACAAAGACTCGATAAACCCACGAATCTCCTCCACCTGGTAGGGAAGTCAGACAGAGAGAGACAGAGTGACAAACAGATCAAAAAGGCAGATAGCATAATATAGCAATAGGGGAGTGAAAGCAAAAGAGGAGGATGGATTCCAAGAAACAGACAGTGGGGAATGAGAATCTTTTCAACAGCAACAAGTAAGATTAGTATCACAGGTTCAGACAGTCTAATTGAGCTAACCTCTGTCATCATTTTTCTGCAACATTATACCCTTCAAAATAAATTGAATTCATGTGTGTCGCATAAAATTAGATGGATTAACCCAATTATAATTTGCTTCCTCTGCTAATATGATCTCATTTGATTGAAATGTTATCAACTAACCTACTTACAGACATCCTCATCAATATGAGGCCTGTTAATGTGAACTCGACCATTTTATTTATATAATTGTGGCCTTGTCTTATTAATCAATAATTGTGAGACTGTTCAGACAGACAATCTCTATTTACAGCACATAGTAGTGTGTAGAGGGATTCATATAAATAGCACAGGTAAGCCTATTTTACTCACTGAAAAATTGCAAAATGTACAACACATGACCTGAATAAGAAATGAGATTTTAGTGTTCAATTAAGTTAGTGTTAAAGGGTGTCATGTGTATTTTGAAGTTTTACGCATAGACAGGGACATTAATTTAGCTCAAGGTCTAGGATTCTTTATCAAAAAACAAGCAAGCCTAGTTGAGCCAGGTGGTGGATAGGCTGGAGCTCACCTTTTAAGAGCATGAAATAAATATAAATAAAATATGGTTTCCTGCAGCTGGCCCAGGATTGATTCTAACCCAAGGCTCTTTGCTGGATGTAATGTGATCGTCTCGCTCTGTCCATCCCTCCCCCCTGGGGACAAAAGGGACTGATTTGCTTCCACTTTTCCCTAATATCAACAAAGCACAACTCTCCAGAGCTCCGCTTCTGTTAATAGTTGAGCTAGTTACTGTAATCCTGTCCTGTTAGCCTACTTGATGGGCTCTTGAAATAAAAATAAGTGTAATAACTTAATCACCGCCATCATCCCTCATGTCACACCAGCCACCACCCAGGCTGTGCAGCCTAAGCCTTTCGTCTGACGCAGCCAACAGCTGGAAGAACCACATGGCGACACATCTGGCAATGAACTCATCAATATCTGCATCCATCATTAATATCTGCATCCATCATTGTCATTCCAACAATCACTTTCCTTGTCCATGTATCTACCCTGGCAGCACCTCAAGTGGATTCATGTATCTGTTTCTGTTATTATCTCACAACATTGTCCTGCTTTCTGTTTCAAGTGCTATAAAAACAATATTTATTTTTTTATTACTATTTGTATTCCACCTTCTCTCTCACTCTCTACACAATCTAGGCTCTGTTATTCTTTGTCAATATCTCCATCCATTGGATTTTGCCACCACTCAATCCAGGTCATTAGTCTTCCATTACCTCATTAATTAGTTGACAGACTTTTTAATTGGTTGAAGAGGACCAGAGGGAGACATGAGTGTCTATATAGGTGTGCCATGTGAAGAGTAAGTGCATGTGTGTGTGTTTTTGTGTGTGTGTATGTGTGTGTGTGTGTGTGTGTGTGTGTGTGTGTGTGTGTGTGTGTGTGTGTGTGTGTGCGCGCGCACGCAGTTTGATGGTGATGATGGTCACCAAGCAGATGAAGCCTAATAAAGCTGCCTTGAGTCATGGATGTTTCTCAACCTCACCTCAGTTTGTACATGGTAAAAGCCCCGTTCTAATATTTGTCTCTACCGTAAGGTGGTGACTATGTTTCGCCGACTGTCCGTCCGTCCGTCCCACCCGTCTGTCCGTCCCATCTGTCTGACCGTCCCATCTGTCTGTCTGGCCCACAGTGGACAGTGGACAGACAGATTTTTTATTTTGGTATATAAAAAATGTCTCAAATGGACCATGATGACCCACACATAACTCAATTTTGACGAATGATGAATGATGAAATGATGATTGATTTTTTACAAATGCAGAAAATGTCAAAAACAAGATATGTCAACTAGATCATCACTTGATAGAGTGCAAACTTGCGCATTGCGCACAAGTAGGCCATGGCCTACTCGTGCATGAGTGGAGTGGGCTAATACTCAAGACATTACCTATAGACCACAGATCTCCGAACACCACTGAGAACCATGCACTGATCGCCTAACTTGCGCCCGCTCCGCTCACACAAGTAAACATGCACTTCAATTTAGACCAGGGGTGGGCAATTATTTTTCCCAAGGGGCCAAATGAGATACATAAAATATTATGGAGAGCCAAGACTAAAGGCTGAACTAAAGTCTGCGTAACATTAATTTAATTTCAAGATAAAAGTAAGAGTAAGACCAACCATTTTGACACCAGGGCCCACTATTTATTCAGTATTTGAGCCACGGAACACCATTTGATGACATTTTAGCCCCACAGGCCCCAAAACTTTCTTCAAGATTTATTTTGTTTTTGTCCACAATTCCAGGCTGGATTTGGGAAACAAAACATAACAAAACAAAAAATGACCATTCTCTTACATTCTCTGATTGAATGTGTAGACTTGGGCTAATTCAGAAGATGAATATTTTAACTCTTGAGAGTGTAAAAATGAAACCAAATGGACCCGCAAGGGTCCATTTGGTTTCATTTATACGCTCTCAAAGAGTTACATCTGGTTAACCTACTTTCCATATTTAACTTGGAACTCTCTCAAGGACCACTGGTGGTCCCCGGGCCGGTCAGAGTCAGCCAAAGGGCCGCATTTGGCCCCCGGGCCGCATAATGCCCAGGTATGAGACCACTGATTTAGACCCATAAAGGTGTTGCAGCCAACGGCCATAGCAGAAGCTGCAGGTCTCATTCATGACGGCATCCTTCTACCATCTGTAGTCATTATACATTGTAGACTGATAGCTATTGTTACTGAGGATATGCAATGTTGCAAAATTAATTTTAAAAAATATCTATCTTCCTCTTTTATGTCAGATTAAAAGTATGCATACAAACACTGCACAGTGATTATTTACCCTTTATTAAACACATCATGATGCAAATATGCAGAAAAGGACAAACACATACTGTAACTAGTATTCAAATGTACACTGTGTACTATGCACTCTCCACAGTGATGTTTATGTTGCGAGTGAAGGACAGTAGACCACAGTGGTCTCTCAGCTTCCTGCCGACCTGCCAAGTTTTCCACCAAATTGCTCATTAACGAGCTCCGTTGGGGTGAGACAGTCTGATTACTCCCCCCCATACGCCCCTCAAGCTGCTATCCTCGCCATCACTCGTTTTCTATACCTCTGTATGTCTCTCTCGACAATGTTCTACTTTCAAACGCTCCATATTTCCATATGCCCTTGTTCTCTAAAAATATACCATGATTCCTGTGATCCTTCATTCTCTCCCTTTGCATTCATGAGTTCTATAGTCCAACAGATGGGAAATTTGTTCAGAGAGTTAGATGTGTCTGATTGATACAGTTTGGCAGAGATGTGATTGTGAACCATAAATGGAAATAGGAAGCTGCACAAATATGCAGACATATTGTTGTTGTCATTTTATTAAAATATTTGTTTGGGGACTTTAGGGTTAGTAATGGTGCAAGTCAGACCAACACGACATCAGAATGATGTGCGGCGGTCGGAAACAATGACATGCCACCATTTACGCAGGTCATTGAATGATCCTGTACATCTACTTTACTGTAAGCCACTCACTGGAGGGAGATGTAAGATACAGGCCCATTAAAATGAAATTAGAGAGACCACTTTACTCAGAGAGCAACCTGTCTCATGTTGAAGTTAGTCTAGCTCCATGTGACTGATGGTTCCCAGCAAGCTTCTGTCTCTCTGGGGCAAGTCAATTGGTGCTACGTTGAACAAGGTCTGTCTGAGAGCCATGACCATGTTGTTCACTTTGTGTAACCACCATATGCGCACACAGTGTGTACAAGAGAACTCACTCACGAATGCCAAATACATATACATAAGGAGCACAGTGCATACAGTTGAAAAATAAAAAGTCATACATAATACAATGGCTGGGAAAGCATACCACAGTGGGAATTGTGAGTCAATGTTCCTATTCGGGACTAGAAATGGACAGCATTGTTTTGTGTTGTGTGAATCAATAATGCCCGTTTGCAATTCAATAAAACACAGAACGATCCACTCCACAGTAAGCAACAACATCTATAGCTATAAATCATATCAATGCTCCTCCAAAGGACGGAGATCATTAGATTCATCATTAGCATGGGTATAATACCCATGATAATGACGCTGTCGCTGTGCTCTGTGAAATGGAAGGTAAAATATGTACTACTAACCCAATGGGTCAGTGGAAGCAACATAGAGAAAGAGAGAGAGTCTCACCTGCTCAAAGAATTCATCCATGAAACCTTTATCCATGCCCACAGCCACCTCATCCTCATGCTCGGTGGTCTCCTTCACCTCCTTCCCCTGCTCACGCACGCACGCGCGCACGCGCACGCACACACACACACACACACACACACACACACACACACACACACACACACACACACACACACACACACACACACACACACAGAGAGAGAGAGAGAGAGACCTGAGTATCCCAACACTGACCGACAGCATCACTTGAGAAGTAACCCAAGAACCTACAGACCGCAGTAAAACTTTCAAGGAGGCTTTAAAATCAGCTTTGGCGTTAGGACCCATAACTCGAGTCACACTGAGGCTGGGATGTATGCTGTCCAACAGCAATGACGACGACATAGTGCACGGAAGGCCTCCTCCACATGTGGTCAGATGAAGAAGGGATCCAGGCCCAGAGGCAACACACAGCGCCTGGAGCCCGTTTGTGTGGCCAACATCAGCCACCTTCCCCACTGACATGTCTCTGAACCCCAGAGACATGCTGTAGCGAGCCAGACACAGGCCAGGGTATCATCAGCCCTGGTCGGATTGCCTGTATGAGCAGGTCTGTTGCAAGAACCAGAAACATCCACTGATTTGGGCATCACTGGGCATCAATGGGCATCACTGCTGCACAAACACAGACTTTGTACATTTCATCAATATGATAGATGAATAACACATATCACCCAACTGGCTGCGAGAGAGAGAGAGAGAGAGAGAGAGAGAGAGAGAGAGAGAGAGAGAAAGAGAGAGAGAGAGAGAGAGAGAGAGAGAGAGAGAGCGAGTGCTGGTGGTGGTTATAGGACAAGCCTATAGTAGGCTATTTGTCAGCAGGGGCGAAATCCAAAAGCGACCTCGCCCGCGGGCGCCCGGTTTCAAAAGTGGGCGCCCGCTTTCACAAAAACGGGCGCCCGTTTTTGTGAAACCGGGCGCCCGCTTTTGAAAACGGGCGCCCGTTTTCAAAAGCGGGCGCCCGTTTTCACAAACGGGCGCCCTTTTCAAAAGGTTATGGTTAGGTTTAGGCATAGGTTTACTGAGGTTAAGTTTAGGGTTAGAGTTAGGTTTAGGCATAGCCTAGTTTGTGAAAACGGGCGCCCACTTTTGAAAACGGGCGCCCGCTTTTGAAAACGGGCGCTGAAACCGGGCGCCCGTTTTTGTGAAAGCGGGCGCCCGCTTTTGAAACCGGGCGCCCGCGGGCGAGGTCGCTTTTGGATTTCGCTGGCTCTCCTATTTGTCCTCATCTTGTCCAGTGCTCTGTTTCACGTTGTTGCTATGAGTGGCCATGTCTAACGCAGCAGACAGCGGACACAGGGAAAGCAAAGAGGCAGGGAATCCATCGCAAGGAATGAGGAAAACTTATTGAAATGACAAAAAGGAGGTGGAGCGCTCTGTGGTCTGTACGGTTATGCATTCAACTGTACAGTGCATCATAATGTACATTGCAGTATGGTGCAATGTACTTGCTCATGGTGCTGTATTGCCACAGGTGATTATGGGGTAGGTAAGAGAATGGGCAGGAGATTAAAAGAAGCTGCCAGGTTACAGGATGCCAAGAATAGAACAGTGGTTGTCAACATGTAGCCTGTAGTTTCAAAGATCTGGAACCTCATGTGATTTTATGCTTGCTTTTTCCCCATGAGGCTGAAGCACATACAATAGATGGTGCCTAATTGTAACTTCAATGATGAAATAAATATACCATCAACAGTTTCATGGATGTTATCTTTTGTTGCATGTTATTACCTCACCCCCACCCGCCACTTTATTGTATACTAAAACAAGCTAGGAAAAGGGAAAAAGAGAGGAGTGGGTTGTCCTTCTAACAGAGTCGCGGCAACAGTGAAGCTACAGGTAGTTAGTGGCCATACTCTAGAGACTATTGCAACAAAAAAGCCTCAAGCAAGCAGCCCCAAACCAGAAGCAGAGAGGCAGAGAAGATGAAGCTGGGTACTCATTCTTTCATCATCCAATTGATTTTGACAGGCCTCTACTATCAAGTAGAAGCTATAAGCTACGTTAAACACGCTATGGCCACATATACAGATAACATGTTTATTGATTATTGAGAATGCAGATATAAGCATACACTAAGGATTTATATGCCTGGCCCTCATAGGCGATAACTCATCATGCCCGTCCCCTCTGAGACTTACACATGGATACAAGAGCATGGCAGGAGTGGTGGTCTGAAATAGCTTATGTAAACCATAAGCTATATTATCATCCTGCCTGCACCAGCATAGATTAAGCAAAGAGAATAGTTACAGTCAATAGATAACAGCAGCAAAATCCAAGTCCTACAGTAGATGAGAAAGACAATTCCTTTCCATATCAAAGCATATTTCACATAGCGTTGTGTGGTAGACAATCCAAGCAGCTTCTAATCTAGACGGTAGAAAGTATTCATACAATCCTGTCAGCCAGATAGAGGCCAACAGGGAGCATAACTAGATTTATTACTTTAATACAGCTAGGTGACATCACGTAATCTAGAATGCGCACACACGCATACGCGCACACACGCACACACACACACACACACGCACGCACGCATGTACTCTTGCATGCACACACGCACGTATAGTAAATTAACTAGTGATGGCAACGGATTATAATCTGCTCAATTAGGCAACATAGAATGAGACGACAGCTTCTGTAATCAGCGAGTGTTTCAGGGTGAGTTATGCATGTCATCTGCTATTGGTAAACTCAGTGAGCTGTGCAGGAATGCCAAAGTAAAGAACTACTGTCTCACTGGCAGTCAACACAATGCCTGTCACTCAGGCATTGTGTTGACTGCCAGTGATTGCCTTGTTGTCTGTCTGACTGCAGGGCTAATGGATTTACCACTGCTGGGGCTATAAAGCTACAATAGATAAGACCAAAATACAAAAAGTATTCAACTTTTTTACCTGTCCCAAAAAGACATTTTGAAATTAATTATTTCAGAAGAGCTGTTTGTCCTTGTAAATCTGCGCATCACTATTATTTCAGTGATTTTGTCCTACACTGACTTGTTCTTTAGTTTATTTTAGTTCACCAAGTGTTTTCCCCCCTTCATTCTAATCTACTAGAACACTAATGATGGGCGATGGGGGTTTCACCCAGACAATTATATTTTTGTAATTTTAATAATAGAAGGTTTGTTCCCCTGCTGCCACTCATGTATTATTTTAGTTTAGTTTTGTTTCTCTATGGGCAGCTGTTCAGGTGAATTTCACCTGTGTTTGAGCAAAAATGTGTGAGAAATATGTGAGATTAGAGAATGACAGACTTGACAGCAATCCTTAATCATATTCATGCCAAGTTGAATACCGCTGTTCCAGCCTGCCACTTGGAACTGCTCAATAGATACATCACAGCACTGTCACTATATCTAGCAACCTGTGAAACTGTGAATTTGTTGTTGTTGTAGTTGCACCCTATTTCCTTTTCCTAACGATTCTCAACTTTGCTTTAATTATCTTTCCGTCTCTTTCTCATTCCCTCTGCCCATCATTCTATCCTACCTCTCGCTTTCTGTCTCCTTGTCTCCTTCCACCTCCGGTCTTGGCTTATATAGAATCTTGTTAGCTAGCCCACTCAACATGGACTTAATTACCTCAGCCTGACTGGATTTCTCTTCTCCCTCCTCCACTTTGCCTTTACTTTACTACTTTACTTTCTACCCTTTGTCAAGACCAAGCTCACCTTCACTTTACCAGGTGTCAACATTTATTTAGTCTAATCAAAGGGATATCATTTAAATTTGCCAACAGCTATAACATAAAAGGGTATACTGTAACAAAGTTTAATACAATATGACACTGACCTTTTTACCATTCACGTTTTAAGACAGTGCACTGCTCTGTGATGTTAGGTGCATCCAAATAAAGAGGTTCCAGCCATGTTCAGCATTTTGACAGCAGCTAGGTTTGCTCATGAACAGAAATCTTGCGTGCTGATGGAAAGATTCATAATACAGTCATGTATTTGTTCCTAGGTCTGTTCTGGGTTAGACTACTAGAGTATCTAGTATCTATCTGGGAGGTCCAGCTGTGTCTACTGACAGTGCTGGTGGAACAGAGTGAGATGTCATGAAGTCTTAATTGAACCCTAATGACAAATCACAGCAGGCAAAGAAAGGAGAGAGAGAGAGAGAGAGAGAGAGAGAGAGAGAGAGAGAGAGAGAGAGAGAGAGAGAGAGAGAGAGAGAGAGAGAGAGAGAGAGAGAGAGAGAGAGAGAGAGAGAGAGAGAGAGATGGAGTTTCCATCCCCACATGCTCCCATGTGGAATATATTTTTACTGCAACCAAGTGTGACTCACTGACAATGAAGGATCATGACAATGCCAATGACCATCTAACACAATTATAAGAGATGTGAGGAAAATCAGATGAGCGAGAATAATGTAAAGGAATGGAATAAAGAATGATGTAGAGACAGGGGTTCAGCATGGCCAAACGAAAAAGAATGAGAACATAAAATGCAAACTCACATGGAGAAGACAAGGGAATCAAGCAGTGACAGAGAACAGGCCCCCTCTCTGGCGTCTTGAGATGTTTCATCGTCAATGTGTAATATTCATTTCCACTCTGACACAAGCACTAGAACATGATGGTTTGAGATACTTAGGAGGTCCTAATGAGGTCAAACATATTTATATATTGCAACTACACTGCAATATATAAACTCCAAGTATCTGTGATACAAAAGGACAACAGAGTACAGAATGATGTGAGAGGGTTTTTCTTCATACTGTAACTGCTTTATGTGTGGGCTGGAATGCAATGGTGCAAGAAAATAGCCACAGTCACAGAGTGTAACCTACGGGTGCATAGATGGTCTGGTGCTTATCTGTTGAATTGGTGATCTGTTCACACATTTAATAAATACGTGTTATGCAATGACCAGACGGTCTCTAGTGAAATGCCAAAGGATTGCTCACACTCATTTCAAGGCTCATTAATGCAATCTGTTTTGGGTTGATAAACCTATGTACACTATGTGAATGCTGTCAGATTATATACAAGTCAATGGCTTCAGAACTAAAACAATTGTTCCCAGCCCAGATCTATTCTCACCTATTGCACATAACAGACCCTCATTCGATCTGCCTCTTGCTGAACATTGGAAAGACCAAGTAGATGATCCTAGACTTCTTATCTGTAAACGGAGCACAATTTAACCCTCGCGAACAACGGGGGAACAACTTCAAGTACATCACAGAGGTCCTACAAACACCTATTATGCCTAAACATACAGTATTTTAGGCATAATAAGCCATCTGCTTCAGGATAAATACTTTTTTGGTCTCTAACTGTAAATATCTATGATCAATCGAAAACATTTAATGTTCATTCTATGACCAAAATAAACTGAACTGAATTGTAATATAGACTACCAATATAATAGCTTATATTTTTATGATGTTCAGAAGAAGGCAATCTTGCCAGAGATAGTCTTGTGTTGTGTTTACCCTCATTTGTGTGAACGTTTCTTCATATAATTCAAAATGGTGGGTGATCAAAAGGTCAGAGGTTAAAAGTCAGAAAGCCTTGGCATAAGGAGATGCATGTGTATTGTAGTTTTATTGCTCACAGTCAAACTGCTCATAATCCTGTTCAAAATTGAGTGGCATTTTCTATAGAATGTTATGGGAGCACCCAATGTTGTTGGGTTCACATTTGGCATAGCCATCATATAAGCTATCATATGAGAAAGTACAACCATATGTTTCCTTTGCTAGACTCAAAGCCTTTGGACCTCTCAAGAGTCACGACCACAACTGAATAAGAAATATATAATAAGAAATAAAATAAAGAAAATTAAGCAAGTGGATTATAAAGGATCGAAGTGCACAAGAGTTGAAGAGGCACACAAACACAACACTACACATGCATGCACGCACACACCTTTGGGTTAGTGCTTGCATTCACCCCTTTAGTTAATGTGTCACTCTAACTCCACAGAGGCATGGAAACACACACACACACACACACACACACACGCACACACACACACACACACACACACACACACACACACACACACACACACACACACACACACACACACACACACACACACACACACACACACACACACACACACACAAAACTACAGGAAATGAGGACACATGGATTTGAGGAGCAGGGACTCCAGGGAGCCATGCGATTCATTGTAAACCACCAGCAAAACACCATAGACAATGGATGAAGTTATCATTTGTCATTACCAAGAGAAGATGGGAAGGAGAGGGCTATTATCGAAGAAAATGATGGTAGAGAATAGGCAGCAATAATAAACATGAAAGAGAGTGATTCTGCTAAATGCCCAAATTGTAATTGCAAACAAACAAATAAAATCACCATAAGCGATGGAGGGAGCGGTCTGAAAATGTCCTGCACTATTGGGTGATGCTTGGTCTATTGCTTTATTTTCCCAGCAGGCACTGGTGCATGCCATGGTCTAGCACCGTTTACATTTGGCTGCACAATAGTTGTTGTGCATGGGTCATGCATGCAGCAACCACAGTTGTCTTGAGACAGTAAACACACTGTAAGTACTAAGTAGACATTGTGTCTTACAACCTCACATGTCACACAGCTCGCAATGCAATTCCAATGGGAGTCACATGGTTTGACAACACAAGTTTGTGTGGCTGTCTTCCGCCTCCTACCCCAATGACACAAGTTTGAGTCTTCAAACCATAGCCAAATTCAAATACCCCAAATCTCAGCCACCGCACTCCCACTCGGTCCCCCAGGGTTATTCCAGCCGTGAACTGGAAATGGTTAGCGTAATTCCAATTCTTGATGCAGTGAGCGAGTGAAGGAGCCAAGTGGTCTCCTCACGGCGGATGTCTGCATCACAGGCACGTTTTTTTTTCTTCTTCAGTGACATGAGACCTCCTCTACATTTGGTCCAGAACAACAACAAGCCACTGGCTTTAGTGAAAATTTGCATTGTGGGATATAAGCATAGTAAATTAAGCTATATAAATTACATTATACACTATATTGTGTGCACTTCATCTGACTGCCACCAAAGCTAGTTATAATTGCTCTATGTGTCCCCTTCATTCATAGCAGTCTGTGCATCCAGGCATGCCCAGACTGCTATGAATGACGCAGACAAAGATGTATTTATTTAGAATAGCCTGAACTGCGTCAGACAGACTATACCTAATTACTGTTATTATAGTGTTATTAGCAAAGTAGCAATCCTCTGTTGGACTGCAGGAGGAAGGGGGGGGATTTATGTGTGCAAAAAGGAATGTGAGCTGCAGCCAGGTCAGGAATTACCTTCACAATCATATTAATTTAATTTTGTGCATCCTGGGTGCTAGCACGTATTCACTATTTCAGGAATAAATATCCTTGCACATACAACATAAAGATAACGATATGGTCCTGCTGTACTATCTCACCACGGCAGGTGCACAGCTGTGTGACAGTATTATTTTATTTTGCGATGTAAACATGTTTTCCAATGCCAATAAGTAATGGAATTTGGCTATTGTGACTCCTGTTGGAAATGCATTACGAGCTGTGTCTTCCTTAACCTAACCAAATATTAACCTTGAGGGAAGTTGATAAATCCAACTTATGCATCAGTCACATCGATGTATCAGTCGATGTGACTGATACATCGAAACGTTGTCACTTTTGTACCTGCACCCAGACCAGTGGCCTTGTGGTTAGAGTGTCCGCCCTGGAACTGGGAGGCCGGGGTTCGATTCCCGGTCAGGTCATACCAAAGACTGTAAAAATGGGACCCAATGCCTCCCTGCTTGGCACTCAGCATCAAAGGGATGGATTGGGGGGTCAAATCAACCAATGATTCCCGAGCGCGGCGCACGCTGCAGCTCACCGCTCCAAGAGATGGGACAAAAGCGGAGAACTAATTTCACTGCGGTAACGTGAGTGACTAATCTGACGACTTTGACCCTTAAAATAAAAGGCTCAAACTGTCAGTGCTGTTCCAGTGCCTCCCTTCTCTACTGCTACTGAGATGCACCAGACTGGCCTGCTATAGGCTTGAGGTGCGGTTGGAAATCCCTGTTGTTCCAACTTATGCATCATATCTGGCCATGTGTCTAAATAATTACTGTATAATAATTACTTTGTACTGGGGCGACAGGGAGAATAATGATACGAGAAGGTTGACATGATATGACTATTTCAGCTATTGAAACAGGCAGCTGAGCTAATAAACTATTGAGAAATAACAGCAGATGATTGGACTGTATAGTACTCGAGCTGTAGACGCACACATGCACACACGCCACACACGCACGTGAGTCAGTGTTGATGGAAAACAGCATGTTAACCTGGTGGCTGTGTGTGTAATTGAACTGGTAATAGAATAGTTGGTGCTTTTTAAACTTTCAACTTCCCCAGGGCATTTCTCTTCTCAATTCTCAGCATCTCAACATGACTAGCTGTGAGAAACACATCTCGACCAACATAAACATAGACACCCAATTTACTCTGCAGTGTAGGGGAAGGCCAAATCAATGCTACCCCTGGGACCAATTCATAGCTTGCTCTCTCTGCTGAGATGAGGTCGAGGTGTGAATTGTTCCCATTCCCATCCCTGGTTTAATCACCAGTGACAACAGATTGTCACTCCTGAGACTCGAGGCAACTCAGTCAGGATTTCTCCAACTCTCTCCCTCTCTTTCTCAAACACCCGCCCACCCATCTACACTAGTTTATAGGCCAGGGGAGACCCTAAACCTAAACATAATCCGATCTCTAACACTAAGCCCTAAACATAACCACAAACAGAGTAGTGTCGAATTACTAGGCCTACAGTATCTCTAGCCCTATAAACATGCCTGCAAGCACAAAGCAGTGCATGCTTACCAACCTGGTGGTTCCACAGAGCCCAGGAGGTGTAGGGCACCTCCTGCCCTCGTCCTCGTCTAGAGGCTATAGTTCAAACACATCCAGAAGACCTGGTCGCTATGGATTTGCGACTTGATTGAGCCAAGCTCAAAATGACACAGTCTTGACTTGAGCTTGTAGATCTGTTATTTTTTGCTGTATTGGAATGTATTTGTAAATCCTTATAATATTAATAATAATAATAATAATTCTCTCTTCTATCTCATCTGCTTTCGACCTACTCTGTCCCACCTCAACCAAGCCAGCTTCGTTCATGTCCACAGACTCCCTGGTTATCTGAAGAAACTCCCCTCAGGGCAGCAGAAAGGAAGTGGCGTAGAACAAGGCTGAGAGAGGACCTCTCTCACTTTCACTAACCGCTGCTAAAACCCCTTAATACCACTCCAAAATCCATTCCTGCACTTAACCCCTCCTTAAACCTCCTCCCCGCCTACTCAACCTTCACCCCATCCCATCTCCAGTCTTCCAGACTTCGCACCTGATCTGATTCCCTTCATCACCTCCATCATCAACACCTCAGTTCCATCTGCCTTCAAGTCAGCCAGAGCAACACCACTCCTGAAGAAACCAACACTGGACGTCTCAGACGCCAGGAACTACAGACCGGTATCACTCTTGTCCTTTCTCTCTCTTCACCCTAACTCACTTCACCCGGAGTATGTAAAATCTTTAATCCCAGAACTCACCTCCCCCTCTCATTGTAATAGGTTGGAATGGCTTAGGGTTGACGACAGAGCAGCAACTGGCCTGGTCCGTAAGATTCATTACATGGCTAAACCAAAGATACCTATTACCTGACCATCCAGTATGGTCAGAACCAGGACGAATTAGTCACGTCTTGATTGTGGCCAGATCAAGGCAATCCAAGACTAGTCAAATCTGGCCCATAATATCACCTGATTTCAACAAATTCTGTGGTGTCTTCACCAGTTGAAGTAATAAAGCTTATTCTGTGCCAGATCTGACTAGTTATGATTGAAGTTAGTCTGGCCTTAATCTGACTTTAGTGGACAGGATTTGTGTTGGTTGATTCGTCTTGGAGTGCCTTAATTTGGCCACAATCAAGACATCACTAATTTATTCAGGTACTGACCATGCTTATACTGGGCCATGTCAAATCCATAATCAAGACAACAGAGGGACTTCAACAAACCACCATGCAACCGAGATTTGTCTCAACTAAGGTCCATTCCACATTTTGCTCTTATACTTACGCCCCCCTCCCCCTATTTTGAGCCCCTCCAATGTCCAGCTTTCAAGTGTCTGTGTAAACACAAACACTGAAGACAAGTGTATACACAGATTTGTAATAACTACTTTTAAATCAGTGGATGGATGGATGATAAATAATAGGCTATAAGTCCAACATAATAGCTCTTGAATTTAGGCATTTTATTATGTGGTAGCGATGGGATAAAAATAGACCTTCACCATAAACACCCTTACTTTTGATAGTGTGCAGGTAGTAGGCTTTCTTCTGATAATTTGAATGGGTGGACTCGGTTGTAAACAATAGTAATTTATTATGGTGCCGTCCACAGAACCAGTTTGGAATTGACTTTCTTTTTTCCCTATCCTTTTGTATGTAGGCCTACCTCCATGCATCCAGTACTGCATACTGTTGATGAACACCTCCTTCAATCAATCCATCCAAAAGTCAGCAACTGTTGCTCATAGGCTACACTACAGGGCCATTTTTTCCAATTCAACAAACGAATTCTCTATTGCGGAAATTGTGTGGAAACAATAATCACTAAAATTGATAATCGAGGTAAGATACATTAATTAAATGAAAAACCAAAAGGTAACTTACGTGTCTAAGTTCTTGCGTGCGGTCTTTCATAGCAGCCTTGTTTCAACAAGTTCCGTTATAGGTGATGTCTGCTGCGTCTGCAGGATAAAACTATCAATGTGTCGCGAGGTCTGAATAATTTTGATCGGGGAACAATGTGAGGCGGGGTCGACCAGAGGTGTCCAACAACGGCTGCCAAGAAGGCGTCTATTATTTTGCGAATGAAAGTACAGCTCGCCGTCACCATGCAGGAGGCTTCAGCACAGCTGGCTATACCTGAGCAGCGACAGAGATGATTTCCCACATCCACCCCTGCAGGGACTTGCACACCTAGACATCAAACGGGGCACAGCCCCTGCCCATGTAAAATAACGGCCCTCTCCAATAATTTGGACCACAAATTCGGCATCTACCGGTAATTCAAGGCTGGATCTAGGCATGGGGGGCAATTCCCCCCTAAATCCCCTGACTGACCCCACCAAACATGATGACAGGCAAAACAACTCACATTTCAAATATATTTCAAATTAGTAAGGTAAGGAGCCTTGTCAGGCCATGACGTCAGTTTTTATTTATAATGAAAATAAAAACACTTGCTTGGTTTACTATAGGTCCTGTAAAAGATAACTCTTCTGGGTCACAAAACCAAAGAAAATATATAAAATAGAAGAAATTAGATTGTGTTATATGTATAGCCTATAACCATGCCAAAAATACATTATTTACAGTTATTTATTCAATTTTTTTTTTTTTTTTTTTTAGATGAGATGCCCTCCAATTGAGCAATGTCACATCCGGGCTTGATCTAAATGCCACTCCTTCAAATGACAGCATTCAGTTGCCCCCCCCCCCCCCTAGCCTACAATTGTTTTAAAATCCGTGTAATTTTACAGCGCATCTGCACAAGCTCAAATAGTAGAGTTGTGCCCCCGAAAATAGCTGTCTCAACGTGTCGGCGCGTTGAGACTGCGACCTTTTCCGGCATTTTCTTATTTATTTTTCCCCAAAAGTGCCCTCTTATGCAATTCCTCCCTCCCCCTCGAACACTCCCTGTACGTCCCTGGTTAACGTGAACTGGTGAGGCTACAGGGAGCACACACGTAATAGCCAAGGGTTATGCGAGGCCATGAATTTAAACTCATGGAATAGTAAGTTTAATTAGTATTTTCAATCAAATAGTCGACACTAGTCTGCAATTCGGGTTGCCTGATATAATAATTCGTTTAGTTCGATTTGGCCCATAGCTCTACGTATTATATGATTCGAAACAGTAGAGGTATACGCTTAATTTTAGAAAAATAATTTCAGGAATCTAACTCAACAGCAGAGCACTACACACCAGGCTACAACTACTGTTTACTTCTATACATTTGATTATCATCGCCCGGCTGAACTGATGAGCTTTGGAGAGTTTGATTTGTTCACAGCGCGAGAGCGACACCTGCTGTACTTACTAGTGACGCGGATTGCTATCTAATAAAGAAAATGCATAAAAACTGTAATTCTGCATAAGGCATATTCACAATATTATAGGTGCAGCTTGGTGGAATCTAAAATCTGAACTGGTCCATGCATGCATTCATTCAACAGGCTATGGCCGTTAGGCTATCGAATTAAATTAAATCGAATTAAATTAATGCATTGGTGTTTACCGAATGTTTACGTATATGACATCCACTACAAAATAAACTACTTCAACAGATTTTTATTGTCCATTTATAATTGTGAAATATTTTCTGGTTTAAAGCTCCTATATCCATCCTATATACAGTATAGAGCTTACATTGTATATTGCTGTGTGTGTGTGTGTGTGTGTGTGTGTGTGTGTGTGTGTGTGTGTGTGTGTGTGTGTGTGTGTGTGTGTGTGTGTGTGTGTGTGTGTGTGTGTGTGTGTCATTTCAATATGGCAGCATGAAAGTGTAATCCTTATTTAATGAAAATTTGTTTTGTTTTTTACATTTCAGTCTTGAGCCTGATGAACAGGACAGCATTTCAAAAAATGGAGTCCTGACACTTGGACATCACATGTCCAACTAACCCTTGGTGTGATGTTCACAAGGACAAATGTAGGCAAAGCAAAACAAACTAGGTCTAGAAATGAGGTCTTCTTTTCCGACCGGTGTATTTGGTGTCTGGTCGAACCTCTCTGCAAAAACAATCACAGAAGAATAACTGTCATTGTTGAAGAGAACATGTCAACATGCTAACAACAACAATCTAAAAAAAAGAAGGTGGCTTATCATAGAGGACAACAATCAGTTTACAGATATAAATTATTTGTTTATAGTCTATTATTCATGATTACCGTCCCTGCCGTCGTCTTCTCTCTTTCTTCTCCATGATCCAGTCTTTTCCCTTCTTGACAGATTTACCTTTCATATTTTTAAAACGATTTCTTTACCAGAAAGAAAAGGAAAGAAAATGTGAAAAGACATGGCAAAAACACAGTCTCTTTTACAAAAACCCAAGTATTAAAGAAAACAGTTTATCTGCAGCATGTACAGTATAGACTTAAACAGCAGTGTGTACATAAAGCTGTGGCATGTATTAACAGAAAAGATTTCAAAACACAGCATGTACTACCAAGAAACAGATTTACACTGCACTGTGATTTTTATTGTCATTAACAAAGGAATAAATTCAAAGTGCAGCATGTAAAAGGCAGGAAAACCCACATGACAGTATTTCTAGTCACGCAGGACGACAACCCTGTTACATTGTTCTGGGTCCTTTAGCCACATCAAAGCAGATATAACAAACCCTGCTTTTACTGAGAGCCAAGACCTTTGTTGTTTAAGTGTCTGCCTTTCAGGCCGGGAATCCATATTTGGATTCTGTACAGTATGTACAGTATCCCATAATTAACTTTATTTGATGCTGAAATATAAATATTTCAGGTTTTTCAAAAACCTTAGGTCAGGCCTAAATGGTTTAAGTGTCTGCCTTATGTCATTACCTTTCTCCTGTAAACTGGACCTGATTTGCAACACCCCTTGGCACGGCTTCTGTCCCCAACCCCTGAATAAAATGGAAAACATATCAAGCAGGGGTGGATGTAGTGGCGGGTAGAGCAGCTGGATGGGAACTGTGAGGTTCAATCCCCCAGAGTTAATGTCAAAGTGTCTTTGAGCAAGACTCTGAACCTAATTGCTCCTGATGCGTATGTTAGTGCCTTGAAAATAAATAAATACAAAGTTGGGGGCAGTGATTCTCGACTTATGTGGTTCAAACTTTTACAGACAGAAATGTGTTTTCCTTTTTCCCCACATTATATCCAGCATCTAAAAGTATTGGTATGCCTGCCTTTAAGATAGACAATACCAATGTAGAACCAAATCTGAAGCGCCTTACCTTTGGCAGTACTCCTGTTACCCCAGCAAATAGACACAGGAAAAACCTATTAGAAAGAAGAGGAATAGCTTATTATGCAAATTTCAGTAATAGTAAAGTAACAAGGGATAAGGGATACCTAAATGTCAAATTCCTAGAAAGCACTAGAATGTGTCACTTCTTGTTTGCTTGAATTGTATACGTTGGGGCTAGAAAATTGTCTTTAAATATGTAAAGGACATCTGTGAATAGACAATGAAATGCAATGGAGCTACAAGAAAACATGCAAGATAGGTAAACATACTTTTTCGCCTTGGTGCTGTTGGGGTAGTCTACTACCATGCCTCCACCAAAGCCTGCCCTCATGGCCTGGGATGTGATTAGTTCAAGCTAGACGAAGAGAGGAGAGGGTGAAGTTTGGTAAATGAAAGATTTTTAATTTAGTTACATTACTACGGTACAGACATAAAGAGCAGTTTCAGATGTTATGTGCGTATTTTATGTCTGTAACCACCAATTATCAATACCATTAAATGCAGCCACTATTTGAAATGGGTGCTATGAATGAAAAGAGTTTACCTGTTCAGAATTCTCTGGGTAAATCTGGAAAACAGCACGTGCGCCTCTCCGCTGAAAGATAAAATACACCATTTGCAAAAAAATGTGATTCCAGCATATTTACCTATTGAATAAATAAATAAACACTTTTCAGTTCATGAGAATCAATAGAACCTCACCAGGCTGGAATATAGAGATGTGAAAAAGGCATAGAGTCTCTTTGGAGGACTATGAGTCCTTTTGTCTGCATTGCAGAGCCATTGTAGAGCCGAGATACTGAGAGGCACCAAGAAAATATAGCACATGAAAAAAGCAAGATTAGGATATATTACAACTAGTGTGCAATATTGTGAGGTAAATTGGATGGGGGGATTCTTCTTATGCAGCTTAAGTTTTTTACCTGATGCATCCATCAAATGTGCCAGAGCGAAAAGGTACACCCTGTCCCATGTCCCCCAACACAAGGTCTCCTTCTACTTCCCTCTCAATGGCAACATCTGCATGAAAAGAGAGAATTAAATTCACCTGACTCCAAAACATTATTCATTAGAAACCCTCAGCAAAGAACAGTTCTCTGCCACGGTAGTAGTTATGTTACTTGTGCAATGTCCCCTTTTGACCAGTCAAGTTTTCCTAGTCTACATACAGAAGGCAAAAATGGTTTCTCAGCCTGAAGGGGGTAAACTCCAAAAACGGGTTCCTGCCCAGAAGATTTTGAATGTGCCTTTTTAATATGTTTTAAAACAGTACAGCAATTGTGGTCCATTGTACTCAACATGAATATATTACATACAGTATACAGGGGTTGACACTAAGCTCTCCGAGGCACTTGCCCTTGAACGGGGAAGAGAACGACACTCTAGGAGCTTGAAGAGGACCTGAGGGTGTGTTGTTTGACTGTCTAGGCCAGGGACAAGATACAGTAGTTGGAGATAAAATGATATTCAGTAATATGATAACTATGTTTTGCAAATTTGCGTCAGTTGTCACAGTTTTTTCGTCAATTGTGACACATTTGCTGCCGCAGATAACAACTTTTCACCCACATTGGCAAGGGAGAACACAGGGCATAATTCAGGCTGATAAAGAGCTTTTAATGGGTAATCAAGACATTTTGTGGCTCTTGGTAGGGCATTCCACCTTTTGGTGGCAGTAGAGCAAAATGACTTTTCATGACAAGCATGACAAGATCAGAGTAGCTCCTTCTGGTGTTGTGCCCAATGTCTAGATTCTCTTACTGTAGTGTAAACCTTGTTGTTTGACAGGCACAGTCCAGTGAGTCCTCTGGTGAAGGTTAAAATAGCAATCTATTTGTACAAAAATAATGCAAAGCTAACCCAACATTGCTGTGCTGATGTCAACTCCAACCCAATAGTGTCCCTCCTCTGACAGATAGTCGCCACTCAGCCCTGAGCCACACCTGAGGGAGAGGAGAAGTCAAAACCAACTTGATTTAATTCAACTGGGCCATCAGATGAAATAAATTTGCATGAATCTCTCATTTTAAACACAACTGTAAATAAACCAATTTTAATATACCAAAGATATCCATTAGAACAGGAAATGAAGAGCATACCCCACGTCTAGAAGGAAACAGGTTTCTCCCTCTGGCAAAGACAATAGCTCCACAGCTCTCTCTGACATTTGACTTTGTATCTCAATCATCCGCGAGCTGGAAACCAACCAAAAAAAAAAGTCTCATTTACCCATGAATATATGTGACTGTTGCTAGAATTAAAAATATACTATACTAGAGCCTGCTTGGAGCGATGCAAGTTGGAAATGCATGAGGAACCCAGATGATATTACGTGCTAGACTAGAGCCTTTACACTAGAGTGGTGGCAGTTGGGCACAGGCCTACTTGGAACGATGCAAATTGGAAAAGCCTGCCTTTCTGGGGAGGTTCTGGAAAACCATGGGTCCAACTGTGTGTCATACTTGAAGGCTTTGGAGAAAGCAGTTCTCGAGTTATGTGGATTACACACCAACAGACATGGTGCATTTACGGTATTATGAACGCGGTGAGCCATATACTATGAAAGACAGGCAGAAATGTCTGAGTGAGTGAGAGTGACCCACACCATATTTGGGCATGCCCAAAGTCTATGGCCATTATGTCAACATAACATATAATGGGCCAAAATGACTTATTATAAACAACTGTATAAAATGAAATATGACACATTGAGATTCTGTAACAACACGGTTTGACGGCCTCCAGAGATGTATATTCAAAGAGCCCTGGAGCCATGGCGCTAGATCAAGACTATGATAGAGGTCTTTTATAGATTTTGACATTAATTGCATTTTTAATTATCTATCCTTGATACAAAAGTATCTAAAATACATCTATGATTGTCTTGATCCAAAGTTAGCCCTGAAACACCACTGTGATTAGATCCAAAGTTAACATTATTCATCATTCATTAGTCAGATCTCAAACACTATAATGAAACAATAATCATTTTACTCACTTCTGGGAGTATTTCTTGGCTTCCTGCTCGTTGTAGAACTACAGAGTAGGCACACAGTTATAGGTAGAGATTAGAGGTTGGACTAAATAAATGATACGTTTAATATTTGTTGTGATGACAGACTGTGTATTATTGTTAAAAACTATACTCGACTAAAAATAAATATCTTAATAAAGATAAGTTCGGGGAAAAAAAAACTTGGCATTTTCTTGCACACTTTGGCCCAAATCAACCTGAAATCAGAAGTGATCCTTGAGAGGATTCCAGGTGATACCCAGCTAAATGATGGAGAGTTGGTAAGCAATGTTGTTTTCATTTGAAGCGCTCAAGAGTTAAATTGTTGTAGCAAATCAATTACTTAATTTACCAGTCTATACAATAGTACAAAATTGATAGCTCTCGTGTTTTTTAACCAACGGTCCGGGGAGCACCAGTGAGAGCGTTCCAGGTGGTCCCCAACTAAATGATGGAAAGTTAATTGGTTAACCAGATGTAACTCTTTGAGAGCGTGAAAATGAAATAGTTTTAATTATTTTACTTTACACTCCTTAAGTTAAAATATTCATCATCTGAATTAGGCCAAGTCTACACAAAGAGAGAATGTAGTAGATTAATGGTCATTTTTATCTATTGTTTTGTCTCCCAAATCCAGCCTGGAATTGTGTACAAAAGCAAAACGAGTCTTTTTTCTTTAGTTTTAGGACTGTGGGGCTAAAATGTCAACAAGTGGTCCGTGGCTAAAATTCTGAATACTGGGCCCTGGTTGAAAAGGTTGAAAACTACTGCTCTAGTCCATGGTTCCACTGGAAGAGTCGTAGAAGCAGTGGATCCATGGACCAGTGCTAGAAGAATTGTTATTGTTGTGCTAGAACATTTACCTGTTATATCTTCCAATTACGGCATAGAATTGTGGACAAAAACAAGACATTATTTAGTTTTGGGTCTGAGAGACGGTCATCAAATGCTGGTCCGTGGTTCAAATGTTGAATAAATAGTGGGCACTGGTAATAGTTGAAAATCACTGAACTAAAATGTTGATGTTAGCTTGTTGGCTAATGGACATATCAAATCATACTGGTTTAAATGAGAACGGTAAAGTGTTACTCACCACTTCTGGCGGGGCCATGTGCTCAGGCCTTCGACAGCTGGATGCCATGGTTCTTTCTTAATGTAAAGCTATTAAAATAAATAATACTATATTTTTAAACATACATCCAAGATAGCTGTGTGAAAACTCTTCACAGCAGTCCACACGTGAAGAACATTGTTGCCAGATTGTGTGGGAGAAACAAGCAACCAGGTGGTCCATGGAAACAAGCCCAAAAGAAGTCAGGCTAATAGTGGACTATTATTTGAAAATAGCCCAGGATTCTTTTTAAAACCGCCATAGAGGAAAGAAAGTGGAATATTCTTTGGAACATTTTAACAACGACACTAATCTTATACAGGGGTTCTAGGGACAAAATATGGCCAGATTTGGGATGTAGGGTCCTTAGTTGGACAAATTTACATTAATTTAGAGGTCCTTGAACTGAAAATGTGATCATGTTAGTGTGTTTATTCACTAACATGTATAAACACTGCCAATATAAGGGTCTTCAAAAAAGAAGAAATAATTATAATAATCAGACATGGCAACGCTGGTGAAGAAATGTGACGTCATATGTAGGAGACACAAGAGCGAGTAAAGGAACAGAATACGAGTATTTAACACTGGAAAAATGTCGGTTTTCGATATCCGACCAACAATGAACAATTGACAACAACGCCACACGATTCCATCTGAGGTTCTGCAAAAGTATGAGATTATATAAACAATCCAACGCGCTTCTGTTGTTGTTTCTATCCGGGTCGGTTTGCTGTCGTACTCGTTTCCTGTTTACATCGCGAGCAGGCATTTGCTCTCCATAGTAATAAAATAGTTGCTCTCGGGTTAAGTGGGTGACGTCACGGTGCGCTGTGCGCTATGTTGTGACTGACCAGTCACTATGATTGATAGCCTTGGCTGCATTGCCTAAACCTAATCCTAAATATAACCTCAGTTAAACGATGCCTAAACCTAACCTTACCTTCGGTAAACGAAACGCAGTTGCTTGGGGGGCGTTTCGAGTGACCCGGAAGAACGACCATACAAGAGAGCACTCCTCGTCTCATCCATATAAAGCTACCCCGGAACTTTCCTTCTTCACTTTCTACTGCTACTTAACTTCGCCGAACGGTCGATCATTCCGGACGGACGGTCCTGCCACCGGCCGGGATCAACATGGCAGAGGTCAGTCAGAGACTGGGAAGAGGAGCTCACAGGTTTTCTAACATCAGGAACTCTCCCAATCGCCGCGCCACCTCCAAATATTATGGATGTCTGCTGCTTACAAACGGTACCTCAGCTAGAAGCGTCGCAGATAGACCTGCTGGATCCCACCAAAAGCAAGCGTCAACAACAACAAGTGAGGAGGTAGAGCACGGAAAGATTCGTTGTAGGGTACTAGGAAGTGTACAAGAAAAAGGTGCCTTGCTAAATGTTTGTCACTCTGCCACAACATTGGATTTGCATTCTTTGGATCCAGATGTCAACTCCTCCACCCTCCAACACAGAGAGGACATGAAGAAAACACTGTACTGGTCACCAACTGTGCAACCTCCACTTCAAATGCGCCTCATTGGCAGGGTGACACTCGGGAATAAAAGAAGTATTGTCATGGCAGCTACTCTTCCACCTGATGTCTTCGGATCCTGTCAACAACTGAGAGGATTCAGCACCCTTATCCTCAAGGTTGCTCTGGCAGAGCAGCGGTCAGCATTTGGGTTGTCAGTGAATGGGCTGAGTTTACAGGAGCTGAAGCATCTTACTGACTCTGTTCAACCCTCCGCTAGATTCTACAGCTGGAGTACTAACAACAGCAAATCAGATGCACCCCCTTTATACAGGAGCAAGACGGCCTATTACGACATCCTCTGTGTGAACCCTAATGCCACCCAGTCCCAGATAAAGACGGCTTACTATAAACAGTCTTTCATCTACCATCCTGATAAGAACCATGGGAACGAGGAGGCCACTCAGCGGTTCGCAGAGATCAGTGAGGCCTACACCGTGCTGGGAAACAAAATCCTGAGGAGGAAATACGACCGTGGAATTATGAGCCAGTCAGATCTCCAGGGGGCCGGAAGGCCTTCCAATAGAGAGACAAGCAAACCTCAGCAGCAACAGCAGCAACATGGCAGTAGACGTTTCTCCCAAGTCCATGGGAAGCCCATGTTTGATTTCGATGCCTTCTTCCAGGCGCATTATGGGGAGCAACTGCAGAAAGAAAGGCAGATGAAGGCTAGGAGAGAGTGGATGAAGAAAAAACAGGAGGAGAACTTTAGGAAATGGAAGCATGGTAAAATGACAGAGATGACGGTTGGGTTGCTGTTGGCTATGGCTGGAGTCATCTTTATCAGTTTTACCAGGAGCTGAAACTACAGAGCTAATTCTCAAGCTAACAAAAATCATTCACTTGGCAACAGTGAAATTCTGTTATTTTCAAGAAAAACCTTTGTGTGCACAATTCAATATAAATGAGGTTTCATCACCAGCTTGTGTCTGGTAAGACTTACCTGTAGATGGGTGGTGTTGTGGAATTCCTCATCTGTCAATGTTGAGGCAAAGTGAGCCAGGCACTTCTTCACATTAAAATTAAATTGAATCCCATCCAAGTACCATAACATCCATGGTGGTGGTACAGTAGCTCTAGAGGGGAAAGCAGGGAGAGAGTTTCAATCTATACAGTTATACGCAGTGATGGGCAAGTTACTGGGAAAATATAGTAAGCTACCCTACTTGTCACTCAAAACAAGTAGTGTTGCTTCACTACAAGCTATCCCCAGAAAGATTGTAGCAAGCTACACTACAAGGTACATGACAAAAGTAGCTGGCTACATCAACACTACATATACACAAATGTATATCTCAATTTAATGTACATTTTTCTAAATAATCATAATAAAATAATATAAAAATCATAACAATAATCTAGGGGTGGGTTTGACCCTAGGATGGTGTCATGTCTAAGTTTTGGGATGTATATTGGAGGTTTTCTACCCATTAAAATGTGCAGAATTTGAAAATGTGTGTGGGGAAAATGTAGTAAGCTACACTTGTTACTCGAAAGAAGTAGTGTAGCTTCACTACAAGCTATTCCCAGAACAAATGTAGTAAGCTACACTGCAAGCTACAGGAAAATGTAGTTAAGCTATGTAGCTTAGCTACTTGTAACAAGTTACTGCCCATCACTGGTTATACGTGTAAGAGGAGTCACTGGAGCTGCAAGCTTTACCCTAATACTAGACTGGGCATCATTCACTTTTAGGTGTATGAACTGTTCTGGATTGGAGGGTAAAATGCGTCACAAGGTCAAGATTTCTTGTCAGCAGAGAGGAAACCTGCAGAGTAGAATCAGTATTATGAATGGGCACATTGTGATTTCACCTTGTGGTTTTCTGCTTGATGGCTACAAATCAGAGTATCAAATCAGAGTACAACATGAAGTACTGTAAGTTACCATCTGCTCCAAAACCATTCACACAGCGATACACAGACCAGGTTTTCCTCCTCGGTGGAAAGTCTGATAACGTGACCCTAATACCAGGACTAGCCATGGCATTGTGTCTATAATATTAAATTGTATAATAAGAGAAAAGGTAAACAACATAATATGAGCCTGGTATAATATAATTCTACCACAATTCTTCCTTAGTGACAGTGCTATACGTATTGCACAATTCTAGACCATTGAAAGCTTTTTGTTTTTAGTAAAAGCCCTATAAGCTTAAATGCTTAGAAATAAATTATGTAAAAAGGTTGTAAAGTGACTGTAATGCCACCATTTGAGTGCTGGCATTATGAAGAGATTACAAAGACCTGAAATTAATGACACTAGTTACTGCCAATTATTCTAATAGCAGAGAAATATCTACCGGTACTTGGAGGTTTTGCATATTTCTTATATTAAGAAGAATACTTGAATCAAAGAAATGCTTTAGTACAGTACGGTATGTTAAGTTTCAGTTTGGTCTTTCGAAGAAAAGCTTTTGTCCACTCAGGATGAGAGGGCCCTTCCTCCAATCAGGCTCAAGTGGGGGTGGGCCTTGATGTATGTGATGTTGGCCTGTTGCACTTCCCTGCACAGGCTGCACTGTAGAGTGTGTGTATGTGTATGCACATGTGCACACTTGTGTATACGGCAGATGGAAACTATAATAAACTCTAATTTATTTTAGGCTCCCATGTGTTCATTTAGAGCATCTTTGTCTTGGAATTTTTATTCATGTTCAACTTGTTACCTTTTGAGGCGTCTTGAGTTCATAGAATGTACAGTACAATGCGCAGATTGCAGACAATGAATACTGCTATCCATCACCTCTGAAACTGTTGTAAGCTACTTGACCTTAACTGTCTACAATAGTTGACTTTTAAGGTCACACAAGGGTCCTGAATGTCAGCAAGCGTCCTAAAATTAAATAATCCACATTTCTCTGAAACTAGGTTTTTAAAGGTAGTTTCACTATATCAACAGAACGTTTTTGAGGGGGGGATATCCCCACACATCTGAATATTTGCCATTGATCATATGTAGACAAGAAATCTTAGCTATTATCTTATATCACTTCTCCCTAAAATCAAGACTCATTTGTGGGAAAAGAACATGGAATGTCAAATAATAGCCCCCGAAAATAATATGGCCCCTTTTTTTTAAGGATATTGGGGGAAAAAACAGGGTAAATCAAATTTGTCATAACCATGGAATGTATAAGAACCATATAATACCATGGCCAACTATTTCCTTTACAAAGAGACAAGAGAAACATTTCAACAGTTTGTTCACATTTTATTGACAGAAATATAAAGTAGTATGTCAAGTACATCACTTTGTACAAAATTGCACAGACTCTTCAAAACTCAGCCAGACAACAAAAACGGATTTAAGAAGTGTTAAGAAAATAAAAGGAAACGTGATATGTGACATGAGCTCTCATAACAGACGGAATCCACTGAAGATATTTCATTAATAAGAATAAATCAATTTTACATAAATAAAACATGATAGGAAAAATGTCATTAACAACAGCTGAGGAATAAATACTTTTCAAAAATAGGATTCAAATTGGCACATGTACTATCATGAACTGCCCCCCTCCATTATTCTGTTAATTGTGTCAGACTGACAGTTAAAGTCACCACCACCAACCATACATCACCATGCCTTCAAGGACAGAAGTCAACTGATTGTATGTGAATTCCAAACAAACAATGCAGACTATGGTAGAAACATCATATAGTAATTAAGGTACTTAAGTGTTATTATGGTCGCTTAAAACTCTTTACTGCAACTATCCGGTTGGCGGTTGCTTAACTTCAATTTGTTTACAGCCAATTACTTACCATGGCAGAGAATACTTGTCTGTCCATTTAGACCAATACTCAACTTTATGTTGAAATAATTTAATTCTGTCCTTTCCAGCATGGCCATGTCATCTTACTAATATTACTATACTGACTACTGTTCCAGTCCACACACATACATTACTTCAACCTATAGGCAGTGCACAATGCTGCCGCCCTTGAACAAAGCACTGGTTGACTCATCATCAATGTTCGGATCCCTCCGATCAAGGCTGCATTTGGTATATTACGCATGTATGGTATGTTAAGCAATTATTTCACTGTGAACTTCCCTTTCAATGAGAGTTCTATAGGTCTAATACGTTACTGATGTGTGTGAACCAGCACCAGATGGAGGGACCTAGATAATACTAGTCACAACTGAATGACAGGATTCAAGTTAAAAAATCTCTGAAGTTGTCCTTTAGCTTGACACACTTCTTCCTGCCTAGTTTCCATGTTCCGTCAACAACAGTGCGAACTGAACATTGTGATAATGCAGCAATATGCATATTCCGTATGTGTTAAGCAGAAACAGACAAACAACTGATTTACCTGCATTCATTGTTTTTTTGGCTGTAACGATTATGCTCCATAATGATGGGCGAACTGAGCTGTGCTCTATGTTTAGATAAGTGTCAACATCCTCTTCCTCCTCTCAATTATTTTCTCACAGCAATAGCCAACAGTCTGATCAAGTTTAGGGTAATTGACAGGCACTAGGACCTTCAGGCTGTACACTTTAAGAAAAAATATCTTCAAGCTAACACTAACACACCCATGATCACTGTACTGATGCTAGTGTTCCGACGGCTTTGGAGGAACAACCCTTAGGGACAGCGAGGATATCCGGGAGAGATTCAAAGCAGCTCAACAAACAGTAAGCGGATGCTCTCGGGGGCTCTGATGGGCGGTGCTGTTTCTTCAGGGTCATTTCGGCTCTTGATCCTCCACCAGGGCGGTGACAAAGGCTCCACTCCCAGGGAATTGTGGGTAGGGGTGGACAGGAAGTGGTCTGATGAGGTGAATCAAAGCCATATGTAGAACTGACTCATGTTATCTCTCTCCCTGCAACTATCCTTCATCTCAGCCCCTCATCGTTCTCTCCCACACTAGCCCATTGATTCCCCCGTCACTCACACACCAGACTAGGGCCCTTGTTCTCTCATACGCTTGACAGCTGAGACTGGAGGTTGCAAAAGTGCCTTTGGCATTACTCAACTGAAGATACTGCTAAGAGACTGAGCTCAATCCAATGTCCAAGCTCAACCTTGTTGTCATATCTGAAAAAAACAACAGATGCCTCAGAAACAAACAAGCTGCCAAAATAGAGGAGTGATCCGGTAATCTGGCTAGGTTCTGCTGGCAGCAGAGCTGCCCTGTCACTTCTATCCCATAAACTGGTATCGGTCGAATGAAAATTCCTAACTTTGCCCCTCGCCCATTAAGAACCTTCAAACAGGCCCTCGGTTATAGCCTGATTGGCTTTAGTAGAACGAGTATTGGTTCTCCACAGCTCTGGTCCTGCGTGTTCCGTCAGAGTCATGGTAGTCCTCAGACGCACCACTAGAGGCCTCCAGCAGACGCTCTGAGCTGTTGCTCCTGCTCTGCAGGCCACCTCCCCCTGCTCCACTGCCCGGGTCACTGCGAGAGAGGGAGGGGAGGGTAGTGGGCGAGGACGAGGAGCTGGAGGACAGAGTAGCCTCAGGAGGGGGCCCCGCCTGAGGCGTGATCCCCGGGAGGTGAAGGGACGGCTGGACCGGCTCAGTCCGGCAGCCGGCGTCCCTGGGTGGGGTGAGGACTTGAGGCACGGTCACATCTGTAACAGATAGACGCGAAGAAAGATCAATGCAAACAGAAAAGAGAAATAATGTCTGTTATTACAAGACACAATGTAATAATAGCATAGAAATAGTCCAAAATGAGCTGACAATTCGTCCCAGGGAAACTGGTCGTAAAAAGCTTCTTTATATAGCAGAATGTAAACACATGGACCTCCTTTATTATCCTTTCTCCTGGTGGGCAATAACACCAACATCACTGCTGCCAAAGACACGCCTGTCAAGTGTATCAATAAAGCCTTTTACACACTGGAGCAAATCCACACACACTCTCTGTGTGCGTGTGTGTATGAAGGCTTTGGGCCTGTAAGAAACAGAGAGCTTCTTTGTGACCACCAGGGTGGGTTTGGGGCCAGAGTCTAGGCCTGCATGTAAAGCTTCTGTGGTATAATCGCCCCTCGCTCCCCCTGGCTCCCCTTCTCTCTCCTGCACAGGAGGGCATTCATCCCATGCCAGGAGAGCAGGGGACGGGGTAGAGTGTAAGGGTGGGGATGGGGGTGGGTGGTGGTTGATGGTGGTAAGGCAGATTTGGGTGCAGTGTTGCATCTTCAGAACAAATCCCTGGAATAAATATGTGACAGAAACCTAACTAAATAATCAAATTTAATAAAATAACACATTTCAAAAGCTCACAAAGTGTTGCGATGTAGTAAGCTATTTTTGACAGTACCGGTAAATGCAATTAAAAATGTTTGTCAGTTTTTTATTTATTTACAAAATAGTATACCGTAATCGCTAAGGTAATGGATAGTTCCAACTTCCAGACCTCATCCTCAAAAAATTCACAGGTTGCTACTCCTACCATTTTATTTACAACCTGCCAATTACCTAAAGAGCAGATGTTGAGCTCTACATTTAAATAAACTGACGGGTTGCTCTCTCTCCAGGTCATCCTCAGTGGAGCTGTCCAACGCCGCTTCCAGTCATCTTGGTTCTATCCAAATGGACGGTTTATTGGTGCTTTGCACTTGTGTCTCTTTCTTGAGTACATCCACATATGTTAGTGTGTGATGTTCTAGTGACTGATTGGTTCCCACAGCACAAATTTCCTCGCTGGCAGCTCTTGGTGTCGTTGGCAGTGTCCCACTGGTCTCATTCTCCTGAGCTGCTATCCTCTGGCTAACTGTTGGCATTCTACCATACAGAATGTTGATGGTGTACATTTGCTTATGTTAAGTAATGCATATAAAATTCTGGTGCGTAGGACCCATCTAGAGACTTCTGCCAGGGTGGCTTCAGGGTCCAGCATTCACTGCAGCTTAATTTGGGATCACACTGGAATGGTTGGCACACCACTCCCCCCCGAGCCTCTTCTGGAGCGTAAACCGCACCCAGACTCGCGTTAACTCGTGTTGACAATTGGACCTCCTCTTCCATCCTCGTTTGATTATTTTTATGCAACGCTTATTATTACGTAAAAGTAATAATAAACGTTGCATAGAACTTAGAACGTACAAACTCGTACTATTGCATTGATATTCAGCAGCATTATTACAGTTTGGAAACAGACAGCCAATTGGAGAAGGTCTGGGCACCCTTTACGCTCTAGCAGAGGCTCAGGAGGCATGGTGTGCCAACCATCGCCAATTAAGCTTCACTGCCGTATAGAACATACTCAATACCATTCATAAAAGATAAAATGTTTATATATTGCTTTTATTCAAGGCACTTTACATAGATTGATTCACCCATTAACACTAGTGGCAGCAGAAACGATGTAAGGCACCAACCTGTGCATCGGGAGCAAATAGGGGTTCAGAATCTTGCTCAAGGACACCTCAACACTAATCTGGGATCGAACCGTTGTGGTGCTCATCCGGCTACTTTACTCTTGAGCTGTCGCTGACCCATTAGGTAGAAGAGGTTGAGTTCGATTTGACGAGGAGGTTGGAGTTCGTACTCTGGCCATGATGTTCATGGCCTTCTATGAGCTTGTACTAGTAGATCTATTACTACTAGTTTACTAGTTTTTACTAGTTTTACTAGTTAGTTTTTACTAGTTAATATTTCTGGGCTTGTGGATGAGTGAAAGCATTCCGACTACAATATAAGCCCTTTGTGTACTGTGTACTGTACCTGTGCTGATGCACCGCTGTACTTGTACGTAGGAGCGCAGTGTGATGTCAGCGGAGCCCCCAGACTCCAGGGGAATCGGATGAGCATGGAAGTGTCTCAGCATGTCTGACACGGTGTGGAACCATAGGTGGTGCACGTGACACTGGCCATTGTCATTCACGGACAGACGCAGATGCTGGGAATGCAAGATGGTATGTTTAAGAAAGAGTAGCCACATGGAAAGAAAGACAGAGGATTCAGTTATTTATGGAGATGAAAAGACAGACACAGAATTAAGTGGACCATACATCCAATAAATAAGTAAATACACAAGCATAAAACATGATTACTAATAACATGTTCTGGTTCCCATATTCAAAATTGTCCAGGTTATTGCATAGGTAAAACAGGCTCCCTTTCTCCCTGTTCAGTGGTCTCTCGCTCCCTCCACCCGCCTTTCCATCTAGTATGGTGGGAAGGGAGGCAGGCGTCTGAGAGGCAGTGGCTGGATGGGAAAACTGGAAGGTTCCTGGTTCGATCCTGCGTTCCCCTGGAGTTAGTGTTGAAATGTCCGTGAGCAAGACTCTGGACCCCTAATTGCTCCTGACGTGCAGGTTGGAGCCTTGCATGGTTTCATCTGCCATCGGTTTACGAATGTGTTTGTGGATGTGTGAATGCAATGCACAATCTGTATGTAAAGTGTTTTGGATAAAAGCACTACTGTATATAAATGCCCACTGTGTTTAACTTAACAGGTGCCCATCATGTCCATAACAGCATCAGCTGGGTGAAGCTAAACTGGCCTGGCCGTCTGCCTTCACACCAGACAACATTGCCTAACAACACCGATTTGAGTACTATGCATCATGCATGTCATAACTGCTGTCTAACAACAGCAATTTTATGCTGAAGGCATAATCTGCATACCCACCAAAGACAGACAGACATGCATGTACTGCAACTTGAACTTTACAGTAATGTAGATAGATACATATTGGGGTTGTGCCAATCATGTGATTGGAAATCAGGGCCGATCACACCATTTTTAAATGAATGGAATCGGATCAGGAAATCACATTCAATGATTGTTTGGGACGATGATTGATCCCTGGTATCAATAGGATATCCATATTGTGATATTAGACTGGATATTAACTGGAAGCTTGGATATTGTCGTATTGTGCTACAGCTTAGGTATTTTATAAAAATCCTTAATACATGCATACTGTACATATGCTGTATATGCCGTATATACATACTGTACATAATACATTTTTCATGTCAATGTTCCGTTTGGTTTACGATTACTGTCCAGCCAAGTAAAACAAATAGACACAAGCAAAGACACTGAGTACTGTCTGGATGTGAGGACAGCAATACAGAATGCCAAAGACTGACACCAGAGGAGCAGTCTGCAGCTCCTACTTCCTCCACATTGCTGGCCAGCAGGAAGTGAGGTGGGGGATAGTGTTACACCAGAGGACACATGGCATGACATTACTGCAGCTCTCAAGGGTGTGCTCTGCTCTGGACTGTCCAGAGCCTCACACAAGACAACTCTCAGTCATATGCAGTATTACTAGCTGCAGCCCCAAAAGTCTCAAAAACAGGCCTGATTCACTACCACAATGCAGTGGGTTTGTGGAGCAAACAGATCCAAACAGATACGATACCATAACATCACACTCACTCTGAACTTGCCATTTATGAGAGTTAATTAATTGTAACCAGGTGCAAGCCCTGAGACGACAGTGCTTCCCAGATGATTGCTTTAAATTATCTTTGTTCTTAATGGCCTCACCTTGGCTTTGCCTTGGAAGTTGAAGGTGAGGACATACTCTCCTGGCCGCGTCTCACTTTGGCGAATTACAAACAGCCCGTGGCTCCTGGCTCCGCCCGCTAGCACCAGCTGAGCTGCACGTACACGAGACAGGGTTCCATGGAACCATGGGTACCCCGTCAGGCTGGCCTCCACGTCCGAATCCTTTGCACTGTCACTGTCTATAAAAAGGCACATGCAAATAAAAGGTTTAAAGTGGCTGATGAACAACGTGTATTCAATCTTTTGCTTTGTCTGAATAACTCTTCCTGTCCTTCGCTCAGTCTGACTAGTATCCGTATTGATCTGTATGCATTTACTTGTGTTGGTGTTGGAGTTCTGTGCCTCCGGAGACTGGAGGAAGCGTTCTAAAGGCATGTGGGACGGGTGCTGCGTGAAAGGAGGTTCTCTGCAGCGGACTGAGGCGGCACTGTAGTGTTCTGCTGCTGTACTGCAGGGCCTCTCAGAGGTGCGATAGATCCCTGAAACACACAGCGATTCAACCAGTTGTGAAACCAGAAAATGAAGAACAGAGACGGGAAATTAACAGAATTCTGACAGGTTTAAAAATGAGAATAAGAAAAGGCTTCCTCATTCACACGCAAAAGCTATTTAAAGTTTGCTTCCTTCTTCTTCTGTAAATGTTTTCCCATCATTATCTTACCCTTGTCAGGCACCCTTACTTTAAGGCCAAGTTTTAGTTGAATGAATAACATTATTAAAGAAGAATTCCACTCCAGAAGGCTTATTTACCTTTTTCACAGCTGATTTATTTCCAAAAAGGTGACCCAGTTGTTGGAAAAAATATTTTTTTCCCACAAAATATTTTTCCCCACAAGGGCTGTTTCCCTTACCCCCACTATAAGCTTAGAATGGGGCTATGGGATGTTGTTCAAATTCACTTATTTCCATCACTGTAAAATGCAATTTCTGGCTATATTGTCTCGCCAAAATGTTGACAGTCACACTTTCACTTTTGGTTCAGCAGTGGTTCAGCAATAAACCGTGTGCCATGCCCCCACCGCTTGAGACAACTGAAACACAGCTGAAAATGTGAGTGTCAACACACTCTTGATATAGTGGAATGACAATATATAGCAAAATAAGTGGAGCGATGGAAATAGGTGCATTTGAACAAAATCACATAAGCTTTTGGTGGGATTATGGGAAACAGACAATAAGAAGTTTAGTTAGTTAGTTAGTTAGTTAGTTATTTTCTGCAAAATAACAACCAGACCACTTTTTTCTTCTTTTTTTAATAAATCAACTGTAAATAAACATAAGAAACCTTCTGGGGTGGAATTCTTCTTTAACCTAAATCAATTCCATTCTTAATCCAAGAATTTGTGATTTGACCACACAAGAATGTCAATAACTATAATAGAAATTTAATCTGGTTATGACTACTGGACAGTTTATGTATGTACGTGTACAGAACAGAAATTGTCTTACCCTCCGAGAGCAACTCACAGCTGCAAGAGGCCACCATGTTGCAGTCTTTGGAGGACTGGCCGTGGGGACATGACGCCAGCTCTATGTCGTCGCCACTGTCGCTGTGCGTAAACAAACGTGTCAGTTGGACCACAAAAAGGTTTACAAGCGAATGTATGCACACACACAGGCCTGCATGCCAAGACACACGGCCAAATTTCCTCACGCGCAAATCACAAATACTAATGTTTCTGTTTATGTCCTGAGCTGCACTAACGGATTCCCACAACCCGAGAAACTGAACTTCAAGTGGAAGGTGTGTGTGTGTGTGTGTGTGTGTGTGTGTGTGTGTGTGTGTGTGTGTGTGTGTGTGTGTGTGTGTGTGTGTGTGTGTGTGTGTGTGTGTGTGTGTGTGTGTGTGTGTGTGTGTGTGTGTGTGTGTGTGTGTGTGTGCGCATGTGTATGTGTACACAGTAATGTTGTTGTGAGAGTAACCTGTCAGAAAAAAAAGGAAAAAAAAAAAAAACTCTAGCTGGATGATTAATGACTGTGTATGCTCCATTCCCGCCTTCTTTCCATCTCGAGTCAACAGCAAATATTTATTTGGTGGTTTTACCCGGGGTCTATGCAGTCCTGGATGTCAGCAACCCACGAGTTTTTCTGCAGTGAGTCAATGGTTTCCAGGATGTACTCTCCCCGTTCTCCACCTGTGGAGAGAGCCAACAACTCCAGTCACACACCGTGCTCTGTTCAAGAGGGCACATACTGAACAGTGAACAGAAGCGCTCCACTCTGAAACTGCACTATGCTACATTTGTCATAGAGCAGCCGGGCCATTGCTTGTGAGTGAGGTCAAAATGTTTTAATGCCGGCCTCTTTCTTTCCACTGAATGATGTTTATGTTTTTGCAGTGCCATGCCGTGCTCTACATTTGACCGGGTGTGTTTGTCAACAGCTGCAGCCGATTGTAAAGCATAGATGGAACCAATTACACTAGTTTAGCATGAACGGGAGGCACAGTGCAACACATATGTGCCACTTACAGACATGCACACGTGCGCATGGCGCCCACGGCAAATAAAGTACCATCTGAATACCAGCACCCACACATCAAACAGAGTAGTATGCTCTGATTACCAGTGCACACACCACATCAAATAGATGTGCGTAAAAGGAGTCACACCAGCTCTACATTAAACAGAAAATGCATTTTCAGGTCGGGATACCAATTTTATCCAGCCAGGATACAGAACCTCGATACTGTTTACAGATTAAATAAGTGAAGTAAGTGATAACACAAAGACATGAGCAGACAAAATTGAAACTAGAACATGATAATAAAAATGAAACCGATGAATGGGTACTCTTAGATTGGTTGACCAGCTGAAAATAATGTATTTTCTGTTTATTAAAAAGCTGGAGTGATTCGCATTACTGAACAAATCTATAATATATATATATACCTACCAAACACCTTGGGGAATGACTTTGAACACCATATGTAAGCCAGACATCATTAATGGCTAAATGGAGGCAAACCATGGAAATGCAGTTCTATCTGTGTTCTACCTTGAGAACAAAGGTGTTGTCTTTGTCGGGCATCTCCAGCGGCATGGTGGTCCGTACCTCCACAATGGCTGACAGGGGGATGCCGACCTTGGGCTTTGACGACTGGGTTAAAGCAGACAAGCACAGTTGTTAGAAAACACACAATGATACAGCAAAGAATGATCCCTAAAGTGGTGCAACTGCCAACTTATTACAAGCATTAATCTGTGAATGTCAGGTCATGTAAATACCTTGATTAAACGATTAAAGAGCTAGTTCACTAGGGTGTCTATACTGTAGCAACAAATAGCTGTAGACTCGCTCACTCACTCTATTTATTTATTCAGCAATTGAGGCACGGACCACCATTTGAGAACATTTTAAACCCACAGACCCCTAAACTAAAGATTTCTTTTACTTTTGTCCACAACGTGGATTTGAGAAATAAAACAGGCAAACATACAGTGCAAAATGACCATTAATCGTCTACATTCTCTAGTAGGGTAGACTTGGGCTTATTCAGATGATGAATATTTTGACTCTTGGACACACAACACAATTGTCCATTTGGTTTCATTTTTACGATCTCAAGAGTTACATTTGGTTAACCGACTTAGTATATAGCATCTGGTATATAGCATCAACATCATTTCTGTAGCCTTTGTGTGTGTGTGCGTGTGTGTGTGTGTGCGTGTGTGTGTGTGTGTGTGTGTGTGTGTGTGCGTGTGTGTGTGTGTGTGTGTGTGTGAGAGAGAGAGAGAGAGAGAGAGAGAGAGAGAGAGAGAGAGAGAGAGAGAGAGAGAGAGAGAGAGAGAGAGAGAGAGAGAGAGAGAGAGAGACACACACACAGAGAGAGAGAAAGAGAGACAGAGAGACAGAGACTGACTGACTGTGTGTGTTAGCTGCCCCTAAGTCCTGCTGCTGTGTCATAATGCAGAGAGCCAGTCAGGATCACACTGCAGTGGGATGTTGGCTGCCACAGAGGGCAGCAGGTAGATTGATGCCCCTGACAGGGACAGACCAACACTTTGAATGGTGTGTCTTCCAGACACCATTGAAACTAGTCTACACTGTTATGATCTGGTCACTGTAGGGTGGAATCCTCACAACATAACAAAACAGTTACTTTTCAAGATTCTTAACAGCGACAATTTGTATTTGTACATTAATAATGCATTAAACATTATTAATGTGTATAATCTAGGAGTGACTTAATTGCGATAATCTCATTACATAATCTAAATCTACATGACTGTCACTTCTTTATTTGTAATTTCTGTCCAGTATGAGATTCATTCATAAAACCTAAAATTTGCTTACAGTATATTCAATGTAAAAAAAAACTATAACATTTTAATTAATTGAGAGACAATTAAAAGTAAAATGTCATGATCATAACAGCAATAGTAACAACTGTTTCTGTTTTTTCAGTGAAGCCTGGATGTGTGTGTGTGTGTGGGTTTGTCACAGGTGTGATCTCCTCATTGAGAAACGTAGGCTACAGTAGCAAACACCTCAAGGTGGTTGGAAAACATTTCGCTGTAACATATTCCCCTCTAGATATCTTCCTGATGTGTTTATGAATCACTTAATGTTCAGTTCCTCTGAGAGTAACCGTGGCTGCTACTTTCATTTTTATCATCGCTAAATCCGATTTGCAGAAGGAATGAACACTGGACTTGTGACAACGGCATATGACATTACTCATATCAACGTGATCCCTTTGGTCTTTGTGTCAGTGCCTCTGTCTCCCTTCCTTTCTGAACCCCCCAACACCCCCCCCCCCCCCCCCACACACACACACACGCAAACCATGATCAAAAGACAGCACTAGATTTACACACTCTGCTGCACAGCCTCCTGGCCTTCTTGAGGTCACAGGCGACATCCGGAAATCTGTGTGTGTGTGTGTGTGTGTGTGTGTGTGTGTGTGTGTGTGTGTGTGTGTGTGTGTGTGTGTGTGTGTGTGTGTGTGTGTGTGTGTGTGTGTGTGTGTGTGTGTGTGTGTGTGTGTGTGTGTGTGTGTGTGTGTGTGTGTGTGTGTGTGTTGTGCCTGCCTGGGCTGACAGCCACTTGGATGTCAGCTCGAGATTTCTGTGTACATCAATCCTGCTTACTCTTCAGTGAGTTTTTGTGGTGTGTGTGCGTGTGTGTGTGTGTGTGTGTGTGTGTGTGCGTGTGTGTATGTGCCTGTGTGTATACATCCAAACCTTAGGTGGAACATAGAACTCCAGCAGAAACTGTTCTCCTCCATCCTCCCTCTTTGACTTCCGAAGCAGCAGACGACACTTCTGCCACTGTGCGGCGCCCATACAGTTGGTGTCGTCGGCCACCATGTACCTCAGGGCACCTTCCCTTTGGATCTCCAGGAGCTCAGCCTTGTGGCCCTGGCAGCCCCTGGGGAGTCGGAGCTTCTGAGACCACTTCTCAGCCCCTGGCTCACCGCCTGCTCCTCCTGTCGCACCACCACCACCTCCTCCTCCGTTAGCCTTCCTCGCTCCGGGGGGAGCGTCAGGTTCGGGGGAGGCCCGTCGGTGCCAGATCTCCTTCACACCGTCCACCACGCACAGACTCATGTTCCTGAGGGAGAAGCCCTTCTTGAAGCGAGCCTTCGGATGGCTCACAGACACGTCCTCGGAGCTACGCGATTGGCCGAGGGCGGACACCTTGTGCGGAGGTTGGGCGCCTCGGGAAGAGGCGGTGCCACGGCCTCCTCCTTCTATCCCCCCTCCGCCGCTGTCCATGCTGTCCAGGGACTCGCTGGAGGCCCCGGCGTCCTTGCGTCGCTGGTAGAGGTCGTGGCCGTAGGACAGCGGGCAGCCCTGGATGCCCAGGAAAGGAACGATGCTGTACTTGGGCGGCACACTGGAGCCGTTTTCCCCCGGTGAGCAGGCCTGATTCTCTCTGGCCTGGGCCAAAGCCGCCGTGAAACACTCTAGGAAGTGCTGGGCAAAGTGCTGAGAGAAGCTGGCGTCGGCGCCGGGCGAGTCGTAGCACGGGTTCTCCGTCAGAAAGCGCTGGAACTTGTGGGCAAAGTCTGCAGCGGAGGCTCGGGCGTGGAGCTCACAGAACTCTCGCCAGTCAGGCAGCGGGCATGAGGAGGAGAGCTCCGGACTGCCAGGCACCACGGCTCCGTTCATCACTGGGCCATGCCAACCCACTAGGGAGAGGCTGGAGGGATGAGAAGAATACAAACACAGTGAAACAAAGAATGAGTAGAATGAAAAGAATATACCATAGTTACAGTACTTAATATCTATGTTGACACTGAAACAGACATCCCAATTAGGGTTGCAACTATTGACTGTTTTCTTATATATCATAAATTGTTTTGGAGCGGTTGTGTGGACAGACAAAATCAGAGGTTTTGGTTAGTTCAGCAACATAGCTGAGGATGGAGTGTCTCTTTTTTCAAATTATTTTTTTTAAAGAAAGCTTTGCTAAGAGGATGTTTAATCACTTTGGTGCATTTCCATAACGATCTAACTTCCATTCCTACGAGTAAATAGAAAAGAAAGGCATAAGAACAGTGGTTATAGTCCAGGTGGTCCCCAGCCATATTTAAACATCTGAATTACTTAATTTTCAAGAATGTACACAATTAGAATATGCAGAAAAAATATTTCGACCAACATATTGCCAGTCTACTAAATTGTGGACACAAACTTGAAAATCCTTAGTTATTGGGTCCGAGAGACTAAACTCAGCATCAAATGACAGTCTGTAGCTAAATAATAAGAATAAATAGTTGTCCCTGGTATGAAAAAGGTTGAAAACCCCTGCATTATAATATACTGCATGTGTAAAAACTAAAAAGGCAGCAGCAAGCCTGTCCATCTGTCCGTGGGGGGCCTCCATTCCAAACTTGGATCGAGTGAATTCTTGGATTCTAGTGTGCTAAGAACTAAACTTGGACTTCCCACATATAGCTATGGTGTGATGGTGTCGCTTCTGCGTTGCTGTTCTTCTAAATAGTCTACTGGGACTGAGAGGTGTTGTTTTTTTGCCCATTTGAATAAAGACAACAGTCGCGTTCCTATTCCTTCTCCTCCTCCTCCTCCTCCTCCTCCTCCTCTCACACAAACCCACTCATCCTTCCATTTGTCTATTCCCCAGTGTGTGTATGACGCAGTGCTCTGTGCGACCTCCCTCTCTGGGCAAACCAGTGCCAAACCACATCGCTGATAAAACTCTCTTGCTCTCTCTTTTCTGTGTGTGCGTCGGCCTGTCTGTCGGCCTGTCTGTCTGTCTGAATTGTGGCATGGAGCCAACATCTCACCAAAACTACTATCCATACAGCCAACCACAATGTCAACAGAACAGGTTTCATTCACTCTTGTTCTGCAAGATTACAGGTGTCTGCAGTAGTCAAAGTAACAACTAACATTTGTTTTATTATCATTTTTGTTCGGCAGCTGGTCAGGTGGAGACAGCCGGCCCTCATTAAGCTGCAAAAGCTTATTGTCAGAGCGACCGGCTTCTCTCAGCACGATAACATAACTCATAACATAACATAATTGTAGGATCTTCTGTCAATCTCAGGATAGATGCCTTTTTATGCTGAATACACACCACAACGCAGCCATCACATCTAGACTTTGCCCTCTATGCGCGGCTACATTGTCCTGCAGATCCAAACAATATGTCCATACTCTATGGAGTTCTCAACCGATACACACTTGCCATGTACAGTATATCATTTGTATATAAAAAAACATAAATCCTTTTATTGGGTTAGGAGGGCAGGTGGACCTCTGTCATTACTGTCATGTCACCATGACTCAGCCATAACCCAATCCGAAGTAATTATCGATATACCTGGAGTGTATTGTCTCTAACCTATCCATCACCCGGCATCAGATAGAAACTAATCAGTCAGCTCAATATATGGGCACAAAATCGGCATGCCCTGCCCATATGTCAGATTATAGAGGGAAATTTTGTTTCCCTCTCATCCACAGTGTAATTAAAACCAAACAAATAAAACAAGTAGCAGTAGTGCAACAGTAGTGACCCATTAAAGGGGCAATACTTTGTCTTTGGAGATCTACAAAAATGTAAGATGTAATGTGTTGAGGTCTGTTGAGAGTTGAGGTCTGAACTCTGAAGCAGGTAAAATGTTAACAGAAACAGCTTCGTTATCTGCCCATAGGTCCCACAGGGTGTGTGGAGCTGGGATACATAGTGTCAATATTTTTAGCTGTGTCAACTACTGCTTAAACTATTGCACCAGTCAGTTGGTTTACTCCTCTCTATGGGCTGGAGGTTGGCTTAGCACCGTGGGTCCATTAACACTTTGCTGTGTAAGGTGAATATGTTAACATGGTGTTGTTTTCCCTCGCATTCACCTCCAGGCTGAGTCATAGTGGAGCCTGAGATGGAGCCTCGTTCATAAGCTATCATCAGAGAACAGAAATAAGCCTCATTAAAGTTTCAGCAACGGGCAGCCACAGCGGCACAGAGAAAGCCCTGCCTGGAAGGTCGGATTTGTGAATGAATGGGTTTCCTGCGCCTCGGCACTCTGAGGGGGATCCATTCCCACTTAGTGCCAGCGGGAACCAGGTTACATGAAACATTTTTCAACCAAGTTGCTGCAAAGGTAAATGCAGCTCCTCTTAATAAATAATGCCATGTATAATTCATGCAATTATAGAATACATCTGTTCATTCATTCAACCGACCTACTGTCTGTGAATTCATTCACGCTACATTAATTTTATCATTAAACTGACTAAACTGACTATTCCCAATTATTCCCTTGCGTGAGTCAGTGTGTTGTCAGTCAGTCAATCCCCTTTTAGCCATTTAAAAAACCTGCCCTGGAGCCATCTTTCCACACAATCAGCAGAACAAAGCAACATGCAACGAGATGCATTTCTCCAGCTACTGCCCTTCCGCTAAGAAGAGGATGTGCCTTTCTCAAGGATACTGGAATGACTGTTCACAACTGCCTGCACACGCACAGCGCACACACTAAAACGCTCAGACGCACGCGTACGCACAAAGTCAGCATGAAACACAAGCCATGAGAAGTGGACAGGATTGTGTGTTTCATTTTTTGGAGGCTCAGTAGTCAGTACACTGCAGTGTGAATCAGTACTCTGCACTGCGAATCAGGACAGAGGGGATCGCTAGACACAATGGCAATGATATTAAAAGGGAGAATGAGTATATGGTTGAAAGTGTATGAAGAGCAAGCTTGTTAAAGTATAAGGAACAAAGAGTGGGGGAATCTTGATACAGCAAGAGGGGATAGAGGGTCCTGTTTTTGCTCCATGGGCCAGCTGCTAAAACAATCACTGTGTGTGTGTGTGTGTGTGTGTGTGTGTGTGTGTGTGTGTGTGTGTGTGTGTGTGTGTGTGTGTGTGTGTGTGTGTGTGTGTGTGTGTGTGTGCGCATTAGTGCGTGCATATGTGTGAGTATGCGTGCGTAGGTGGAGGAACTGAAAGGGATGTATACACTCTAGTAGCCTACCATGTGTTCGCACTGATAATCTGTATGTAAACGTTTCTTATTCTTGTTTCCCTGTACATTATCTACAGATCCACAAATCCACACATGCTTACGTTTAGCTACAGTAAAAGAGTAAATGGACGATGGTGTAATGCTGCAGGCAAAGCCTCTTGACTGTACATTCTGACAGACCCACCTCATCCACAACACTGCCACACAAACAGAAAAAGTAAGTTTGTTGTTTGACAAGCGTATAACCATTGAATGATTTGTAATTTCATTAAGTATAATTTAGGCTTCATTCCCCTTTCTGTACACTAACTGTAGTACAGTATATATCTAGCGAGTTGCCCCTTCCCAGGGGACCACGGCTGATATCTCTGTCAGATGGCTGGGAGATCTGTCTGTAACAGTAAACTGACCGGAGATGAAAGGAAAGAGACATTATGTAGGGAGAGCCAATGGACTGCAGCCTGCAAAACACACTCCTTGCATACTTGCATACTCCATGCAGTCCTTTCAGGGCTAAATTATTTGTCACCTGGCAAAAGTTACCTTTTTCATCAGGAAATACAACCTTTGTCAACCCACCCAGAATAATAAATTACCTTTTACACTTTATATGATTGTAAAGTGGAAACCAGACAGACTTTATGGTTGATTATATCACCATATTGGTCATAATATGGTGCCAATGAAATAGTGATATTGTAGATAGCTTCAGCTACAGCTTCAGCTACAGCTAATGTTTGTGTATATAGCCTATACAGTAAACACACACACACACACACACACACACACACACACACACACACACACACACACACACACACACACACACACACACACACACACACACACACACACACACTGTTGCTGTGAGGCATTCCATGCCTCAGTTATTGGCTAATGAGAATGATTGGCGATGTTGTGTTCCCACCCTAGGGAGTTTAGGACCAGCCATGCTTTCTAAGATTAACCTTCCTGTTCCAGACGTGAGTACAGCCGCATACAGTAGTACAACACACACTACAGTACATTACACAGAGAACATTACACAGACATTGTAACAGCAAAATGTAAGGTACAATTTGCATTTAGAGCGGTGCGATTATTTTTCACACAATTCAAATGGTTTCAGTGGTTTAAGAACATTAAATGACACAAAAAGCATGGACTCTGCAACACAGCCTGCTATCTGACCGAGGCAAAGATAATGATCCACTCTTGCATTAATGATGGCAATTACGAGAGGAATGCTTGCATGTACTAGTACTCTCTCTCTCCCCCTTTCATTTGTACATATGGCTCACACATGTGTAGGCATTATTACCACACAATATATACCACAGCATAATTAAATCATTATGTGTGCCATAGACACGATCAGCACTGTAAGTGACAAACAATTTGTTCACAACGAAACTACTCTAGATAAGCTAGGCTGTCATAAATGATCCACATATAAAATATAGGGTTTTATTCACTGGTATAAAGGCCATTTAAGAACCTTGCTTGAGAAAGCAACCTTACATTGGACTGCACACTGAATGAATATGAATATCACTAGACTCGATGAACTGTTTGTTGGGTCCGGACTTTAAGTACACTGAACTAGGCTAGAAGGGCAGGCCAGAGTGATTGAAAAGAAAGAACAAATGAAAGAATAAAAGAACAAAGAAAGATAGAAAGAAACCGATTGAATTAGATGGGGAAGAACTAACAGCAGAAAGCTAGATAAGGAATAAGAGGTGGTGAAAGACATACATTGTAGATACAGTATACTGACCTTTGACTTTACCACTGACAGCCTAGCCTCCACTGTCTTTCCTCAGCAAACAATGCTCTTGTTGCTCTAAACACCACAAACATCCATATGATAACAGAAGATGACGATAAGGTGCCCAGCACGGTCCTGGCAGTAGGAGAAGTGTATAACACAAGAGCAAATATTCAAGAGAACTCAAGCAAGTATCTGCCCTTGTAATAGAGACAGACAGATGCCAGCAGTGATAGGAATCCAGACATGGGGCAGAAAATGGGCATTCCTGAATCCTGACGACTCTCTACTCCTCGACCATGGCATGAGTCATTATTTTGAACCCATCATACAAAGGCAGGCGAGCTCAGCGCACGCACACGCACGCACATACACATTCTACATCTACCCACCTGACTGTGTTACTCAGCAGGCTTTATGTATGCAAGACAAGTCTAGATTTGATTACATGCATTATTTAAAACATACTAGGTCTACTGGCTCAGGCAAAGAGCCATAATGTAAATATTGAGCGAGGTTAGGCAGGCTCCCATATGGCTGCCAGTGATAAAGGATGAAGCGCGTGGGAGATGCTGCACATTCCGCGACTCAGTCACTTCCATTTCCTGTCTCTTACCCACTAATTAATTTTACAGATGACCATGGATGGATAAAGCTACTGGACGTGTCAGATGTAAAAGAGGCCTCCTGAAAATAGAGCAACGAAATTGATGCAATTTGTTGATGACCTCGATTAGTAATGAGCGTCAATATTCTACTGTAGGTTGAGCCTGGACTCTCTAGTTTTTGCTAATAACACTGAAGACATCTGTTATATATTAAAACTGCCCATTGTTCAATTTGAAATCCAGACAGTTTAATGCATATATAATGCCACTCCATCACTCTCTTCTGCTGACAGTTGACATTGTGTTAGCCCTTGGTCCAGTGCAATAGTGAGAACTCGCTGACGCCTAACCTAACCTATATCATCATTCATCAGTGCCTAAATATGCTTAGAACCAACATATTCGATTTGTGAGATAAAGTCACGTTATTAAGTACTGAGTATAGTGACAGTCTTGGCCTGGGTGTGGCCTATAATGACCAGTCTATAACAGAATGTTATAGTCACCTTATATCAGGGTCCATTATTTATTTAGCATTTGACATTCATCACATCAGACCCTGCCCGGGGCAGCGTATTCAATAGGGCCGCTCACTGATGCCCTCAAGGACCACTGGTGGTCCCTGGACTACTGGTTGAAAACCACTGGTATAAATTAATGAATGGGAGACAGCAGCAGCAGCCTCTGAATGTCTCATACATGCTGCTCGTCTGCTGCTGCGGCCACAAGAATGGAAGCAGCAAAATGAAATGAATGGAGCCGCCCCCAGCAGCCGCACAAGATAAAGAAACGAACCAACAAAAACACAAGATGACCCCAGTAAAGACAAAAAAGAAAACATGGCGGTATACTGTATGTATGTATGTATGTATATATATATATATATATATATATATATATATATATATATATATATATATATATATATATATATATATATATATATATATATATATATATATATATATATATATATATATATATAAAATCTGGTAGGCGTAGGCCTATTGACCAATGGCCACCGACTTAACCCCCTCAGGACCTCAAGGCTATTAAATGGATTATCGGAAAAGCCCCTTACCGCGACCCCCCAATCGTAGCACTGGGCAGGCAGGCGTAGCTTCCATCAAGAAGAGCATCTTTCAGCGCAACCAACGAATCCGTCTTCCCTGCCTTCAACGCTCAGCCGAATAGGCCTATAGATGATGATCCGGTTAGGCTAGGCTGATCGGACAATAACATAGTCGTGGTTGTGTATATCTTCTCTTAATGCGTTCTGATCACACAGACTACACCAGTCACCGTCAATCGGGATGTAGAGTGGAGACCAAAACACGTACGGCAGCTTTCCTTCAGCACCAACCTGGACGCTGCAAACGATCGAGTAAAAAAAAAAAAAACACGATGCCTGTGTTTTGTACCAGTCCAGCACCAAGCACGTTCATGGCATACCAGCTCGACTTGCTTGTAAATAGGTCTAAAGTCTGGGAAACACGCACACACACTTTAGGCTAGTATGGGCCAGTACGGACACCAAAACAATATAGAAATCAAATGCAGCAGCAGTGCAGCTCACCTCAGTACACCGTTCCTTGCATGATGATGACGGTGATGATGTCGGTGAGACGACTGGCGTTGCTTTTGATATACTGGCTATTCAAGATAACGAACAGTATTCCAACGTGTTATTTCTTGTTATCCAGATGGTTATGATTGCTGCTGGTCTCCATCTCCCTGCTCGACGAACTGTAGGCTACGGGTTGTGTGCGTGTACTGCTGCACCGATGGCTTGGCTGTGTGGAGTGTGCGCTTGCTTCCACGACCACTTCCCCTTCTTTGGAAGGGTGTGTGTGTGTGTGTGTGTGTGTGTGTGTGTGTGTGTGTGTGTGTGTGTGTGTGTGTGTGTGTGTGTGTGTGTGTGTGTGTGTGTGTGTGTGTGTGTGTGTGTGTGTGTGTGTGTGTGATCTATTTAACAGCCACCGCCGATTCCTCTTAAAGGAGCCGCTCCAGCCGGGTGCAACGGTGGGCTACTGGGATAAGTCTTGTTGTAGGCATTAATTAGCCTATCAGTTCTTTTTGGCGAGTGACACTGCGACAGTCTCGCTATACTCAAATAAGCAAAAATAGCCTAGGCCTAGGCCTACTTGATATAGTGACAACTGCAAACACTTGCAAACACTTGATGACTTGGACATGAGGACTGGAGGTTTTAAACTTGTCACAGTCTTGTCAATTCAAAGTTCAATTACTGCACTCCGACGAGTGGCAACTTGCGCATTGCCAAGGTGTGCGCGAGCAGAGTGGGCGAGCAGCAGAGGGTACGTATACGTAACGTACCCCTGAAACACTCAGGAGATAATACTCGTGACAATAGCCTACTTATAAGGATGACTTACATCACAGTCACATCATCAACTAAAACCAGCTAATCAACGTTTTTAAAAATCGGTCCATTGTGGAGTGACGAGCAACAACGGGCGGCTGCAAACCGTTCACAGTAGCCTATTGTGCGCTCTGTTCACGCGCAAGTAACAAGTAGTAATTAATTCAAAGGTGAAGAGGGCACTGTTTTTCCTTTACCAACGGGTTCTCAGATTATTAGGGTTCACATGAATGAATTAATGTTTTTTTTCCTAACAGAAATGGAGATTTACAGTATGAGTCAAGTACACACTGCAACAAAACTGATAACAGCTTAGAGATTTGCAGTAAAATTCACGAACGAATGCAATACGGCATACATCAGCACTCGAGTTCAAACTTGCATGTTGCGCACAAACTTCATGAACTTCATGTCTTACAATTACCTCACTCAGGGACAGGGTTACAGACATACAAACACAACACAAGACCTGGGACAATACGATGCAGGGGGCGATATTAGGCCTTTGATAATGAATATATCACGATATTTGATATATTACAATATTTGCGATATATCAATATATTGCATGAAATTCATCAACAATATATCATGATACTGTAGCTGCAGCTGAAAAACAAAAACAATAAATGCGAATGAATAAAAAACTAAAAGGAAAAAATCAGAACTTACTAGTTTACAGTATATCCTCAGTTATTAATCTTAGCTTTTATTTGTCTTACCCAATTCTCATACCGGGGTTTTTGTTTTACGTTGTGTTTGTTTTTGGGAAAGAAGCAGCTATAGACGTCATCTAATTATCCCTGTTGTGAATGATCTGCAACATTTCCTCACGATATTTGCAGAGGAATATACAATGTATATTCCAGGAGGAGGTATACGATATTATCGTGATAACCATATTTCAGCACACACCCCTACTCAACACAGACTCTCATCACAATCACAGGACCTACAGTGTACTGTACTGTACATTCATCAACCATGTGGAGGCGGCAGCTGCATGGTCACTAGACTCACTACAGAACATCATTTACTGACTGCTGAATGAACTAGTAGGATTCCTTCACTTGTGTTCTCATAATAATTGTTCTTTCAGAACATCCCCTTAAAATGACTCACAGAGATCACTGCCCGGAGGAGGGATCACACGCACACGCACACGCACACGCACACGCACACGCACACGCACACGCACACGCACACGCACACGCACACGCACACACACACACACACACACACACACACACACACACACACACACAGTAGTATTGTTGTGCAAAGTGCAAACAAGTGTGATTGTTTCAGTGGCCCCTCTTTTTTACTATATCAATCAATCAATCAATCAATCAATCAATCAATCAATCAATCAATCAATCTTTTGTGGGTTGCTAAAGGTCTTATGATATAAGTGTTATTGTGTGTGTGGATGTAGTTGTATTGTTTTTATGATACATGACTAACATGACTAACACTATACGTTGTAGTATACAGTAACACTATAGCAATAATTACACTATAGAGTATTCTTAAACCCAGCCTACCCTGACACACTATTTAACCCTTATCATTTCTACCCAGTATTGTCTTGTATACAATGTAAACAAAGTAATGTTTAATGTTTTATGTAAACATTGTAGTAAGTCACATACTCATGTTTGGAACAACCCTGGATAAGTTCTCAGAGCAAGGCATTAATCAGGTTGTGATTTCTACACAAATCTGTTATTTTTTAACAGCTGGGTTCTCAGAGTTATATGCATACAGTGATGATTGGAACATTAGACACAGTTACATGGTTACGGCATGTGTTGTTTATCATTGCTTAACAAGCTTTGCTGTGATGTTTACGATATGGTGACACACTAATCTATCTAAGAGGATTGGCTCTGGCTGTATGATGTAGTGAAAGACTAAATATACCTGTTAAGACTACACCTTAGGGCAGGTGATATAAGGTAAGGACAAGCTGCTCTGGAAAGGACCATAACAAGAGCATTGTCAAGGCAAATTAACCCTTCGTTGTGCCCTGTGCTACAACCCACTGAACTAGACCATGGGTTCACTGCTGGTGGAAAAGAAACCCATGTGATTCGTTTAGTCAGGGGCGTTTTTGCCATTTGGCAGACTAGGTAGTTGCCTGGGGTGCCATGGGGGAGACCACCAGACTTGCTTTAAAAGGATCCCAGCCTAATAAGCCTCATATGGATAAATACATTATACTTGCCCTCTATAACTAGAATTGAACATTTAAAACACATATAACATGTTTTTTAGTTTAAAAATAGTTCATAATTTTATCATTTGGGGGGTGCCATTTTACTGCGCCTGTCATTGGGATGACGTCACAGGAGATTTTCCCTTACGGGTCCATTTGGTAAGGGGGTCCCCACGGAAAATCTTGCCTGGGGCTCCAAATTTCTTACTGCCTTAAGGACTGTGAAAGTTTGGGGAAAATCTCTGGGGAGATTGATCTCACACGGTTTTCGGTTTGAATTACACTTTGCTCACCTCATATTTGTTGGTGACCTATCAGAGGCCACTATTAAAATTGAGTGTAGATGTCTACGCTGTGATATTATACCACATGCCAATTGTGTAGCACAGGAATTGCATTTTGGATGATTATACGGTGATATGCAGAGTCCACAGAGCTGTTCAAAGATGGATGGAGGATAATGAGCCACAGAGACGTTTGGTTCTGACATTATTGCCGTGCTCTTGAGAAAATGCTTGATAAGGTATATTAGAAGAAGGGGATATCCGCACTCTCTTTTATAAAGTTTATACACGTGACAAAATGTAAGGCCTGCATGTTGAAGTGTTTGTCTCTCTAGGTGGACTTCTGCTGTGATTTCATGAAATAAAGAAAGAAGTGCATACACTTCATGCAAGAGAATTATTGGGATATTTCCTTCTTCCATTGATCTTCAAGTGTCACTTTGCACCCATCAGCTACTGAGGCCTGATTTCCTGAACACCCATACATCTACAACGTACGTTGTATAACAGTCCTGTTGGGAATGTGAATCTAACAATTCAAGAACATCATATCCAAATCTTAAGAGATTTTTTTAAAAAGCTAGTAGTAGGCTGACATTTATTAAACATGGGTCACAATGCTTAGTACTGTGCCTCTGGACTGGGTCATAAAATAATAAGTGTCTGAAGTCACCGGTTCATTATATTTCTTTTTACAATGAGACACTTTTACTGAGAATAATGATGATGCTGGTGGTGATGATGACTGACAGACACATTCAAGCTTTTTGTTCTATTCAGACTTGCAATAGAGATAGGGCCAGTCAATTTTAAAAAGGCGTGTGCTTGGTGAGAGGCTAGCTGCCCGTCTCTCTGTTCAGAGACCTCCGCTTTGTATTGATCCTCAGACACTTCCTGCCGGAAGGATGAATCAACAAGAGCCCCCAGGGGGATGGGAGCCGCTCCAAACTCCTGTTCACCAACTCCACATACAGCAAAATCACCACTGTTCATTTAACTGAGTCAAAAATAGACCCTTACAGTGTGCCGTCTCTTCTCCTTTATGTTGCACTAATCACTATTTCACTTACTAGTGTAAGTGATATAGTGTTCTGCCTCTGATAGTGTAGGTGATAAGAGAAATGGGGAGAGACATGGCAAAGTTCATGGAGATATGAAGTCGAACCCGCAGCTCGCCATCAGGCTGTCTTAGCAGTAGTTACTAAAAGTTTAAATTCAAAGTAAACTAGAAAATAAGTAAAATTAATAGCAATCGTATAGATATAGCTACTCCAACTCAATTCCAAAAGAATACAAAACACACAAAATATTAAGGTTTAGAAGACTTGGGCGGTGGGCGTCATTGATCAGTAGGACTTGAGATTTGGCCACAAATAGACTGTAGCCTAGCGGTGAGAGAGCAGTGGGCGGAGGGATGAAACGGAGATGGAGATTGGCTGCCTTTGAGTTGATTTCCTATGAAAGTGTCTAAAGTGGTTGAAATGGAGATTAGCCTCCAGGGGTTGTTTTGAGGATGTTTGAGGATCAATGTGTCAGCAGGAACAGAACAGAAGGTGTCATGCCACAAAACTAGCCTTTAATAAGAAGCACCTCACTGTTGTCTGACCAGTACATTACTCCATTGTGTACATGGCGAACAGTCCCGGTCATAGTTCTAATCACAATGACTTATTGTTGTATAAAGCGGGAGAACAGGAGATGGTTCCACTGAGAAAAACAGAAGATCACAAGTCTGAACTAGAACTGCACTAAATAGAGTGCCAACTTGTGCATTAGGCACAAGTAGGCCGTGGCCTACTTGTGGGCAAGCAGAGTGAGTGAGGAGAGGGCAAGACACCTCATGATGTAGGTAGTAGAAGGAGGATTTTATAAATTGCATGATGTCATTTAAGTTTTCCTAATTAAATTAAATTTGGCATATTAATGTTAGCCAGACACATGAACTCATTGTTTGCTTGGTTGGTGAAGGCAAAATTCATTGCAGGCTCCGGTGGTACATTTCAGATGACACATGAGGGTTGTTTACTTTTTGAGGATAGCAAACAAACAAAGCACATTCATTATTCCTTTTATGGCAAAGATTACCTTGCATTTGAGGTGACATCATTGTAGGATGAAGCATGTATAGTGACTTGAGTGTGCGTCATGTGTGTGTGCGTGCGTGTGTGTTTTGTGCCACCCCTGTACCTGATGACTGAACTCCCTGGACAGAGGCTGGCAAGAAACTGTGCACGATATTTATGATGATGTTATCCGAGCCCCCCTGGGGCAGGGCCCAAAATAGATCTGCATCAGCATCACTGTAAACAACACATGGGGCGGGGGCTGAGGGTTGGGGACAGATACAGTGTTTGAATCCATACAAATGCGAGTTGACAAAGTAAACTCAAATGAGACTTGTTAATGCTAGTTATTAATATTTCAGACAGCACAAGGAAGATACATGTGCATGTCTGATTACCAACGTGACAATGCAGCCAAGCCCTGACACTTGTGAATGAATATATACATGATGTAGAGTGGCACTCACCTCCCATCACCTTCTGTCTGACTGACACATAAACAGAATCTCTCCAATCTCCAATAGGGATGGATGTGGTAGGCAGCAGCATGTCCAGGGGGGCTCATGGGAAGGGGTAGAGGGGCACTGTGTTTCCATGAGAAATCTGGATTGGCTGAGCTGGAATCACATGTTTGACTGATTCAACCAGACACTGTCAGAGCGAATCAGAGTGCAGGAAAGCATTCAGTATAGAGACACCTGACAGAGGAAGTCTGTTTCCATGGCAACCTCCCAGCGAGCACAGCAAATCCAGACAGAATGGAGGGGTGGAGTGTGTGAGGGCAGGGGCAGACAAACACCGTTAAAGAGAACTGGAGAGCAGAAAATGATGATTTTGATATATCCAAACTGATGTAAAGAGCCCCCCCACACACACAGAGTATGCAACACAAAGAAAGTGATCTTGAATGGGGGTTTAGCTCAGTGAATGAGACATAACAGACTGTGAGAAATCTGTAATGCTTCTGAATGGGAAATATGTATTGGCGAGACATTCTTGTCTGCCACATTCACAGAGCCTTAATCTTAAAAGGATTTACATAACTCTTCTCTTAACCAAAGGCGCAGAAGCACCATTGAAAAACAACCCGTCTCTCTCAATCATTTCATTCATTCAGCACAAATAATTGGCATGAATGATGCCAGGAACCTGTATTGCTAGCTGTGCGTGGGGAAGACTGGTTAACATCCATCATAGCTTGTAAAACATATTCACAACCTCAGGGGGGCTACCACCCATTTTCAGCATTGTACCATGTCATTGTAGTGTCATTGCAGAACTGTAGGTATGAAACAATTATGAAGTACATCTTTGATGTCACAAAGATGTACTTCATAATGTTAATGATTTTTTTAGACCTCCACTTCTAGACAACACAGAAAAAAAAAAAAAATCAACAATGAAACAGTAAAATGATGAAAGTGAGTGGCACTTCCCATGAAGCGATGACTTAATGGGAAGCAATCAGCCTCTGTAACAAAGAGTTCAATGAATCCAAACACAGACGGAGCAAGGAATCTAAACAGAGGGACATATACACTATACTGTACCATAGAGACCACTGCTGATATTGTTAGGCAGAGATTTAAAGAGGGAAGTCAGCAAGACTCCAGTTATATTACCTATTTATAATAAAACATAACTTTAGCGCCATCTACTGCATATGTGATGCAAACGGGAAAAAATGCACTGTGGCATGCTGACCAAGTTTAGTCAGAAACAATTAGCCTTTATTAGCCTTTACAACATAAGGTTAAAATCGCCAATAAGGAACTTAAAAGATGGTCACATTCATCCCAGGATGAAGTCATCCTGGGATTTACCAGCCACTGTGGCTGGTAAAAGGGAATAGGGATGCGTGTCAGTGTGTGAGGTCCATTCACCTTCCACCCCACGGTTACATCTGTTAGCCACTAACATATGTAACAGAAAGGTGCATGGAGCTCTGGGGGATGGAACAAAAGGCTTTATTTGTACACTGTACTAATAAGGGTGGGGTTACCTGGAGGAGGGAGAGAGAGTGTACTTGTCTGCTTCTGTCTCGTTACTTTTTAATGGCTGACTGAGCAGCTATGCACTGAGGACTTATTTAAGGGGAGGCCACTCATGAATAATACAACCCATCTAGTTCTGTCATACTCAAACACAGCCACTCAGCACTGGGACCACCATGACACAACTCGGCAATAACCACATTCTTTACCACAATTTGCTTCTCAATCCAGACGGTTAACAGTAATGTTACTTATATAGCCAGGTGGCATAGTATACCCTGTTTCAGTAAATACTGAACTTTGTCTCGTATACAATAGTACGAGACGAGTCACACTTTTATAGAATCTGGAAAGAAAACAACAGGCGATTATGCATAGATTTTATTTATATTATATTTAGGATGCTAGTAAATAGGATTAAGGGAACAAGTAAGCATGCATGTCATGAACAGTGTGCTAACCCGTAGTAAGGATGACCAATAGTATCATCATATACTACTGTTAAACCCATTTTAAGCTTAGGTTGGCTCAGAGCCATAGAGTAAGACAGAATTACTACACAGCCGGGTCATATGGTTCATTTACTCACGCGAGATCACAGCCTCCAATACATTCTGTAAACATCCAGTTGTCTCCATTTGAAGGGACGAATGGAAATAGAAGTTGTCGTAGAAGAGAACTATATCTTACTCTATGGCTCTGGGTTGGCTCATCTGTCTGGAGTGCTAGTGGATGTTTACGCACACTGTTGGAAAAGTTACTCAAAATCCAAATGTGTTACTTAATACTAGCTACTTGAAGATATACTATTAGCTTACTTTACCCATTACATTTTGTTAAATCGTCACACTACCCAGTTTGTTCCGAATGGTTTAAGGCCTGCATTTCTGCATCAAAATGTTCAAAAGCACAGACAAGTGTGCATCGTTTCCACATCAGCTCTCGTCTAGACCCAGAGTTGTAGATGGATCCGCAGCCTGCAAAACAACTCCATCACAACCCAGTCTAACATTACCGTAATCAACACTCAATCCCACAGTACCACCAAAATTTCAAGTGACAAATTAGTTATATGAGGCCTATTAGTTAGGGTCGAAAAGTAATACTACTACTTTAAGTAGTACCTGTATGTTACTTTAGTTACTTTCCAACACTGTGTTTACCAGATTCAGAACTACTGTATAACTACATGCCTCTGGCTCCTATGCCAACCACCACAAATAATCTGCGATCATTAATAATATAAAATATGTTTGTGTACAGGGACTATCCATCACCATCACCACTCCATTATATTAGGTCAAATTTTAGAAAGGAGTAAAAACAAAAATGAAAACTACTATGTGTTATTCATTACCATGAATGTCTAAATGTTTAAATCTCCTCCAATTACCTGTACATATGCTTTCACAGTACACTGTTCAGTCAAACTATATGTTAACCATACCACCAACAATCTAATTATTATTTGCCCTTCATTGAGATTTTCAGTATAGAACGGTAAAACGTTTATAGCAAGACCACAGTATTGGTCCCTTTGGTGCAAGAAGTTGAAGATATAGATAAAGCAATTTGTGCTACAACAGCACATCCCCAAGACCTCCAGTTTTATGATTGCCATTCAAGTAAAAAGTAAATAAGTATAAAGTATAGTATAGTAAGTATAATAGCTCTGCACTAAAGATCAATATTGAGCTCAAAGAGGGAATGATCATCAAACCCGCTTTCAAAGTGAATCCACTTTTTGATGAACTGGAAGGCCAACGAATGCCCTCTAGTGGAATACATAAGCTACTGCAGAAAGCTAAGAGAAGCCCCACCCATCTGAATAACCTTACCAGCCCAACCCACTTTTCAATAGATACCCTCTGGGAATGAGGGTTGTATTCTGCTCAAACCATAAAAGATGTGTTATAATAACAATGTCGGCCTCTTTCTTCTGTTTGAGTCCTGTATCATTAGGACCCGATGGCATCAGTCGGAGGCAGGTTACAGGTGGTCATCGTTCTCATGGAAACGGTGCAGGTGATCCTGATATCTGGAGGTAGGCAGAAAAATTGCAGTTAGTAAGCACCAAAATCATATAGTACATCACATTACACAAACAATGAGACTGATAAATCTAGGATAATGATTCCCCAACTCACTTCTTGGCACAGAATGCAGTACAGTCCCTGCCAATGCTCTCGCTCCAAGCAGTCTTGTACAACACCTGAAGAGTTATATGAAAGCAAAAAAACTTCAATAAGAATACGGATTTAGTTTAGATAGATTTTATCCCCAAGTACATTAGAATACAAACGACAGTAAAAAAGGGGACATACCAAGAACACCAAGCAATGCAGGAACAGAGTATAGAAGAAAGCAATGGTCCTTGCCATCTTGTTGGAAAGAATGCCACGACCCTGAAATGAAAACATGGTGGATTACAAAACTCAAAAAGAATAATAAATTATATAAATATGGTGTTTGTGTGTGTGTGTGTTGTGTGTGTGTGTGTGTGTGTTTGTGTGTGTGTGTGTGTGTGTGTGTGTGTGTGTGCATGCGTGCATGCACACGCTCACGCTGCCTACCAGGCTAAGAGTGGCCTTATCCCAGGGCTGAGGCTCAAGTATCTGCGCTGACGTTCCTATATATAGATGAACAGATTGCAATCTCAATAAGAACACATTGTTGGAGGCCTTGTTTGAATCTGAAATGTTTTCCCCCCTCTCATTCATCATATATTAAATTTATAACTCGCCGTTAGACAGTCGTATTATAAATCTAGCATCTTTTGCCATCTATCACAATGTGTTGATTTGAGCTAGAGTGTGTGCAATGCAAATGGTCCCTCACCCTCTTGCTGAAGGAAGCAAAAGGATCCAGTCTCTCCTCGTACTGGAGGAGTAGCGCATCACGGTGTCGTCGCTACCCCCAGACTACAGTAGATAGGACCACAAAAACAGATGTTTTGTTAACCATTTTAGGTTGTAATAATCACAAACATACACACAACGCAGAACGGTTTACTCACTCTGCCGGGGTAGCTTTGGAGAAATTTGATCTTCTCAAAGAGTTTGATGTTGTCGGCCCTCAGGCTGTCCAACTCACTCTGAAGGGCCTGCATGGTCTGCTGCATGGAACGACTCTCCTGTGAGGAAACAAACACAGTGAGACACATACAGCACAACATGAAGCCTGACTCACACCTATGGGACAGCAAACAGATACAGTATGTGACTGAGACTCACAGCCTCCAGCTCCTGGTTGCGGGAACGGAACCTCTCTCTCTGGCTGGAGATGATGGACAGCAGAGAGTCCATCTGACCTTGGGCAGCTCAGGATTAGAAGCTACCAATGGACCTGAAGCAAATATTAAGAGCACACACTGAGATTTTGTGGAAATGTCTACCTTAATATTACCTTCATGGCAGGTAGTTGAGACCTTGATGAAGGCAGCTTGCATGCGTAAGCATTGGCTTTATCTTTAAAGATTTGTTTTTGTCGCTTTATACCTTTAATGATAGTTTCAAGTGAAAATAGACAGGAATATGGGGGAGAGAGAAGGGTAGAGACATACAGCAATGTTTGTCATGAACTGGAATCAAATACACAACTCGCTGTGATGCCAGAGCATATATGTGGCATGCTCTAGGAGAGTGGGCGCCCATGACACGCAACTTTATTTGTTAAAGATGCAGTGAAATGGTTAATTTGGCCATTATTTTTAGTTTTCAACCTCAAACTGAAGAATGGGACCTCTGGGACAGGGTACATCCTTTTCGTCTGGAGTGACAGAAACAGGGAACAAGGCCAGGCGATTTCTAACCTATACACATTTTACAGGGGGTCTCAAAACTGACTAATATTGTTCAGTCAAACTATGCTCTGAAGACAACGCAGGGATGGAACTCAAACGGTGAGCTTAATTTCTATTGGCTCTTATTTATGTTTTTGTTTTCAGGAAGTAATTAAAATCATTTTGCGATGGTACAGTAAATCCTATCCTAAGCATAACCTCAGTAAAACCTATGCCAAACCTAAACTTAACCCATGACTGATAGGATACCTGCCTCGACCGATAGGATAGAAAGCAGCGGCTTAGTTACTTTTCAGAGGTAGGACTGTGAAGCAGTCTACTAATTTCGCTTCTACTAAGAACATTTAGTCATTTAACTTTAACATATTTTTTATCCTTTCTGTGAATTAGTTTGATCTATGAATTGCGATCCAACTAACACCCACCACAATAGCTTCTCCACCACCTCCACACGCACGCGCGCACAAGCACACACACACACACACACACACACACACTATAACAGCACCCACCGTGAACATGGCAGTAGCTTCTTTAATGGGCTCGGGATGCCATGCATATTGCTTAGCTCTGAGCCCTCGCATCGGGGCGTGCAGGGAGGACATGGACTGGACAGTGCTCAGGTCATGCTCCAGCTTCAGGATCAGCTCCTTCTGCTCGGCACTGGTCCGCACGGCCGAGGAGAACTCCAACTGCAGCTCTGCATAGCGGCCTGCCAAGAGGGGGGAAGAGGCGTGGCCGTCAGACACAGCATCAACTGCATGCACCCCCCAAGATACAGTACATTCTATAGTCCTTGACAGATGACTGAATTTATTACCCACCCGGATGACGTACCTGTTAAGAGCCGTAAAACAATATTGGTCCAACATCAGTATCAAGTGCTCTGAAGGATGATTCACTTTGTCACTATACTACCCACACTACCATCACACCCTAAAAATTATCCCTGTTTGCCAATCGCAACTTCTCTCTTTCTCTGAGAAAATGTATCTTTATGTAGCATGTATGTATAAAAACGCTTTGTATTAGAAAAAAAAAACGGATTCAAAGAAATGTGCCACACCACACTATTAGTATTTGTATAAAAGAGATTTACTTCAATTATCACACCTAGGGTGCAAGTGAATAATAATGATGATGAATCAAATGTCAATTATAACAAATACATAGTGAACATTTTCATACAGTGATATTGCTTTTGAATGTTGTAGAGGGGACTGTTTTACAGTGCTGAGAACAAACAACATGATACGCTTAGTAAATAGAAAGATAAAGAAACAATGATACATAAAGGGAAATGAAACAGGGAACCCCCAAAGAGAAACATTAACTCAGGAGTGACAGTAAGTGCTGGGGATACAACTTTCAAATAAACAAACAAAAAAACAACGTAACCATATCCCTTTATGGTCATGCAGCCTTTTGTACTACGACACACACACATACACACACACTCGCGCAAATCTGTGGGAGAGGTTATGAGAATTATTACTTCCACATTGTTGACTGGTTTGAACTTATCTCAACACACTCTGAACTTGCTAAAGCCTCAACAAGCATATTTAAAGCTTTCCAAGGGACAAAGATCTCCCCAAGTCATTTGGTTGTCAGACTAGACTGTGGTACTAAGCGAAGTGGATATGGATGAAAAACTGAGTGGTTGTGCTAGGTAGCAATGGGAGTAAAAACCAGTAGAGATCTTGCAACTTAATTGGATAACTATTCTTCTCTATTTGGCTTTACACATCCCTCTTAAATGTAACTATTTGATTTTTTTTATTCATTTTTCTTTTGTTATAAGATTTGATCTCAGTATCTAATCACATACTGAAGTACCCTAAGGATAGCTATGTAGAATATAACAGAAGTCAAGGGATCCAAGGAATGAGTTTAAGACTTATGATGTAGGCAATATGAGAGATGAGATTTTTTTAAATAATCCAAGAGCACACATAGGGGGATTTAAAGGATGAGTATATTGTGCTGTATATTACGTGTGTATGTATTACTGAGTGTGCAAACAGCACCATTGATTCAGAAAGTGTTTCCTTACAAAACCCAGTTCATAAGATATATTCTAAAGGTATTACAAAAACATCTGAGGTTTTCTTCTTACGTTTCTTTCTTTTTTTCTTTTTAACTTTTTTTTTTTCTTTTCTTTTCTTTTCCTGAATATGGTGACCAGTGCTGCTGTTCGGGCTCCATTAACGTACAACTAACACGTCCAAATGAATAACCACTACTTCAACAGATCATACAGTAAAGCTTTACAACTTCAGAAAACATTGATATGATATACAGCATCTGTTTACACCTTTACAATGTTATTCAACAGTGTATAGAATCATCTGATTTAAATTTGTAGAAAAATATCTGTGGATCATGGAAAAGTCCTGAATCGTCCCTTCTCCTCCTCCTGCCTTCAGACAAAAAGCAAAGCATCCTCTGTGACAGAATTGAATCGATAGCTACTCAACCAGCTGTATTTACAGGTATCGTTTCTCAGAATAACCGTAGTAAATTGGCACACAACCCGAATCAAGACCTGTAATGCCACTTAACGTCACAGCAAACATGATGCAAACAGAAAAATACAAAATGCCCTATGAATAAATTCAGTGTTTTTACAGTGTACGCCGTTGTCTGCACGCTTCCTCCTTCATTTTTTAATGCACTGGCCTTTCACTGCTAGTTAGCTATGAATGATATAAGAAATGCGCCATGGGTGGGTGAAGAGGACAAAACACACACAAAAATGCTTCACGAATTATGACCAAAACCAAACATGGCTGCGAGTCCATCATAAGATTATGCTTTTGTTCAAAAGCTATAGATATACTATCTGCACCCATTTTCCATCATGCTGAACAGTACACTAACCTCTTAGAGGAGCACATTATGGCCTGTGACCCCTCTAAGTACCATTGTGAGGGTGAATATGAGCTAACTTTGTAGACCTCAACATTGGATAGAAACAACTATAAAGGAGGGATGCTTAAATTTAAATCTATTCCTAATGACATCACTAGTTTGGTGCCCTGCTTGGCAGTTAAAGGCACAAATGTGATGATCTCACATGCTCTGCATGAGCTGATGTACAAGACTACAACCGGGTGATGGGATAAGTGCTATTTTTCTGTAGAGCAGCTATTAGAACATAACAAAATACACCATTGTCTATTCCAAACAGTCTAAAATGAGGGTGATATGATTTCAATACTCTGCAGACAACAAATGTTTTACACTAGTCATCAAACAGGATGAACAAAATCCTAATCTGGGACTATTTCATTTTAGATGCAATCGGATTTATCTGATGCCAAAGTTCATTCAGTCAATGTGGTGAAATGCTAATCTCAATATTCAGTGTACCTTGATGTGAATGAAGATGTAAAAAAGATAACTATTGGCGCTTAAGGATGGACCATGATAGCCTTAACCTGTCATACAGTTAACTGTGGTACTGTTATGAAAAGACATGAATAGAGTATAGGAACATAGGTGAGGAGAAAATGATCAGAAATAGAATAAAAACATGGTGCAGCCTTTTTGTCATTGTATTCTTAGTGTTAGGATGGGATAAGAGTCTGTGCTTGGTTCAGAACCACTTTTTAAAGGCATACATTTCCCAGAGATCCTGGGAGCGTACTCTAGTGTAGTGTTTACAGACCCTGTCCTGGGTTAAGTCTTCAATAACGATCCTCATTTAAGTGCTTTATCATGGACTGCTATAAGGATTATGCATAATCATAGACCGGCTATCTCCATACGATCTGGCCTAGCACACGCGCTAGCTGGTATACTTCTCTAATCTCAATTTGGCAGATATCACCGCTTTCAAGTCAACTTGTGATCTCAAGTTTAGATAATTTCATTTGACCTATCTGACAAAGTGTACAAGCCTTCTGGTAATGGTACGTGCTAAGAGAAACACACTTGTTTTAAAAACATGATTCTTCTACAGGGAAAACTATCTCCAGAAAAGGAAGCTGCACAAGTTCTTTTCAATTACAACAAACAATTGGCCTGCCCAAGAAATGGCCCAAAACGCGCAGAGCAGGAAAAGCAGAGGTTCGGCTACTGGATGAGAGCTAGTATGCTCTCAGATATTCAGTGATGTTGCTTTCTTGATATGTCCTTTGATTTCTCCAGCTAGCAACTCGCTAGTAGGGATACATGTGGTGGTAAAAAGCTTGATGCCTCTGGGAGCATGTACTGTAGCAAACACATTTTACAAACACTATTTGAAATGACACTAAACTTTAGGATCCATGAATATACAAACAAATGAGAACTAGTACATCTCTGTAAATATTAACCAATACTGCCGGCAGTCTATAAGTCTAATAAAAATGTTACTTGCCCTCAGGTACAGTATAATCCCTTACAAAATAAACAACTCAAAATGATAAGACATTAAATGAAAAATACAGCACCTATAAATAAGCAGAATAAAATCCAAACTATAAATGCAACATAGCAATAAAACCAAGCTACAGTAAATCATAGTATTACACTACTCTGTGAGAAGATTAATGATAATGGGTAACGCATCATACAGCTTAAAGAAGTGGGTGGCAGTTGTGCACTAGTAGTGTGTGCAAGTAGATACGAAATATGACCCCACTCATCTGAAACTCTTAGACACTCCTCAATCACATACTCTTATGCTTGTGCATATATGGACATGTCCATGTACACACACAAAGACACAGACACAGACACACGCACACATATATAGAGGGGAGGCAGTGGGCTGACAGGCACTGAGGGTCGTGTGGGAGAGGGAGGAGGTGATATGCCTTATGTTTTTTTTGTGTGTATACAGTAGAACTTTATGCAAAAGACCTACATCCCTGCATACAGGAAAGACTGGAGGAGAGTTCTAACTACTCACACTAAGGTTGGGGTAAATTCACCTTCCATTTAAAAATGTGTACTGAAAACGCAATTCGGTGTCGCTTAAAAAATAAGACTGCTTTTCATTAACATCAACACAGTTCAGAATTGCATCACAGCCACGGCTTCTAGACCAATGTGCTTCCGAGCCCTAAGTTGGTCGATGGTAAAGTGAATTTGACCTCAATCCGGATGTACACATTATGCAAACGCATACAAGGTTTTGCATGCACGTACCCACAAAAGAAATAAAAACACACACATTATGCATACAGTCTTCCTGATTTGGCCTATAAAAAGATGTGTCATGTGAACAAGAGACGATATGTCGGCGACACAAATAGTCCCAGCAGGTCCGATGGCGGACCGAGCTGTGCACGCGCACCAACCGAAACAACGGGGAGACACACGTACATCACCATGTCAGACAGCTACAGCACTACGTGGTTTTCATTGAATTCATCGTATCGTATTTTAACAACGCAACAATATTCCTTTTTTTACCGTAACTCATCAGTATGTTATTTTCTGTTCTTATTTTGTACTAATCAAAAATGCATCCTAAAATTCCCTATTTTGTACTCTTTAGAGTCAATAGACTGTGCAATCTCTTATTGGCAACCGAATTGCTATATATAGATTTTCGTTTAAAAAACAGAGAAGAGATCATCCTTCATCCTTTAAGGAAGTGCTTGAGGAGACAGAAAAATAGGGTTCCTTCCTTGGTTCCTTCCTCGGCAGATGAGTGCGTGTGTTGTGAGGAGTTTACACATCCTTCTGGCCATTACATGGCTGTCAGCAGGATAGGATACAGGAAACAACAGGTCAAAGTTTGCCATTCTTACATCATTTTCCTGTGGCAGCATAGCTGACGAGGTTATATATACATAGATATATATATATATATATAATCATGCTGCCACTGTGAAAAAAAATCATCCACGTCCACTCGGGTGCGTGCACGCCGACACAGCCCCACACCCACACACGCACACACACACACTCGCACACTACCACATACACACGCAGTGAGTGAAAAAGGCAAAGGGTTTGTAACAGTCACTCTACAGTGTGAAAAATGAGGCATCTCACTGAGTGAGGGGAGGTCTGTGTGGACACTTGGGAGGTGTGAAGGAGGAGCGGGAGGTTGGGGGAAAGGAAAAACAAATCATCTCCTTTTGAGAAAGAGACATCTTGCCAAGAGAGTTCCTGTCTCTATTGATCATTGATCAGTGTCTAATCACTGTTGAAAGCTGCTGTGTCAGCCAGGCCTTTTGCCTGCATTACTGAGTCCATGTTTCAAGCCCAGCTGTGGGTCAGACTCCCAAGCTCAGAGCTAAGCAGTCTGGTGCACCAGTGGCTGGTGATAGGAGGAGATACAGCAGGGCCAGAGGCCAGCAGGACGGCCAAGTGCTTTTTCTTAGTACAAAAAAAAACTAAACTCAGTATTAAAAAAAAAAAAAAAAAAACAGAACGCCTTCGTTCTCTTATTTTGTTCTTCTTAGTATTCAGTATCATCTTCTTTTCGTATTGGGTTCGTCAACCACTCTTTGTTTTTTTTTTGTTTTTTTTTTCTTTCCTCTTCTTATTTGGGGGAAAGCTTCTGTGTAACAAAAATGGCTGTTGAGCTTGACTTTGGCTGTGCTCCGCTCTCTAAAGGGAGCAGAGCAGGAGGGGTCCAAGGTTAAGAGGTCGTGAGGTTATGAGAAGTAGGGGGTCGGGGGGATTAAGGAGTGGGAGGTGCATCCGAGAGAGGGGGAAGCTAGAATTCCCATTCTGAAGGATCCTCCTTGCTGGCAGCCTTCTCCAGCCTGTGGATGATGTTATTGAGGTTGGCTGCCTTCTTCTTCCGCAGGTGGTTGTCCCTGGGGTTCCTTGCAGGCCCAGAGGCCGGGATGTTATTATTGGGAGCGGAGCCAGAGGAGGAGGACGCCTCTGCCAGGCTGAAGAGCCCCAGTCCCGCCTGCCCGCCGCTGGAGCCCGGCTCGGCTGAGGAGCCGCAGTCGTCGGGGACGGGGGAGCTGGCCGAGGCCCCCGCTTCGGACTCGGCCTCCATCATGTCCTGGTCCTTATAAGGTCCTCTGTGGTCCTCCAGGCCGGTGGACAGCCCGTGCCGGATTTCCACCGTTCCGTCGGATTCTGTGCCATCGCAGCTGTCCGCCTCTCCAGACTTTGACCCGCGGAGGGATGGGGAGCCCGCCTCGCTGCCCAGCCCCGCACCTGCTGCCGCCTGGATCTCTTCTATGAAGAGCTCTCTCCGGATACGTGACCTGTGTAAATGACACACGACTACATTAGTCCCAGCCTTAATCCTAACATTGTTGAGCCTGATTTTCATCCAGCACAAACTAGGCAGTTGCCTGTACTATACTAGTGGCTGAGAAATCGATGATGCTTCCGATTTACAACAGTTATATAATGAAGATAAATATCAATCTAACAAGAGAGGAAGATATAATAATATCTTCATTTATAAGAAATAAATGCAAATAAAAATCGATTGCTGCCTGAAAACTGTAAGTACAGATAAAGGAATATTGTTTTATCTATTAAAGCAGTGGTTTTCAACCAGTGGTCCGGGGCCACCAGTGGTCCTTGAGAGAGTTCCAGGTGGTCCCCAGCTAAATGATGGAAAGTTGGTTAACCAGAGGCAACTCTGTGAGAGCGTAAAAATTTGGTTTCATTTTACACTCTCAAGACTTAAAATATTCAGTATGTTTGATTGTATCGTTTCCCAAATCCAGCCTGGTATTGTGGACAAAAGCAAAATAAATCTTTAATTTTGGGTCTGTGGGGCTAAAACGTCACAGTGGTTCGTGGCACAAATTCTAAATAAATAGTGGGTACTGGTATCAAAAAGGTTGAAAACCACCGTAGTAAAGGAATGGGTACCTGTAATTGTGGAACCAGTTGATGACGGTACTGGTTTTCAGGTTGAGCTGGGAGGCCAGTTCTTCAATGGTCTTTGGGGAAGGGTAGGGCTTCTGCTGGTAGGCCCTTTTCAATGCCTCCTTCTCCTCGGGGCCCAGGACCACCCGGGCCTTCTTCAGCTGCTGCTGTCCAGGACTCTGGGAGCCCTGCAGAAAGTCTGGCCCTGCTAGGCTGTTGTCCACAGAATGGCTGTCACTCAATGAGCTTAGCCGCCTCTTCATGTATGCTGTGGAGAGACAAAGGCAAGACAACAACGGATCAAGTCGGCAATTCATCAAATAAACCTCTCTCTCAAACAACTGCGATGAGGGGGAAAGGTATTAATGCTCAAGGTTGCAAATGCAGGAATGTTAGAACTGCATGTAAACATCTTTGTACTGGCACCGTGAATAGCCACTAGATGGAGCTATAGGCTCACTTCAGCATTTCCTCCATGTAACAATAGAAGAACCACCATTCACTCCAGGCACCAGCAGCTGAAAAATGAACGGCTGGTTGCATCCTTTCATGTGGCTGACATTCTCTAAATCCCAATAAACGCTGCTAGACATACTAATATTACGGGGGAATAGGAGGCGCTCAGAGCAAGGTTAGGTTCACTCTGTGTGCTGCCTTCCAGGGTTAAGACCACACGGGTGAGAGTTCAATTACTGCTGCACCAGCCTGGATCTATGCCTTTCCTCCAGGCTCTGCTACTGGCCAGGACTGTTCCCAGTGCTCTTTGGATTAATTACTTTGGGGTCAATGAACACAAATTAAGTTGAATGGAGAATGGGTGCCCCCTAGATAGTGGTGGAGGGTTTTTCACCCTTGTGTCTCGTTTGTGATATCAAGAGTGTAAACGGATCCTGGATGCTAGTTCCTATTAGTAGATCCCATTCATGTGCATTCCATCCGTGCTTTCGATGTGCTTCGACAGGGACAGAGGTCACTCTCTAAGGCAGCTGGGACGTTGGGACAATCTGGTTTTACCAATTCTAAATCCACAACATACTACACAACCACAACCGAATGACGTTTCAGCCGATGGAGTGGAGAGAGGGCTAGTGGCTAACAAAGAGAGATACAGTATATACATGCTTATGGACAGTGATTATAACGATGAAGAGGTGGATGATGACGATGATGAAGAGGAGTCCTGATGACTGTGAGTAAACACACCCCTGGCGGCCCTCTAGCTGTCACATCTAATACAGTCTGTGATGGCTGTGGCTGTGATTGGTACAGACGTCTCTATGAGGATTTGCACAACATGTTATCCCTTTCTGCAAAGGATATCGTGTGTTCATACGAGAACATGCTTCATGTTATAATATGGCTGTTTTGTTTGTGCCATCTTATGCACCTGTATTCTCCAGTTGCTTTATTGTTTTAATACATTAGCCACCTGCACTTGCCGTCCCCCTTGTTGAACTTGTGGAACACAAAGATTAACTGATTCCATTCTTTAATCCATCTTGAACGTATGTATTGTTTGCCGTTCGTTTTGTTGCATTTCATTTGGGACAAAACGGGCTAGGCCATTTTGAAAGAAAAAAAAAAGTCCCGCACCCATTTTTTCCCATGCATTCGAATGGCATCATCTCAGATTCTACCCCTCAATGATTTCATACGTATAGGACAGAATGGCCAAGAGAGACAACAGAAACACAACCAGTTTGGTGTGAAAACAGTTAAGTACTTTTGCAAGCTGGATTGTTATTTTCTAATCGTTTTACACTCATACATACCTTTCTTCTCCATGCGTTTCATGTCCATGAGTTTCTCGACACTGTGTGGGTCCTGAAGCCAGAGCTTCATGCGGACGAAGGGCTCCCTGCCCTTCAGGCTGAGCTTGTGCCAGGGTTTGGGCCTGGCCAGCAGGTCTGAGACAGACCCCTGGGTCAGACCCAGGATACTCTCACCAAACAGACGCTGGCCTGAAGAGGGAGAGAGACGGGAGGATGGAAGTTCAACAACAGAATGACTGGCATAGAAACTAAAAAAAAGGATATGCAGAGATATGGAATTCTTACCAAGGTTGTTGTCGGTCAGAACCTCTTTGACTTTCTTGGTGATGACATAAGTGTCCAGCTCGGGAGATATGGCCACCATCTCCTGGATGCTGAGGCCTGAGTGGGGAGCGGGTAGAGCGGGTAGAGGTAGGGGTGTGCCTGGCTGGGACTCCCCACCCGAAGGCTCTTCAAAGTGGGTCTTGAGGCCGGAGGACTGGGAAGTGAGTGGATCTCCCGCGAGACCGTTGATGGACTCCTCCGCTGAGCTCAGGGGGGATTCTGGGGCAGGGCTGCAGCTCGCCGAGGTCTTGGGGGTACCCTCTGCTTCAGGGGGGAACAGAGAAACAAAAGGTCAAATGGATTAGAACACACAACTACCACCCAAGCACATAGCTATGATGTTATCCCTTTAACCAATCTCTCTGTGTAACATGTGTGTGTGTGTGTGTGTGTGTGTGTGTGTGTGTGTGTGTGTGTGTGTGTGTGTGTGTAGCGCATGTGTGTAGCGCGCGCGCGCGTGTGTGTGTGCACGCGCAAGTGCGGAGGGGGGTGCTCGTACTACTTTATAACAAATTTGCTCAGGACTTATTATACTGGAAAAGGAGGCCTCTAGTTTGGAGCGAAAGCCTCTCTTTGGCTCTGCTCTCGCATCCCTTCATCTCCCCCTCTGTCTACACAGTAGTTGTACAGCTCAGCAGGCTGGAAGAGAGCAGTCATGAGGAGCTGTCAGTGTACATTAGCTGCTGTTTACACCCCCAGAGAGAACGAGAGAGAGAGACACACACACACACACACACACAGCTGCCATCTGGCACTGCAACACTAGCTTGTCTATGACATGACAAACCAGCAGCTTGCTGGCTGACATGGCCACAGCGTTGGGGATGGGGGAGGGGGGTAAAGGAGGGGGGTGGGATGAGAGGAGGGGCGTGTGTGTGACATGGTGACTGAAGGGACTACTAGGCGACTAGCCAACAGCCACCCTCACAGTGTCAGCCACGGGTTATGTGGATATTTATGGCTCGCATCAACCCCCAACTTTCATCCATTTAATTCACACACCTACACGATGCGAGCCTCACAACTTCTATTTCCCCTGAAATTAAAGCTAATTTATTCACTCATTTGTTTGTTAGAAATTATTCAGGCATATTCTCAAAGGCTATGGGCAGGTAAAGTCTATTTATTTATATGGTTAATTAAGTCGGTGTTTCTCCTGGTCAATTAGCATACCAAAGGGAGCAGCTGTGCATTGCAGCGTTGTTAAGCGAGCTAAGAAGTACACAAGGTTTGAATCGCCCCTTTATCATAACAAAAAGGACGCATACAAAAAAAGCAGAAATCAAAACAACTTGTGAAGTGTGTTGGAAAAAATATCTCCATGATTATTGCAATCAAAGTGAGGTAGGTTGCGAAATCAGTTCAGATTGAATGTCTTGAATGGTTTGACAGTGTTTCCTATGTGGCTCAATATTATCCCAATACAATACGGCTAACTGGGACATAATACACTGTGCTGTGCCTACCTTGGTTCTGCACTTGTTGTGTGGGAGTGTTTTGTCCCTGGTCTCCGTTGAGCCACATATGCATACGGAGGTATGGCTCTCTACTCCTCTGGTTCAACTTGTTCCATGGTTTGGGCCGAGACAGACTGTCTGGCAATATTCCCTGAAACACACATTAACATCACAGAATATGGGTCAGATACTACAGAAAGTAATAATAGAGGACCATTAGAATTGTAAATTAAACTTTTAATATGGTTCCAACCACTAGCATACTGTATTGTTTTGGTTTGTTTTACCCCCTTTTACTCCAGCCCTCAGGTGCAGGAGTATGTTCAATGACCCTCCCCTGAACATGGGCCTGTTATGTTCCCTTGGACACCCGACAAGGACGCACCACAACCCACAACCTCTGTGGCAGTGGGCAGGGGCTTTACCACTACACCAGGCAATGAAGTGCCACTTCACCCCTTTTACAGTACATACATACATAAAAACTCTAAGAAAGTGTCCTAAACATCATTAAAATAAGCTCTTGTTGCAAAAGGGGTGAAGTGGCACCCTTTTTATGTCAAATTTTCCTGTCAAAGTCCTGCCCCACTCACCTCCTTGGAATCCTCCAGGGTGTGGTTCTCCTCTGTGTTGGTCTGCAGGGGTATCGTTCTACGGGGTTCCTGGTGCATGTTGCTCCACCACTGCTCCCTCCAGTGCCCCGCTCCGCCACCCGACCGCGCCGACCCCTCGGAGCTCCGGCCCAGCCTCAGCGTGCCGTCCGAGTACTCCATCCCACACGTCGGCCTGCCTTCTCTTTTCACGCCAGAGCTGAAGTCCAGGACGGGTGAGGGGGACGAGGGCGAGGACAGCAGGGGGGCCGAGGCGGGGGGCTTCTTCAGGGACAGGGCCAGGGGGTTGTAAGGGGGAAGTGGAGCCGTGAGCGGAGAGCCCAGGAGGTCCCTCTGGGAGAAGGTCGGCGAGGACAAAGTGGGCGAGGAGGATGTCTTGAGGATGGGCTCCAGGGACGCGTGCTGCGCCTCCATCTCTCTGCGAGCTTGCTCCAGAATGGAACGGATCGCTTCGTCCGAACCGCTGCCCATTCCCATCCCCCCTCCTCCGCCTCCGCCCATAACCCCACCCCCACCTGCGCCTCCTTTCAGTCCTCCGTACGAGGAGGGAGTGTGGGACAAGTCTGTTGAGGGAGAAAGAGAGCCATCATCAGCCAAAACGTACCATCTTCAATGCTTTGAGATGTATTTTCTGTTTTAATTGGTCAATCGATCAGAGAGCAGCAACTCACCAGCTTTCTGCACCTGCAACTCTCTCTTGGCCTGCTCCAGGATAGACTTAATGGCCTCGTCTGAACCCGACTCTGGGGTGCGGACACGAGCTGTGATGTTTCCTGGAGAGAGAGGGAGAGAGAAAGGAAGGCGTAGATGACATGTCTGGCCAGATGAAAATGTAGAAAAACAAGCTACATTGCAGGTAAATAATAGGATGGCAAAAGCTTATATGACTGTGTAAAACAAAGAAAGAATCGCCACCATTGAGCTAGACACGGCAGCTAAGACCAAGAAGTAGCACAATTTTCCTGGTGCCTTTGGATTTCACACATGCACCCAAGCTACAGAGTTCATACAGTAAAAAGGCTCCCCGCAGAATAACAACTAGCAATAAACTCCCTAAATACACACGCTGGCTTTTCCTTTGACGTAAGCCACTGTGACTGTGGTATGAGCGGTTGCCTTCTAGACACCATTTATACTGTAACTGTTTGCCTGTGTGCAAATTAATAACACGCATACACACACACACACACACACGTATACATTTCATCCCGACACAAACATGCCACACAGACAGAACGTGCTAGAGTCTCTGTGTGTGAAGGGGACAGACCTGTGTGCGAGGTTGTATCAGAGAGGGTTCTCCGCTTCGGAACATCCTGAAACACTCGGCTAAGCTGGGGCTGGCCTGAGCCCTCTGTTAAAAACAATATAAACACACAAGACGTTACTGCCTTTGTGTGTTTTTCTTTCGCATGTTTTATCTATCTATCTATATTCTATTGTCTACAGTGAGATAACAATGAACACGGGCCATCCGGCAGTTGCCTTTCGGGTCTTTACGACCAAAGAGTGGCTACTTGGCCGAGTACGGCATGTTATTTTCAGAGACCGCAGCGATGAGACCTTCTTCACTCAGACATGCACTGGTGCGTTAACAAAAGCAGGCCTAGTGTAATCGAATCTACCCGTAGTTAACAGTACCCCTGCCTTTCTCCCAGTTCCCATGAGTCTATACTATTGATCTGTGAAAGGTTTCTGTATTGATCACCGATGACTAAGAAAGGCTCCAGGGGGGGTCAGTGCGTGACTAGGAACTCACTCAAACATACTGTGTGGCATGAGATGGGATTTGAGAGAGCAGAAAAGGAAAATAAAAAGCTAGTCTGTATCGACAGGCTAATCAATAGCCGTACAAAGAGCTATAATCACACATGCACGCATACAGGCACACACACACAGTCCCCACCACCAGCGCACACATCAACATGCATGCGCTCACCTCTCTGACGTCCCTGGATGCTGCGCAGTGCCAGGATGTTCTGCTCATCAGCCAGGAACTGCCTCATCTTATGGAATGGCTCCTTCCCCCGGATGGTGAGCTTGCTCCAGGGTTTGGGCCTGGCCAGAATCTCGCTGACCGACCCCTGGGACAGTCCGAGCACGTAGTGTCCAAACACACGCTGGCCAATGTTGTGCTTTATCAGGTTCTCCTTCACCTGGCGGGCGATCTCAGAGGTGTCCATGTCCTCGCCGTCCAAGATGCTGCCGGTGGTCGCGTCGGAGTGGCTGGGAGACGGGGACGGGGCGCTGCCCACGGTGCTGCTCCCATTGACAGTAGCTATGTCCGGACTGGCCGGAGGTGGTTGGGGGCTGCTGGCGGCCAGGGGGACCGCCGCCGAGCCAGAGCCGGGGGTAGAGGTAGGGATGGAGCCCAGGGTAGGGGTGAAGGGGGCAAAGAGCAGCGCCCCGCTGGGGAGGCCGGACGACTCCTGCAGGGCTTTGGAGTAGAAGGTCTGGAGCAGCTGTCGCTGGAGCAGAGAGTTCAAGGCCATCTTACTGCCCACCAGGGGGAAGGCAGGGGAATAGAAGTCCTGGCCGATGCCCGTGGGGGTGAAGGGGTGCGTTTCGTTGGCGGCGTTGGTGGGATTGAGGGGATCCGTGTGGGCATGGGACAGAGGGAGCTGGGAGGAGGAGGGGAGAGAGGGAAGAGGCGGAGGGGGAGAAGACGCGGGGTCGCTGGGCATGGTCTCCTCCTTGGGTGTGGACACCTCTGCCCCTTTCCGCCCGGCTGACCCTACAAGAAAGGTCAAACACACCATGCATTATGGGGGGAGTCAACAAAAAAAGGGGTTTGAAAAATAAAACTTGAAAAATAAAAAAATAAATGTTTTCTCTTTTCCAAATTAACAAAAGTTTTTTTTTTTTTTACTTTGCTTTCCTTTTTTAGTTTTTTTTTTTTTTGCTAACCCCCCCCAGACAATATGCCCATGCATTTGTGATTTGTACCTTTCTTGTAAGGAACAGCCTGGAAAAAAAAACAAGAGCAAAGAAAACACTGACCACTCCTCAGTCAGATATGCCCAGAGGTCAGTCTGTCTCCAACAAAATGAGGGTAATAGTACATAACGTAGCAGAAGGTGATGACTGTCCACAGATAGCCAGTGCACACTGTGAGTCCTCTTCCATGCTGTTGCAGTGCATTGCAAGCCATTGCATCATTCCAAATGCACAAGTTATATTACCATAAGTATTTGGTACATTAAAAAGTACAAAAAGCACAATTGGAAAAAAGATAATGGCAGAACCCAAACTCAAGCCTTTTTTTTTAAATAACAAAAGACAGCCCCTCTATTTTTCACATGGGCAGAATACACACATTCCACAAATACTGTGCAGCACTGCTGCCGGAGACCTGGTGACACTTTTCCTTTTGTAGATCATGACATTTCTGTCCCCAGAATAAATGTAATACATACAAGTTTCCCTTGATGATGAGCAGGCAATTCAGTCCAGTATAAATATTATTATAATGCATAACCAGTTGCCAATTCCACATGAACGAGTTAGACAGTACCTCTTGCTGTTAATGTTAATCAATTCATAGCTATTCAACCATTCAAGCCTACAGCGATTGGCCATGACATTTCAAACTCATAAATGCTGGTGCAAAGTGGAGAAGTGCTCAAGGAGAGGGCATGGTATGGTACGGACACTATGGTGCCCTCATTTCCCTGCACTCCAGCTCAGATGCAGACTCCTATTGTGGAACCGTATAATGATAACACAGAAGTCTCCTTTTGTTCTGTGCAGCATGTAAACAAGCAGCGACCAAATATATAGGCATAAATAACTCGTATGAGATTTTCCATTTATTTTTTTTTCTATATATATTATCAATCATTGCAATGACACTGATAAAGGATACATATTCTTAGAGAAAGAGAGAATACCCAGCTGTACTTTGACCCCTAACCTGATCTCAAGGCCCGTCTTTGCAGCCTTACCTTAGTTCTCCTGCAGGTGTTCACAGAGAGAGGTCGCTGAACCGCCAGGGCTATTGTTCTGTCCAATCTAAAGGCTCTGTAGCCATTCATTATTAATGAATCTGGCCACCACTATATCACCACTGTTGGGCAGAAACCCTACATGTCCACAACCGCTACTAAAAGCGAACCTGTGTTCAATCGATCCAATGGAGTCATTTAGTCGTTGTTGCAGACATTTTAGAGACGAGTTGTTTAGACATATGAGCTTTGGCAATTTAATTAATTAATTTTTAAGACAAAAGGTGAGATAATTAAATAGAGAGACAAGGTTTCTGCCTGACAGCGACAATATTGCCAAACCCAGGGCAGACTTACCGCTCAGCTCAGTGTTAGCGATCCGCAGGGAGGCGCTCTCCGACTGCAGACTGCGGTTCTTCTCCAGTAGCAGCACCTCCAGGGGTTTGGATGAGTTCTGTGTCTGATAAAAGAAAAGGGAGAGATTAAAATGACACCTTATATAACATGCTCCCGCAACAATTGGCATGCATATTTGTGCTTCTGCAGCCGTGCCACTGTATTCCCTTGTGCTCTGCTTTGCCTTGTATTACATTTTCTTATTGTCACATTGTGTTGTCAGGTTTGAAGAGTACTTTCAATTATTATTACAACTGCTATAATGCCTGTACTGTATATTACAGTAGATACAAAGTAAGCTCAGATCTATACAGTGATTCATCCAGAAGGTTTTACCTGTGCTGAGTCCGAAGGCCCAAACTCCATAGACTTGAGGATACTGTGAAGGCAAAAAAAATTAATTAAATGCAACATTTGCATGCATGTGTATTGGTAGACAATAGACAACAATGCCTTTCCCAATGTTTGTTTGTTTGTTTTAAAGGGCAGAGAGAGTGACAGATGGGGAGAAGGGGAAAGTGGGCTTTACCATCTATCTAAAGTATAACAAAGAGCTCTATAATATATACCCATAACAGTGACACACACACACACACACACACACACACACACACACACACACACACACACACACACACACACACACACACACACACACACACACACACACACACACACACACACACACACACACACACACACACACACACACACACACACACACACACACACACACACACACACACACACAGAAAGAGCAGCAGCAGCAAAAGCAGTAGGAATGAATCACAAGAGAAGTACAGGTGAGTCAAGGCCTGTCCACAATAACAAGCACTAAAATTGCAACTATATTGTTGCTATACTGTCATTATTAAAATTGTAGTGAGCCAAAAACAAAACCAAAAAATGAGTGAAAATAAAATAATTTAGATAAACCAGCCACAGTGTTAATGATTAGTGAATAATGACTATACATTATTGAATGTTAGGGAATATATTAATGAATATAAAGTATGTGCATAATATCTACTAAGAGAAGATAAGCCTGGATCAATGTACAGTGTGCACAGTCTCACACAATGCCTCTACAGCCACATGCTTCTGCTTTAACAGCTTAAAACAGAAAAAGCTTGCATTAAATTGATCAGTACCAGGAAACACACTTCGCATGTGTGCATTACCTCAACTCCTTCTTCACCTCGTCATAGTCGGCCTGTTTTTGCAGTTTCTCCTCCAGTTCCTGCGGACGGCAATAAGCAATGAAATGTCATGCAACTAGACTCCAGTGCCTTCAATCAAAACGTAAAGGATGTGATCGGAGCAGGGGATAAGCAGGAAAACAATGGTAATCCCCGATTACAAACGAACGGAAGTTTGCCTCCAAAACTCTGGAAACCAAAATAATCAAAACAAAATCAAATCCCCAAATCCCACGCCTGTTTTACCTTGAGAATGGCAGTCTTTGTGCTGAGCTGCTGCTCCAGTTGTGTGATTTGTGAGCTGGAGGTTTCTCTGAGTTTGGTCAGGCTGGCCTGCAGTCTCTGGACGTCCTCCACCAGTTGGGCCGTCTCCCTGTCTTTGGCCCCTAGCTCCGCCTCCAGACTGGAGCGGGACGCCCCCTCAGCTGTCTGCTCCTATAGGCCAAGACAACACGGCACTCAGAGGCATTGTTGGGCTTATCCCTTTCTATGAAGGTCAATAGAGGCAATCAATGAGCCAATCATTTTCTCAAATCAGATCGGCCAGAATCAATAATAGCAACTGCACTCTGAAAAAAATGACGGCTAATCAATAAGTCATTGATCAACTCAAAGTCCTGCACCTCGTGTATGGATCAATGAATGGGCAATCAATCACAAGCATCCGCCAATCAGCAGATCAATAAACTGATAAATCAATAAGGCAATCAGCTGCCCTTTTCCTGCCAGCATTATTAATCAATAGTAACTATGAATAAGCCAATCACATACTATCACCCATAGTTCTTTCCCCAGGATACCATTACTGTATTCAACCAATCAATCAATGTATTGATTCTCCTGGCCGACCTTAAACATCACACAGATGTGGCAATCAATAAAGCCTTGCTTTAATCAACATATCTGTTCCAGCACCTGGACAAACCAAGCTAAAGCACCTCCCATCCCCCGTCAATCAATACTTGACAGCAGCTGGCCAGCTTATCAATGAGATCAATGAAGACATGGTACCGTGTTGGGGTCGGCCTGGATCTGGCCGGCTTGTTGCAGGGATTGGTTGGTCAAGGACAGCTGCTCTTTCAGTGAGTCTGCCTCCCTCTGGGCTACCTCTGCTCTCTGGAAGGACAACAGAAAAAGGACAGAAAGGCAAAGTGAACAATTTCTTTAAAAGTGGACTACACATTTTATTAACCCATTTTGAACTGAGGACAAATTTTACAAAGGTCTTCTAAACCATGACAGTTTTCTGACAGTTTCTCAGTGGTGCTCAAACTATTTCATGTCAAGGACCCCAAAAACTACATGACCCCATTTGCTGTTACAGGGACCTCCCAGTTGACAGCGTTTGCTGGGAAAGAATATACTCATTTGCACGATGCAAGTTGCAAGATGTTTTGTCAAAAATAGCAGATCCACCAGCTCATAGGTGCCACACTACTTTTCAACTGTGTGTTTGTGTGGATATATATTTAATGTGTTATTCTGTATTATACACATTTAGATTTAGATTAATTTCTGATCTCACTTATCCCTGTCTATCCTTTCCTTTTTGTCAGCTTGGAGAGATGATCAATGATCTGACTCAATGACTCAATTACTTAAGTCATTTCTTGTTTTTCTCCCTTTAACTTCTGTTATCTTTAATTTTTGGTTTATTTTATATTTTTCTTACTTTGCTTTACAGTTTTATTGTTGCAGTCTCACTAGTGAAGAAATGTGAATTACTCTATTATTGTATAAAAGTATGGTAAGCTGGTACACTCAAATGTATTATCTCTCCTGATAATAAATAAAAAAAGGAAAGAATATTCAGAGGAGATTTAACCACTTAAGTCTGATGCTTTGCCATACGATAATGTCTTGTAAGTTACAGAAATAGTCAGTGTGGTAAGTTAGTCAGTTGTTATTTTCACTAGCCTATAATCAATTGATTGAATCAGAATTACAGTACAGTTCAAGCACAAATAGAAAAACTGTAAATCACAACATCAAGCATTACGCTTGTTCACAACAAGATCAACCATTTTCAAATCTTTAGAACATTTAGTGCAAAACTGGGAGGCTGGGATGACAGTGGTTAATACTTAAAATCCACGGCCAAGCAGTAGCGATACTGTTGGGACTGATGGAAGTTGTTGCCAACTTGCTTTTTGAGTTACAGGGAGCTGTGGCCAAAGAATTCCTAATTGCAACCATATTGAGACTGCTTATTGAGTGGGCTGGAGTATGGCCTGCTAGTCAAAAAATAAATAAAAAACAGCAACCCTGTTTTCCATTTTCTCCTAATAAAAGCATTATAAAAAGTCTGTGTGACCGAACTGGAGGGTATGCTGTCATCCTGGGTAAACTTCACAATAGAGAGTGGGTGTATGTGTGTGTGGTATTATGGTCTAACCTTTAGGCCAACATTAGCATTGCATGTCTATGTTGCCCCTTCAGCCACAAATCCTACTCTTTGGCTAATAATGAAATCTAAACAGGAATGACATTAACCGATACCACAGGAGTATTTCCAACTGCAGGGTCCACCGTAGGCTGAAGGATTGGGTATGTGTCAAACCAGCAAGTCAAGCCAGTAGCATCCCTACAGCGCTAATCATTATTACACTTCCCCCATTCTGAATGGATAACAAGTAACAACTATTGACCATGTTTCTGTCATAATAACTTGCTGAACTCATTATGGCAATGCTGTCAGTGGTGATTTTCATGTGAACACCTTAAACTGATTATCTTAATCAAATCATAATGGGGGTATAGATAGTCTTGCTGAGATATCATGAAGGGAGTTGACCCAGATTTATCAAGGTCGGATGCTTGTTAACAAAAACGACAATATGGCTGCACAATAGGGGTCAAAGCCAGCATATCTGAACTACAAAGCCATCTTGAACATGGAACATTTAAATAACCAAAGCTAAAACTTATTTTTTATTTGATGTTTTTTGTTTTTGCTCTGCTATGATTATCACTAGGCACACCATAGCCTTCTGCAGCTTTATATATAAAGTGAATATTGAAGTACTTCCTAAAGACTACAAATATGGCCACTTGTCCCAAAGGGAAGGCACTTTGTGAATGGTGACGCGCAATAAGCCGGTCTGAGGATTCAAAGAGGCGTGGCCTTTACCTGGTTGGCTCTCTCCAGGTCTGTCATCACCATCTCAATCTCATCGGCCCTGAGGAGGAAGAAGTACATTTATCACACAGAGTACATGACCATGCTTTACCAAAAGTAATGTACAACGCATAATGTGTACATTCTAACTGGAACGATAAAAGATAGCAGAAGGGATTCTCTTTGTGGTTGCGTCACTGTGTGTGTCCATATAGAACTCATGAGCAACATGCGTGTGCTGTGTGCGCAGTAATGCACGGCCAATGCCGTGTCCATTAAGCTCTCGTCTAAATTTCACCTTAATCCCTTGATTGTGAACTCTGTAACCCTAGCAGCTTGTATGTGTGCATGCAATACAACCGTTTGGCTGCGTGCGTGTGCATACTGTGTGTTTGTGCGTGCGTGCATTTACACATGTAAGCTCCTAAACCCAGGGCATACTAAAA
>CM076977.1:32765467-32767507 GCA_039105355.1 Benthosema pterotum
GCAGCAAAGGTTGGGACTCGAACATACAACGCGCTGTAAGGCCAGAGCCTATACGTGGCCTGTTCCTGGACCACTAGGCTTATAATATTGTCGATCATATGCGGTCATATGGCTGGTCATGTACAGACAATCCGCCCCTGCCGAGAACTGGTGCCATATCTCAAAATAAGGAAATATTAAGAGAACATTGCTGACATAAACAGCCCCTTTAGGTGTTAATTCAACTCTATGGTAGATTGAACAGTAATTCTTTCTCAAACAGTGCCATGCTAGAGTTGGCACATTATCTATGACCTGCAAGGCTTAATCTATTTAAACCCAAGCATGAATCTGTTATATTGTTTAAATTATTATTTAGAAGACATTTGTAGTATCTAGTCTGAGGTCTTAATGTGTTGAGAGGACCTGTGAGCATCCGGGGCACTGAAGAGGGCAAGGAAGATCATGGCAGACCCCTCCCACCCTGGCCATGGCCTCCTCACCCTGCTCCCCTCTGGGAGAAGGTTGAGGCTGCCAAGGACTTCCAAAGCCCGCCATAGACTGAGCTTTTTCCCTTCAGCTGCCAGGCTGCTCAATGACTCTGGCTTCCCTTTCATTCCTGCCTCCTAGTGTCACCGGCACTTCCGTCACCGGCAACACAAGAACACTATGGTCTATAACTCTGCACTTTTTATTTATGTTCATTGGACTATGTTGTCTGTGTTTGGTGTTGTTGTTTCTGTGAAAAAAGAATTGAATGCACTCATGTTCACGTCGAAACAAATTCCTATGTGTGTTACACAATGGCAAATAAAGGTATTGAATCTGAATCTGAATCATTACCTGTCTGTAGGGACTGGGCCTTGTGTTCAGTCTCCTGCAACTTTGAAGACATGGACTCCTGGTTCTCCTGGAATTTTCTGCAGATACAGACAGATGGGTCAAAAATAAACAATATATGCATCGGATAGAGACACAAGAGTCAGTAAATCTCTGTGTTTTAATACTCTCTGGAAACTGTTAACAGTTCTGCATTTTCCCACCAATTTCTTAAGTGTTTTCCCCTCTAAAATCCTCCCAACATAACCCACTCCTCATTAAGCAGGCCCATTAGGCAGGAATGTCTGGCCACTGGGGCACACTGCATCGAGAGAGAGGGAGAGAGGGAGGGAGGGAGAGAGAGAGGAGAGAGAGAGAGAGAGAGAGAGAAGAGAGAGAGAGAGAGAGAGAGAAGAGAGAGAGAGAGAGAGAGAGAGAGAGAGAGAGAGAGAGAGAGAGAGAGAGAGAGGAGAGAGAGAGAGGAGAGAGAGAGAGAGAGAGAGAGAGAAGAGAGAGAGAGAGAGAGAGAGAGAGGAGAGAGAGAGAGAGAGAAGGAGGAGAGAGAAAAGAGAGAGAGAGAAGAGAGAGAGAGAGAGAGAGAGAGAGAGAGAGAGAGAGAGAGAGAGAGAGCAAAGGAAACAGAGTGTAAGAGCAAAAAGAGAGAGAGAGAGTTGGGGGAGAAGGGGCGAGAGAGAGCCTATAAGGAGGAAATAGATTCTTAGCATATAAAAAGTTAGGCAGGCACTGCTGGGAAATTGCCACTGTGTGTAAAAACATCAATAATAGAACACAAAGATGGTCTTTGAGATGCAGCGTAATGCAACAAACCCCCCACCCCCTCCTTGTCATCGTTATTTTTCTGTCCTCTATTATATGCTTTCATCTCTGTCTCTCCCCCACCGCAGGGTCAAATGCAGAGATGCATCCATTTACTGCCCCTCTCAGACACAGGAAGTCAGTTCTCTTGCAGACAGGAAGGGGCCTATAAAACACTGACGTGCAGGAAATACAGCTGGACAATTGATATATACTGTATGTCTGAAAAGGGGCAATGAGTTATAGCACAGCTGGACGTTAAATAATGTGTGCTTATGTTGTGCTATATCCATTTTAAACTTACTTATATGGGCTCATCAGGACTGACCTTTGTTGTATTGATCACCCAACAGCACTTTTTTTTTTCCCAGAACTTTTAAAACTCTGTTAATAATGATGATACTGCTGTTTGAGAGCCAATTGTCA
>CM076977.1:32768007-32820507 GCA_039105355.1 Benthosema pterotum
TTAATTTCAATAAAACTATCAATGTGTCGCCGAGAGTCTGAAAAATTTTGATGAGGTCTGGGATCGGGGAACAATGTGAGGCGGGGTCGACCAGAGGTGTCCAACAACGGCTGCCAAGAAGGCGTCTATTATTTTGCGAATGAAAGTACAGCTCGCCGTCACCATGCAGGAGGCTTCAGCACAGCTGGCTATACCTGAGCAGCGACAGAGATGATTTCCCACATCCACCCCTGCAGGGACTTGCACACCTAGACATCAAACGGGGCACAGCCCCTGCCCATGTAAAATAACGGCCCCCTCCAATAATTTGGACCACAAATTCGGCATCTACCGGTAATTCAAGCTGGATCTAGGCATGGGGGGCAATTCCCCCTAAAGCCCCTGACTGACCCCACCAAACATGATGACAGGCAAAACAACTCACATTTCAAATATATTTCAAATTAGTAAGGTAAGGAGCCTTGTCAGGCCATGACGTCAGTTTTTATTATAATGATGAAATAAAAACACTTGCTTGGTTTACTATAGGTCCTGTAAAAGATAACTCTTCTGGGTCACAAAACCAAAGCAAATATATAAAATAGAAGAAATTAGATTGTGTTATATGTATAGCCTATAACCATGCCAAAAATACATTATTTACAGTTATTTATTCAATGTTTTTTTTTCTTTCTTTTTTTAGATGAGATGCCCTCCAATTGGGCAATGTCACATCCGGGCTTGATCTAAATGCCACTCCTTCAAATGACAGCATTCAGTTGCCCCCCCCCCCCCTAGCCTACATTTGTTTAAAAATCCATGTAATTTTACAGCGCATCTGCACAAGCTCAAATAGTAGAGTTGTGCCCCCGAAAATAGCTGTCTCAACGTGTCGGCGCGTTGAGACTGCGACCTTTTCCGGCATTTTCTTATTTATTTTCCCCAAAAGTGCCCTCTTATGCAATTCCTCCTCCCCCCTCGAACACTCCCTGTACGTCCTGGTTAACGTGAACTGGTGAGGCTACAGGGAGCACACACGTAATAGCCAAGGGTTATGCGAGGCCATGAATTTAAACTCATGGAATAGTAAGTTTAATTAGTATTTTCAATCAAATAGTCGACACTAGTCTGCAATTCGGGTTGCCTGATATAATAATTCGTTTAGTTCGATTTGGCCCATAGCTCTACGTATTATATGATTCGAAACAGTAGAGGTATACGCTTAATTTTAGAAAAATAATTTCAGGAATCTAACTCAACAGCAGAGCACTACACACCAGGCTACAACTACTGTTTACTTCTATACATTTGATTATCATCGCCCGGCTGAACTGATGAGCTTTGGAGAGTTTGATTTGTTCACAGCGCGAGAGCGACACCTGCTGTACTTACTAGTGACGCGGATTGCTATCTAATAAAGAAAATGCATAAAAACTGTAATTCTGCATAAGGCATATTCACAATATTATAGGTGCAGCTTGGTGGAATCTAAAATCTGAACTGGTCCATGCATGCATTCATTCAACAGGCTATGGCCGTTAGGCTATCGAATTAAATTAAATCGAATTAAATTAATGCATTGGTGTTTACCGAATGTTTACGTATATGACATCCACTACAAAATAAACTACTTAAACAGATTTTTATTGTCCATTTATAATTGTGAAATATTTTTCTGGTTTAAAGCTCCTATATCCATCCTATATACAGTATAGAGCTTACATTGTATATATTGCTGTGTGTGTGTGTGTGTGTGTGTGTGTGTGTGTGTGTGTGTGTGTGTGTGTGTGTGTGTGTGTGTGTGTGTGTGTGTGTGTGTGTGTGTGTGTGTGTGTCATTTCAATATGGCAGCATGAAAGTGTAATCCTTATTTAATGAAAATTTGTTTTGTTTTTTACATTTCAGTCTTGAGCCTGATGAACAGGACAGCATTTCAAAAAATGGAGTCCTGACACTTGGACATCACATGTCCAACTAACCCTTGGTGTGATGTTCACAAGGACAAATGTAGGCAAAGCAAAACAAACTAGGTCTAGAAATGAGGTCTTCTTTTCCGACCGGTGTATTTGGTGTCTGGTCGAACCTCTCTGCAAAAACAATCACAGAAGAATAACTGTCATTGTTGAAGAGAACATGTCAACATGCTAACAACAACAATCTAAAAAAAAGAAGTGGCTTATCATAGAGGACAACAATCAGTTTACAGATATAAATTATTTGTTTATAGTCTATTATTCATGATTACCGTCCTGCCGTCGTCTTCTCTCTTTCTTCTCCATGATCCAGTCTTTTCCCTTCTTGACAGATTTACCTTTCATATTTTTAAAACGATTTCTTTACCAGAAAGAAAAGGAAAGAAAATGTGAAAAGACATGGCAAAAACACAGTCTCTTTTACAAAAACCCAAGTATTAAAGAAAACAGTTTATCTGCAGCATGTACAGTATAGACTTAAACAGCAGTGTGTACATAAAGCTGTGGCATGTATTAACAGAAAAGATTTCAAAACACAGCATGTACTACCAAGAAACAGATTTACACTGCACTGTGATTTTTATTGTCATTAACAAAGGAATAAATTCAAAGTGCAGCATGTAAAAGGCAGGAAAACCCACATGACAGTATTTCTAGTCACGCAGGACGACAACCCTGTTACATTGTTCTGGGTCCTTTAGCCACATCAAAGCAGATATAACAAACCCTGCTTTTACTGAGAGCCAAGACCTTTGTTGTTCAACCTTTCAGGCCGGGAATCCATATTTGGATTCTGTACAGTATGTACAGTATCCCATAATTAACTTTATTTGATGCTGAAATATAAATATTTCAGGTTTTTTCAAAAACCTTAGGTCAGGCCTAAATGGGTTAAGTGTCTGCCTTATGTCATTACCTTTCTCCTGTAAACTGGACCTGATTTGCAACACCCTTGGCACGGCTTCTGTCCCCAACCCCTGAATAAAATGGAAAACATATCAAGCAGGGGTGGATCAGATGTAGTGGCGGGTAGAGCAGCTGGATGGGAACTGTGAGGTTCAATCCCCCAGAGTTAATGTCAAAGTGTCTTTGAGCAAGACTCTGAACCTAATTGCTCCTGATGCGTATGTTAGTGCCTTGAAAATAAATAAATACAAAGTTGGGGGCAGTGATTCTCGACTTATGTGGTTCAAACTTTTACAGACAGAAATGTGTTTTCCTTTTTCCCCACATTATATCCAGCATCTAAAAGTATTGGTATGCCTGCCTTTAAGATAGACAATACCAATGTAGAACCAAATCTGAAGCGCCTTACCTTTGGCAGTACTCCTGTTACCCCAGCAAATAGACACAGGAAAAACCTATTAGAAAGAAGAGGAATAGCTTATTATGCAAATTTCAGTAATAGTAAAGTAACAAGGGATAAGGGATACCTAAATGTCAAATTCCTAGAAAGCACTAGAATGTGTCACTTCTTGTTTGCTTGAATTGTATACGTTGGGGCTAGAAAATTGTCTTTAAATATGTAAAGGACATCTGTGAATAGACAATGAAATGCAATGGAGCTACAAGAAAACATGCAAGATAGGTAAACATACTTTTTCGCCTTGGTGCTGTTGGGGTAGTCTACTACCATGCCTCCACCAAAGCCTGCCCTCATGGCCTGGGATGTGATTAGTTCAAGCTAGACGAAGAGAGGAGAGGGTGAAGTTTGGTAAATGAAAGATTTTTAATTTAGTTACACTCAATTGACTACAGGCTCCTTCTAACATTACTACGGTACAGACATAAAGAGCAGTTTCAGATGTTATGTGCGTATTTTATGTCTGTAACCACCAATTATCAATACCATTAAATGCAGCCACTATTTGAAATGGGTGCTATGAATGAAAAGAGTTTACCTGTTCAGAATTCTCTGGGTAAATCTGGAAAACAGCACGTGCGCCTCTCCGCTGAAAGATAAAATACACCATTTGCAAAAAAATGTGATTCCAGCATATTTACCTATTGAATAAATAAATAAACACTTTTCAGTTCATGAGAATCAATAGAACCTCACCAGGCTGGAATATAGAGATGTGAAAAAGGCATAGAGTCTCTTTGGAGGACTATGAGTCCTTTTGTCTGCATTGCAGAGCCATTGTAGAGCCGAGATACTGAGAGGCACCAAGAAAATATAGCACATGAAAAAAGCAAGATTAGGATATATTACAACTAGTGTGCAATATTGTGAGGTAAATTGGATGGGGGGATTCTTCTTATGCAGCTTAAGTTTTTTACCTGATGCATCCATCAAATGTGCCAGAGCGAAAAGGTACACCCTGTCCCATGTCCCCCAACACAAGGTCTCCTTCTACTTCCCTCTCAATGGCAACATCTGCATGAAAAGAGAGAATTAAATTCACCTGACTCCAAAACATTATTCATTAGAAACCCTCAGCAAAGAACAGTTCTCTGCCACGGTAGTAGTTATGTTACTTGTGCAATGTCCCCTTTTGACCAGTCAAGTTTTCCTAGTCTACATACAGAAGGCAAAAATGGTTTCTCAGCCTGAAGGGGGTAAACTCCAAAAACGGGTTCCTGCCCAGAAGATTTTGAATGTGCCTTTTTAATATGTTTTAAAACAGTACAGCAATTGTGGTCCATTGTACTCAACATGAATATATTACATACAGTATACAGGGGTTGACACTAAGCTCTCCGAGGCACTTGCCCTTGAACGGGGAAGAGAACGACACTCTAGGAGCTTGAAGAGGACCTGAGGGTGTGTTGTTTGACTGTCTAGGCCAGGGACAAGATACAGTAGTTGGAGATAAAATGATATTCAGTAATATGATAACTATGTTTTGCAAATTTGCGTCAGTTGTCACAGTTTTTTCGTCAATTGTGACACATTTGCTGCCGCAGATAACAACTTTTCACCCACATTGGCAAGGGAGAACACAGGGCATAATTCAGGCTGATAAAGAGCTTTTAATGGGTAATCAAGACATTTTGTGGCTCTTGGTAGGGCATTCCACCTTTTGGTGGCAGTAGAGCAAAATGACTTTTCATGACAAGCATGACAAGATCAGAGTAGCTCCTTCTGGTGTTGTGCCCAATGTCTAGATTCTCTTACTGTAGTGTAAACCTTGTTGTTTGACAGGCACAGTCCAGTGAGTCCTCTGGTGAAGGTTAAAATAGCAATCTATTTGTACAAAAATAATGCAAAGCTAACCCAACATTGCTGTGCTGATGTCAACTCCAACCCAATAGTGTCCCTCCTCTGACAGATAGTCGCCACTCAGCCCTGAGCCACACCTGAGGGAGAGGAGAAGTCAAAACCAACTTGATTTAATTCAACTGGGCCATCAGATGAAATAAATTTGCATGAATCTCTCATTTTAAACACAACTGTAAATAAACCAATTTTAATATACCAAAGATATCCATTAGAACAGGAAATGAAGAGCATACCCCACGTCTAGAAGGAAACAGGTTTCTCCCTCTGGCAAAGACAATAGCTCCACAGCTCTCTCTGACATTTGACTTTGTATCTCAATCATCCGCGAGCTGGAAACCAACCAAAAAAAAAAAGTCTCATTTACCCATGAATATATGTGACTGTTGCTAGAATTAAAAATATACTATACTAGAGCCTGCTTGGAGCGATGCAAGTTGGAAATGCATGAGGAACCCAGATGATATTACGTGCTAGACTAGAGCCTTTACACTAGAGTGGTGGCAGTTGGGCACAGGCCTACTTGGAACGATGCAAATTGGAAAAGCCTGCCTTTCTGGGGAGGTTCTGGAAAACCATGGGTCCAACTGTGTGTCATACTTGAAGGCTTTGGAGAAAGCAGTTCTCGAGTTATGTGGATTACACACCAACAGACATGGTGCATTTACGGTATTATGAACGCGGTGAGCCATATACTATGAAAGACAGGCAGAAATGTCTGAGTGAGTGAGAGTGACCCACACCATATTTGGGCATGCCCAAAGTCTATGGCCATTATGTCAACATAACATATAATGGGCCAAAATGACTTATTATAAACAACTGTATAAAATGAAATATGACACATTGAGATTCTGTAACAACACGGTTTGACGGCCTCCAGAGATGTATATTCAAAGAGCCCTGGAGCCATGGCGCTAGATCAAGACTATGATAGAGGTCTTTTATAGATTTTGACATTAATTGCATTTTTAATTATCTATCCTTGATACAAAAGTATCTAAAATACATCTATGATTGTCTTGATCCAAAGTTAGCCCTGAAACACCACTGTGATTAGATCCAAAGTTAACATTATTCATCATTCATTAGTCAGATCTCAAACACTATAATGAAACAATAATCATTTTACTCACTTCTGGGAGTATTTCTTGGCTTCCTGCTCGTTGTAGAACTACAGAGTAGGCACACAGTTATAGGTAGAGATTAGAGGTTGGACTAAATAAATGATACGTTTAATATTTGTTGTGATGACAGACTGTGTATTATTGTTAAAAACTATACTCGACTAAAAATAAATATCTTAATAAAGATAAGTTCGGGGAGAAAAAAACTTGGCATTTTCTTGCACACTTTGGCCCAAATCAACCTGAAATCAGAAGTGATCCTTGAGAGGATTCCAGGTGATACCCAGCTAAATGATGGAGAGTTGGTAAGCAATGTTGTTTTCATTTGAAGCGCTCAAGAGTTAAATTGTTGTAGCAAATCAATTACTTAATTTACCAGTCTATACAATAGTACAAAATTGATAGCTCTCGTGTTTTTTAACCAACGGTCCGGGGAGCACCAGTGAGAGCGTTCCAGGTGGTCCCCAACTAAATGATGGAAAGTTAATTGGTTAACCAGATGTAACTCTTTGAGAGCGTGAAAATGAAATAGTTTTAATTATTTTACTTTACACTCCTTAAGTTAAAATATTCATCATCTGAATTAGGCCAAGTCTACACAAAGAGAGAATGTAGTAGATTAATGGTCATTTTTATCTATTGTTTTGTCTCCCAAATCCAGCCTGGAATTGTGTACAAAAGCAAAACGAGTCTTTTTTCTTTAGTTTTAGGACTGTGGGGCTAAAATGTCAACAAGTGGTCCGTGGCTAAAATTCTGAATACTGGGCCCTGGTTGAAAAGGTTGAAAACTACTGCTCTAGTCCATGGTTCCACTGGAAGAGTCGTAGAAGCAGTGGATCCATGGACCAGTGCTAGAAGAATTGTTATTGTTGTGCTAGAACATTTACCTGTTATATCTTCCAATTACGGCATAGAATTGTGGACAAAAACAAGACATTATTTAGTTTTGGGTCTGAGAGACGGTCATCAAATGCTGGTCCGTGGTTCAAATGTTGAATAAATAGTGGGCACTGGTAATAGTTGAAAATCACTGAACTAAAATGTTGATGTTAGCTTGTTGGCTAATGGACATATCAAATCATACTGGTTTAAATGAGAACGGTAAAGTGTTACTCACCACTTCTGGCGGGGCCATGTGCTCAGGCCTTCGACAGCTGGATGCCATGGTTCTTTCTTAATGTAAAGCTATTAAAATAAATAATACTATATTTTTAAACATACATCCAAGATAGCTGTGTGAAAACTCTTCACAGCAGTCCACACGTGAAGAACATTGTTGCCAGATTGTGTGGGAGAAACAAGCAACCAGGTGGTCCATGGAAACAAGCCCAAAAGAAGTCAGGCTAATAGTGGACTATTATTTGAAAATAGCCCAGGATTCTTTTTAAAACCGCCATAGAGGAAAGAAAGTGGAATATTCTTTGGAACATTTTAACAACGACACTAATCTTATACAGGGGTTCTAGGGACAAAATATGGCCAGATTTGGGATGTAGGGTCCTTAGTTGGACAAATTTACATTAATTTAGAGGTCCTTGAACTGAAAATGTGATCATGTTAGTGTGTTTATTCACTAACATGTATAAACACTGCCAATATAAGGGTCTTCAAAAAAGAAGAAATAATTATAATAATCAGACATGGCAACGCTGGTGAAGAAATGTGACGTCATATGTAGGAGACACAAGAGCGAGTAAAGGAACAGAATACGAGTATTTAACACTGGAAAAATGTCGGTTTTCGATATCCGACCAACAATGAACAATTGACAACAACGCCACACGATTCCATCTGAGGTTCTGCAAAAGTATGAGATTATATAAACAATCCAACGCGCTTCTGTTGTTGTTTCTATCCGGGTCGGTTTGCTGTCGTACTCGTTTCCTGTTTACATCGCGAGCAGGCATTTGCTCTCCATAGTAATAAAATAGTTGCTCTCGGGTTAAGTGGGTGACGTCACGGTGCGCTGTGCGCTATGTTGTGACTGACCAGTCACTATGATTGATAGCCTTGGCTGCATTGCCTAAACCTAATCCTAAATATAACCTCAGTTAAACGATGCCTAAACCTAACCTTACCTTCGGTAAACGAAACGCAGTTGCTTGGGGGGCGTTTCGAGTGACCCGGAAGAACGACCATACAAGAGAGCACTCCTCGTCTCATCCATATAAAGCTACCCCGGAACTTTCCTTCTTCACTTTCTACTGCTACTTAACTTCGCCGAACGGTCGATCATTCCGGACGGACGGTCCTGCCACCGGCCGGGATCAACATGGCAGAGGTCAGTCAGAGACTGGGAAGAGGAGCTCACAGGTTTTCTAACATCAGGAACTCTCCCAATCGCCGCGCCACCTCCAAATATTATGGATGTCTGCTGCTTACAAACGGTACCTCAGCTAGAAGCGTCGCAGATAGACCTGCTGGATCCCACCAAAAGCAAGCGTCAACAACAACAAGTGAGGAGGTAGAGCACGGAAAGATTCGTTGTAGGGTACTAGGAAGTGTACAAGAAAAAGGTGCCTTGCTAAATGTTTGTCACTCTGCCACAACATTGGATTTGCATTCTTTGGATCCAGATGTCAACTCCTCCACCCTCCAACACAGAGAGGACATGAAGAAAACACTGTACTGGTCACCAACTGTGCAACCTCCACTTCAAATGCGCCTCATTGGCAGGGTGACACTCGGGAATAAAAGAAGTATTGTCATGGCAGCTACTCTTCCACCTGATGTCTTCGGATCCTGTCAACAACTGAGAGGATTCAGCACCCTTATCCTCAAGGTTGCTCTGGCAGAGCAGCGGTCAGCATTTGGGTTGTCAGTGAATGGGCTGAGTTTACAGGAGCTGAAGCATCTTACTGACTCTGTTCAACCCTCCGCTAGATTCTACAGCTGGAGTACTAACAACAGCAAATCAGATGCACCCCCTTTATACAGGAGCAAGACGGCCTATTACGACATCCTCTGTGTGAACCCTAATGCCACCCAGTCCCAGATAAAGACGGCTTACTATAAACAGTCTTTCATCTACCATCCTGATAAGAACCATGGGAACGAGGAGGCCACTCAGCGGTTCGCAGAGATCAGTGAGGCCTACACCGTGCTGGGAAACAAAATCCTGAGGAGGAAATACGACCGTGGAATTATGAGCCAGTCAGATCTCCAGGGGGCCGGAAGGCCTTCCAATAGAGAGACAAGCAAACCTCAGCAGCAACAGCAGCAACATGGCAGTAGACGTTTCTCCCAAGTCCATGGGAAGCCCATGTTTGATTTCGATGCCTTCTTCCAGGCGCATTATGGGGAGCAACTGCAGAAAGAAAGGCAGATGAAGGCTAGGAGAGAGTGGATGAAGAAAAAACAGGAGGAGAACTTTAGGAAATGGAAGCATGGTAAAATGACAGAGATGACGGTTGGGTTGCTGTTGGCTATGGCTGGAGTCATCTTTATCAGTTTTACCAGGAGCTGAAACTACAGAGCTAATTCTCAAGCTAACAAAAATCATTCACTTGGCAACAGTGAAATTCTGTTATTTTCAAGAAAAACCTTTGTGTGCACAATTCAATATAAATGAGGTTTCATCACCAGCTTGTGTCTGGTAAGACTTACCTGTAGATGGGTGGTGTTGTGGAATTCCTCATCTGTCAATGTTGAGGCAAAGTGAGCCAGGCACTTCTTCACATTAAAATTAAATTGAATCCCATCCAAGTACCATAACATCCATGGTGGTGGTACAGTAGCTCTAGAGGGGAAAGCAGGGAGAGAGTTTCAATCTATACAGTTATACGCAGTGATGGGCAAGTTACTGGGAAAATATAGTAAGCTACCCTACTTGTCACTCAAAACAAGTAGTGTTTCTTCACTACAAGCTATCCCCAGAAAGATTGTAGCAAGCTACACTACAAGGTACATGACAAAAGTAGCTGGCTACATCAACACTACATATACACAAATGTATATCTCAATTTAATGTACAATTTTCTAAATAATCATAATAAAATAATATAAAAATCATAACAATAATCTAGGGGTGGGTTTGACCCTAGGATGGTGTCATGTCTAAGTTTTGGGATGTATATTGGAGGTTTTCTACCCATTAAAATGTGCAGAATTCGAAAATGTGTGTGGGGAAAATGTAGTAAGCTACACTTGTTACTCGAAAGAAGTAGTGTAGCTTCACTACAAGCTATTCCCAGAACAAATGTAGTAAGCTACACTGCAAGCTACAGGAAAATGTAGTTAAGCTATGTAGCTTAGCTACTTGTAACAAGTTACTGCCCATCACTGGTTATACGTGTAAGAGGAGTCACTGGAGCTGCAAGCTTTACCCTAATACTAGACTGGGCAGCATTCACTTTCAGGTGTATGAACTGTTCTGGATTGGAGGGTAAAATGCGTCACAAGGTCAAGATTTCTTGTCAGCAGAGAGGAAACCTGCAGAGTAGAATCAGTATTATGAATGGGCACATTGTGATTTCACCTTGTGGTTTTCTGCTTGATGGCTACAAATCAGAGTATCAAATCAGAGTACAACATGAAGTACTGTAAGTTACCATCTGCTCCAAAACCATTCACACAGCGATACACAGACCAGGTTTTCCTCCTCGGTGGAAAGTCTGATAACGTGACCCTAATACCAGGACTAGCCATGGCATTGTGTCTATAATATTAAATTGTATAATAAGAGAAAAGGTAAACAACATAATATGAGCCTGGTATAATATAATTCTACCACAATTCTTCCTCAGTGACAGTGCTATACGTATTGCACAATTCTAGACCATTGAAAGCTTTTTGTTTTTAGTAAAAGCCCTATAAGCTTAAATGCTTAGAAATAAATTATGTAAAAAGGTTGTAAAGTGACTGTAATGCCGCCATTTGAGTGCTGGCATTATGAAGAGATTACAAAGACCTGAAATTAATGACACTAGTTACTCCCAATTATTCTAATAGCAGAGAAATATCTACCGGTACTTGGAGGTTTAACTTGCTAATTTATATGCAACTGATAATTGCAATAAAATGTGAATACATCAATCAGATGGACTGGTATAAAGGAAAATAACTCATGCTGAAGAATGCACAATTTATTTTGTGTGTAACTTGCATATTTCTTATATTAAGAAGAATACTTGAATCAAAGAAATGCTTTAGTACAGTACGGTATGTTAAGTTTCAGTTTGGTCTTTCGAAGAAAAGCTTTTGTCCACTCAGGATGAGAGGGCCCTTCCTCCAATCAGGCTCAAGTGGGGGTGGGCCTTGATGTATGTGATGTTGGCCTGTTGCACTTCCCTGCACAGGCTGCACTGTAGAGTGTGTGTATGTGTATGCACATGTGCACACTTGTGTATACGGCAGATGGAAACTATAATAAACTCTAATTTATTTTAGGCTCCCATGTGTTCATTTAGAGCATCTTTGTCTTGGAATTTTTATTCATGTTCAACTTGTTACCTTTTGAGGCGTCTTGAGTTCATAGAATGTACAGTACAATGCGCAGATTGCAGACAATGAATACTGCTATCCATCACCTCTGAAACTGTTGTAAGCTACTTGACCTTAACTGTCTACAATAGTTGACTTTTAAGGTCACACAAGGGTCCTGAATGTCAGCAAGCGTCCTAAAATTAAATAATCCACATTTCTCTGAAACTAGGTTTTTAAAGGTAGTTTCACTATATCAACAGAACGTTTTTGAGGGGGGGATATCCCCACACATCTGAATATTTGCCATTGATCATATGTAGACAAGAAATCTTAGCTATTATCTTATATCACTTCTCCCTAAAATCAAGACTCATTTGTGGGAAAAGAACATGGAATGTCAAATAATAGCCCCCGAAAATAATATGGCCCCTTTTTTTTAAGGATATTGGGGGGAAAAACAGGGTAAATCAAATTTGTCATAACCATGGAATGTATAAGAACCATATAATACCATGGCCAACTATTTCCTTTACAAAGAGACAAGAGAAACATTTCAACAGTTTGTTCACATTTTATTGACAGAAATATAAAGTAGTATGTCAAGTACATCACTTTGTACAAAATTGCACAGACTCTTCAAAACTCAGCCAGACAACAAAAACGGATTTAAGAAGTGTTAAGAAAATAAAAGGAAACGTGATATGTGACATGAGCTCTCATAACAGACGGAATCCACTGAAGATATTTCATTAATAAGAATAAATCAATTTTACATAAATAAAACATGATAGGAAAAATGTCATTAACAACAGCTGAGGAATAAATACTTTTCAAAAATAGGATTCAAATTGGCACATGTACTATCATGAACTGCCCCCCTCCATTATTCTGTTAATTGTGTCAGACTGACAGTTAAAGTCACCACCACCAACCATACATCACCATGCCTTCAAGGACAGAAGTCAACTGATTGTATGTGAATTCCAAACAAACAATGCAGACTATGGTAGAAACATCATATAGTAATTAAGGTACTTAAGTGTTATTATGGTCGCTTAAAACTCTTTACTGCAACTATCCGGTTGGCGGTTGCTTAACTTCAATTTGTTTACAGCCAATTACTTACCATGGCAGAGAATACTTGTCTGTCCATTTAGACCAATACTCAACTTTATGTTGAAATAATTTAATTCTGTCCTTTCCAGCATGGCCATGTCATCTTACTAATATTACTATACTGACTACTGTTCCAGTCCACACACATACATTACTTCAACCTATAGGCAGTGCACAATGCTGCCGCCCTTGAACAAAGCACTGGTTGACTCATCATCAATGTTCGGATCCCTCCGATCAAGGCTGCATTTGGTATATTACGCATGTATGGTATGTTAAGCAATTATTTCACTGTGAACTTCCCTTTCAATGAGAGTTCTATAGGTCTAATACGTTACTGATGTGTGTGAACCAGCACCAGATGGAGGGACCTAGATAATACTAGTCACAACTGAATGACAGGATTCAAGTTAAAAAATCTCTGAAGTTGTCCTTTAGCTTGACACACTTCTTCCTGCCTAGTTTCCATGTTCCGTCAACAACAGTGCGAACTGAACATTGTGATAATGCAGCAATATGCATATTCCGTATGTGTTAAGCAGAAACAGACAAACAACTGATTTACCTGCATTCATTGTTTTTTTGGCTGTAACGATTATGCTCCATAATGATGGGCGAACTGAGCTGTGCTCTATGTTTAGATAAGTGTCAACATCCTCTTCCTCCTCTCAATTATTTTCTCACAGCAATAGCCAACAGTCTGATCAAGTTTAGGGTAATTGACAGGCACTAGGACCTTCAGGCTGTACACTTTAAGAAAAAATATCTTCAAGCTAACACTAACACACCCATGATCACTGTACTGATGCTAGTGTTCCGACGGCTTTGGAGGAACAACCCTTAGGGACAGCGAGGATATCCGGGAGAGATTCAAAGCAGCTCAACAAACAGTAAGCGGATGCTCTCGGGGGCTCTGATGGGCGGTGCTGTTTCTTCAGGGTCATTTCGGCTCTTGATCCTCCACCAGGGCGGTGACAAAGGCTCCACTCCCAGGGAATTGTGGGTAGGGGTGGACAGGAAGTGGTCTGATGAGGTGAATCAAAGCCATATGTAGAACTGACTCATGTTATCTCTCTCCCTGCAACTATCCTTCATCTCAGCCCCTCATCGTTCTCTCCCACACTAGCCCATTGATTCCCCCGTCACTCACACACCAGACTAGGGCCCTTGTTCTCTCATACGCTTGACAGCTGAGACTGGAGGTTGCAAAAGTGCCTTTGGCATTACTCAACTGAAGATACTGCTAAGAGACTGAGCTCAATCCAATGTCCAAGCTCAACCTTGTTGTCATATCTGAAAAAAACAACAGATGCCTCAGAAACAAACAAGCTGCCAAAATAGAGGAGTGATCCGGTAATCTGGCTAGGTTCTGCTGGCAGCAGAGCTGCCCTGTCACTTCTATCCCATAAACTGGTATCGGTCGAATGAAAATTCCTAACTTTGCCCCTCGCCCATTAAGAACCTTCAAACAGGCCCTCGGTTATAGCCTGATTGGCTTTAGTAGAACGAGTATTGGTTCTCCACAGCTCTGGTCCTGCGTGTTCCGTCAGAGTCATGGTAGTCCTCAGACGCACCACTAGAGGCCTCCAGCAGACGCTCTGAGCTGTTGCTCCTGCTCTGCAGGCCACCTCCCCCTGCTCCACTGCCCGGGTCACTGCGAGAGAGGGAGGGGAGGGTAGTGGGCGAGGACGAGGAGCTGGAGGACAGAGTAGCCTCAGGAGGGGGCCCCGCCTGAGGCGTGATCCCCGGGAGGTGAAGGGACGGCTGGACCGGCTCAGTCCGGCAGCCGGCGTCCCTGGGTGGGGTGAGGACTTGAGGCACGGTCACATCTGTAACAGATAGACGCGAAGAAAGATCAATGCAAACAGAAAAGAGAAATAATGTCTGTTATTACAAGACACAATGTAATAATAGCATAGAAATAGTCCAAAATGAGCTGACAATTCGTCCCAGGGAAACTGGTCGTAAAAAGCTTCTTTATATAGCAGAATGTAAACACATGGACCTCCTTTATTATCCTTTCTCCTGGTGGGCAATAACACCAACATCACTGCTGCCAAAGACACGCCTGTCAAGTGTATCAATAAAGCCTTTTACACACTGGAGCAAATCCACACACACTCTCTGTGTGCGTGTGTGTATGAAGGCTTTGGGCCTGTAAGAAACAGAGAGCTTCTTTGTGACCACCAGGGTGGGTTTGGGGCCAGAGTCTAGGCCTGCATGTAAAGCTTCTGTGGTATAATCGCCCCCTCGCTCCCCCTGGCTCCCCTTCTCTCTCCTGCACAGGAGGGCATTCATCCCATGCCAGGAGAGCAGGGGACGGGGTAGAGTGTAAGGGTGGGGATGGGGGTGGGTGGTGGTTGATGGTGGTAAGGCAGATTTGGGTGCAGTGTTGCATCTTCAGAACAAATCCCTGGAATAAATATGTGACAGAAACCTAACTAAATAATCAAATTTAATAAAATAACACATTTCAAAAGCTCACAAAGTGTTGCGATGTAGTAAGCTATTTTTGACAGTACCGGTAAATGCAATTAAAAATGTTTGTCAGTTTTTTATTTATTTACAAAATAGTATACCGTAATCGCTAAGGTAATGGATAGTTCCAACTTCCAGACCTCATCCTCAAAAAATTCACAGGTTGCTACTCCTACCATTTTATTTACAACCTGCCAATTACCTAAAGAGCAGATGTTGAGCTCTACATTTAAATAAACTGACGGGTTGCTCTCTCTCCAGGTCATCCTCAGTGGAGCTGTCCAACGCCGCTTCCAGTCATCTTGGTTCTATCCAAATGGACGGTTTATTGGTGCTTTGCACTTGTGTCTCTTTCTTGAGTACATCCACATATGTTAGTGTGTGATGTTCTAGTGACTGATTGGTTCCCACAGCACAAATTTCCTCGCTGGCAGCTCTTGGTGTCGTTGGCAGTGTCCCACTGGTCTCATTCTCCTGAGCTGCTATCCTCTGGCTAACTGTTGGCATTCTACCATACAGAATGTTGATGGTGTACATTTGCTTATGTTAAGTAATGCATATAAAATTCTGGTGCGTAGGACCCATCTAGAGACTTCTGCCAGGGTGGCTTCAGGGTCCAGCATTCACTGCAGCTTAATTTGGGATCACACTGGAATGGTTGGCACACCACTCCCCCCCGAGCCTCTTCTGGAGCGTAAACCGCACCCAGACTCGCGTTAACTCGTGTTGACAATTGGACCTCCTCTTCCATCCTCGTTTGATTATTTTTATGCAACGCTTATTATTACGTAAAAGTAATAATAAACGTTGCATAGAACTTAGAACGTACAAACTCGTACTATTGCATTGATATTCAGCAGCATTATTACAGTTTGGAAACAGACAGCCAATTGGAGAAGGTCTGGGCACCCTTTACGCTCTAGCAGAGGCTCAGGAGGCATGGTGTGCCAACCATCGCCAATTAAGCTTCACTGCCGTATAGAACATACTCAATACCATTCATAAAAGATAAAATGTTTATATATTGCTTTTATTCAAGGCACTTTACATAGATTGATTCACCCATTAACACTAGTGGCAGCAGAAACGATGTAAGGCACCAACCTGTGCATCGGGAGCAAATAGGGGTTCAGAATCTTGCTCAAGGACACCTCAACACTAATCTGGGATCGAACCGTTGTGGTGCTCATCCGGCTACTTTACTCTTGAGCTGTCGCTGACCCATTAGGTAGAAGAGGTTGAGTTCGATTTGACGAGGAGGTTGGAGTTCGTACTCTGGCCATGATGTTCATGGCCTTCTATGAGCTTGTACTAGTAGATCTATTACTACTAGTTTACTAGTTTTTACTAGTTTTACTAGTTAGTTTTTACTAGTTAATATTTCTGGGCTTGTGGATGAGTGAAAGCATTCCGACTACAATATAAGCCCTTTGTGTACTGTGTACTGTACCTGTGCTGATGCACCGCTGTACTTGTACGTAGGAGCGCAGTGTGATGTCAGCGGAGCCCCCAGACTCCAGGGGAATCGGATGAGCATGGAAGTGTCTCAGCATGTCTGACACGGTGTGGAACCATAGGTGGTGCACGTGACACTGGCCATTGTCATTCACGGACAGACGCAGATGCTGGGAATGCAAGATGGTATGTTTAAGAAAGAGTAGCCACATGGAAAGAAAGACAGAGGATTCAGTTATTTATGGAGATGAAAAGACAGACACAGAATTAAGTGGACCATACATCCAATAAATAAGTAAATACACAAGCATAAAACATGATTACTAATAACATGTTCTGGTTCCCATATTCAAAATTGTCCAGGTTATTGCATAGGTAAAACAGGCTCCCTTTCTCCCTGTTCAGTGGTCTCTCGCTCCCTCCACCCGCCTTTCCATCTAGTATGGTGGGAAGGGAGGCAGGCGTCTGAGAGGCAGTGGCTGGATGGGAAAACTGGAAGGTTCCTGGTTCGATCCTGCGTTCCCCTGGAGTTAGTGTTGAAATGTCCGTGAGCAAGACTCTGGACCCCTAATTGCTCCTGACGTGCAGGTTGGAGCCTTGCATGGTTTCATCTGCCATCGGTTTACGAATGTGTTTGTGGATGTGTGAATGCAATGCACAATCTGTATGTAAAGTGTTTTGGATAAAAGCACTACTGTATATAAATGCCCACTGTGTTTAACTTAACAGGTGCCCATCATGTCCATAACAGCATCAGCTGGGTGAAGCTAAACTGGCCTGGCCGTCTGCCTTCACACCAGACAACATTGCCTAACAACACCGATTTGAGTACTATGCATCATGCATGTCATAACTGTCTAACAACAGCAATTTTATGCTGAAGGCATAATCTGCATACCCACCAAAGACAGACAGACATGCATGTACTGCAACTTGAACTTTACAGTAATGTAGATAGATACATATTGGGGTTGTGCCAATCATGTGATTGGAAATCAGGGCCGATCACACCATTTTTAAATGAATGGAATCGGATCAGGAAATCACATTCAATGATTGTTTGGGACGATGATTGATCCCTGGTATCAATAGGATATCCATATTGTGATATTAGACTGGATATTAACTGGAAGCTTGGATATTGTCGTATTGTGCTACAGCTTAGGTATTTTATAAAAATCCTTAATACATGCATACTGTACATATGCTGTATATGCCGTATATACATACTGTACATAATACATTTTTCATGTCAATGTTCCGTTTGGTTTACGATTACTGTCCAGCCAAGTAAAACAAATAGACACAAGCAAAGACACTGAGTACTGTCTGGATGTGAGGACAGCAATACAGAATGCCAAAGACTGACACCAGAGGAGCAGTCTGCAGCTCCTACTTCCTCCACATTGCTGGCCAGCAGGAAGTGAGGTGGGGGATAGTGTTACACCAGAGGACACATGGCATGACATTACTGCAGCTCTCAAGGGTGTGCTCTGCTCTGGACTGTCCAGAGCCTCACACAAGACAACTCTCAGTCATATGCAGTATTACTAGCTGCAGCCCCAAAAGTCTCAAAAACAGGCCTGATTCACTACCACAATGCAGTGGGTTTGTGGAGCAAACAGATCCAAACAGATACGATACCATAACATCACACTCACTCTGAACTTGCCATTTATGAGAGTTAATTAATTGTAACCAGGTGCAAGCCCTGAGACGACAGTGCTTCCCAGATGATTGCTTTAAATTATCTTTGTTCTTAATGGCCTCACCTTGGCTTTGCCTTGGAAGTTGAAGGTGAGGACATACTCTCCTGGCCGCGTCTCACTTTGGCGAATTACAAACAGCCCGTGGCTCCTGGCTCCGCCCGCTAGCACCAGCTGAGCTGCACGTACACGAGACAGGGTTCCATGGAACCATGGGTACCCCGTCAGGCTGGCCTCCACGTCCGAATCCTTTGCACTGTCACTGTCTATAAAAAGGCACATGCAAATAAAAGGTTTAAAGTGGCTGATGAACAACGTGTATTCAATCTTTTGCTTTGTCTGAATAACTCTTCCTGTCCTTCGCTCAGTCTGACTAGTATCCGTATTGATCTGTATGCATTTACTTGTGTTGGTGTTGGAGTTCTGTGCCTCCGGAGACTGGAGGAAGCGTTCTAAAGGCATGTGGGACGGGTGCTGCGTGAAAGGAGGTTCTCTGCAGCGGACTGAGGCGGCACTGTAGTGTTCTGCTGCTGTACTGCAGGGCCTCTCAGAGGTGCGATAGATCCCTGAAACACACAGCGATTCAACCAGTTGTGAAACCAGAAAATGAAGAACAGAGACGGGAAATTAACAGAATTCTGACAGGTTTAAAAATGAGAATAAGAAAAGGCTTCCTCATTCACACGCAAAAGCTATTTAAAGTTTGCTTCCTTCTTCTTCTGTAAATGTTTTCCCATCATTATCTTACCCTTGTCAGGCACCCTTACTTTAAGGCCAAGTTTTAGTTGAATGAATAACATTATTAAAGAAGAATTCCACTCCAGAAGGCTTATTTACCTTTTTCACAGCTGATTTATTTCCAAAAAGGTGACCCAGTTGTTGGAAAAAATATTTTTTTCCCACAAAATATTTTTCCCCACAAGGGCTGTTTCCCTTACCCCCACTATAAGCTTAGAATGGGGCTATGGGATGTTGTTCAAATTCACTTATTTCCATCACTGTAAAATGCAATTTCTGGCTATATTGTCTCGCCAAAATGTTGACAGTCACACTTTCACTTTTGGTTCAGCAGTGGTTCAGCAATAAACCGTGTGCCATGCCCCCACCGCTTGAGACAACTGAAACACAGCTGAAAATGTGAGTGTCAACACACTCTTGATATAGTGGAATGACAATATATAGCAAAATAAGTGGAGCGATGGAAATAGGTGCATTTGAACAAAATCACATAAGCTTTTGGTGGGATTATGGGAAACAGACAATAAGAAGTTTAGTTAGTTAGTTAGTTAGTTAGTTATTTTCTGCAAAATAACAACCAGACCACTTTTTTCTTCTTTTTTTAATAAATCAACTGTAAATAAACATAAGAAACCTTCTGGGGTGGAATTCTTCTTTAACCTAAATCAATTCCATTCTTAATCCAAGAATTTGTGATTTGACCACACAAGAATGTCAATAACTATAATAGAAATTTAATCTGGTTATGACTACTGGACAGTTTATGTATGTACGTGTACAGAACAGAAATTGTCTTACCCTCCGAGAGCAACTCACAGCTGCAAGAGGCCACCATGTTGCAGTCTTTGGAGGACTGGCCGTGGGGACATGACGCCAGCTCTATGTCGTCGCCACTGTCGCTGTGCGTAAACAAACGTGTCAGTTGGACCACAAAAAGGTTTACAAGCGAATGTATGCACACACACAGGCCTGCATGCCAAGACACACGGCCAAATTTCCTCACGCGCAAATCACAAATACTAATGTTTCTGTTTATGTCCTGAGCTGCACTAACGGATTCCCACAACCCGAGAAACTGAACTTCAAGTGGAAGGTGTGTGTGTGTGTGTGTGTGTGTGTGTGTGTGTGTGTGTGTGTGTGTGTGTGTGTGTGTGTGTGTGTGTGTGTGTGTGTGTGTGTGTGTGTGTGTGTGTGTGTGTGTGTGTGTGTGTGTGTGTGTGTGTGTGTGTGTGTGCGCATGTGTATGTGTACACAGTAATGTTGTTGTGAGAGTAACCTGTCAGAAAAAAAAGGAAAAAAAAAAACTCTAGCTGGATGATTAATGACTGTGTATGCTCCATTCCCGCCTTCTTTCCATCTCGAGTCAACAGCAAATATTTATTTGGTGGTTTTACCCGGGGTCTATGCAGTCCTGGATGTCAGCAACCCACGAGTTTTTCTGCAGTGAGTCAATGGTTTCCAGGATGTACTCTCCCCCGTTCTCCACCTGTGGAGAGAGCCAACAACTCCAGTCACACACCGTGCTCTGTTCAAGAGGGCACATACTGAACAGTGAACAGAAGCGCTCCACTCTGAAACTGCACTATGCTACATTTGTCATAGAGCAGCCGGGCCATTGCTTGTGAGTGAGGTCAAAATGTTTTAATGCCGGCCTCTTTCTTTCCACTGAATGATGTTTATGTTTTTGCAGTGCCATGCCGTGCTCTACATTTGACCGGGTGTGTTTGTCAACAGCTGCAGCCGATTGTAAAGCATAGATGGAACCAATTACACTAGTTTAGCATGAACGGGAGGCACAGTGCAACACATATGTGCCACTTACAGACATGCACACGTGCGCATGGCGCCCACGGCAAATAAAGTACCATCTGAATACCAGCACCCACACATCAAACAGAGTAGTATGCTCTGATTACCAGTGCACACACCACATCAAATAGATGTGCGTAAAAGGAGTCACACCAGCTCTACATTAAACAGAAAATGCATTTTCAGGTCGGGATACCAATTTTATCCAGCCAGGATACAGAACCTCGATACTGTTTACAGATTAAATAAGTGAAGTAAGTGATAACACAAAGACATGAGCAGACAAAATTGAAACTAGAACATGATAATAAAAATGAAACCGATGAATGGGTACTCTTAGATTGGTTGACCAGCTGAAAATAATGTATTTTCTGTTTATTAAAAAGCTGGAGTGATTCGCATTACTGAACAAATCTATAATATATATATATACCTACCAAACACCTTGGGGAATGACTTTGAACACCATATGTAAGCCAGACATCATTAATGGCTAAATGGAGGCAAACCATGGAAATGCAGTTCTATCTGTGTTCTACCTTGAGAACAAAGGTGTTGTCTTTGTCGGGCATCTCCAGCGGCATGGTGGTCCGTACCTCCACAATGGCTGACAGGGGGATGCCGACCTTGGGCTTTGACGACTGGGTTAAAGCAGACAAGCACAGTTGTTAGAAAACACACAATGATACAGCAAAGAATGATCCCTAAAGTGGTGCAACTGCCAACTTATTACAAGCATTAATCTGTGAATGTCAGGTCATGTAAATACCTTGATTAAACGATTAAAGAGCTAGTTCACTAGGGTGTCTATACTGTAGCAACAAATAGCTGTAGACTCGCTCACTCACTCTATTTATTTATTCAGCAATTGAGGCACGGACCACCATTTGAGAACATTTTAAACCCACAGACCCCTAAACTAAAGATTTCTTTTACTTTTGTCCACAACATGGATTTGAGAAATAAAACAGGCAAACATACAGTGCAAAATGACCATTAATCGTCTACATTCTCTAGTAGGGTAGACTTGGGCTTATTCAGATGATGAATATTTTGACTCTTGGACACACAACACAATTGTCCATTTGGTTTCATTTTTACGATCTCAAGAGTTACATTTGGTTAACCGACTTAGTATATAGCATCTGGTATATAGCATCAACATCATTTCTGTAGCCTTTGTGTGTGTGTGCGTGTGTGTGTGTGTGCGTGTGTGTGTGTGTGTGTGTGTGTGTGTGTGCGTGTGTGTGTGTGTGTGTGTGTGAGAGAGAGAGAGAGAGAGAGAGAGAGAGAGAGAGAGAGAGAGAGAGAGAGAGAGAGAGAGAGAGAGAGAGAGAGAGAGAGAGAGAGAGACACACACACACACAGAGAAAAAGAGAGACAGAGACTGACTGACTGTGTGTGTTAGCTGCCCCTAAGTCCTGCTGCTGTGTCATAATGCAGAGAGCCAGTCAGGATCACACTGCAGTGGGATGTTGGCTGCCACAGAGGGCAGCAGGTAGATTGATGCCCCTGACAGGGACAGACCAACACTTTGAATGGTGTGTCTTCCAGACACCATTGAAACTAGTCTACACTGTTATGATCTGGTCACTGTAGGGTGGAATCCTCACAACATAACAAAACAGTTACTTTTCAAGATTCTTAACAGCGACAATTTGTATTTGTACATTAATAATGCATTAAACATTATTAATGTGTATAATCTAGGAGTGACTTAATTGCGATAATCTCATTACATAATCTAAATCTACATGACTGTCACTTCTTTATTTGTAATTTCTGTCCAGTATGAGATTCATTCATAAAACCTAAAATTTGCTTACAGTATATTCAATGTAAAAAAAAACTATAACATTTTAATTAATTGAGAGACAATTAAAAGTAAAATGTCATGATCATAACAGCAATAGTAACAACTGTTTCTGTTTTTTCAGTGAAGCCTGGATGTGTGTGTGTGTGTGGGTTTGTCACAGGTGTGATCTCCTCATTGAGAAACGTAGGCTACAGTAGCAAACACCTCAAGGTGGTTGGAAAACATTTCGCTGTAACATATTCCCCTCTAGATATCTTCCTGATGTGTTTATGAATCACTTAATGTTCAGTTCCTCTGAGAGTAACCGTGGCTGCTACTTTCATTTTTATCATCGCTAAATCCGATTTGCAGAAGGAATGAACACTGGACTTGTGACAACGGCATATGACATTACTCATATCAACGTGATCCCTTTGGTCTTTGTGTCAGTGCCTCTGTTTCCCTTCCTTTCTGAACCCCCCCCCCTCCCCACACACACACACACACGCAAACCATGATCAAAAGACAGCACTAGATTTACACACTCTGCTGCACAGCCTCCTGGCCTTCTTGAGGTCACAGGCGACATCCGGAAATCTGTGTGTGTGTGTGTGTGTGTGTGTGTGTGTGTGTGTGTGTGTGTGTGTGTGTGTGTGTGTGTGTGTGTGTGTGTGTGTGTGTGTGTGTGTGTGTGTGTGTGTGTGTGTGTGTGTGTGTGTGTGTGTGTGTGTGTGTGTGTGTGTGTGTGTGTTGTGCCTGCCTGGGCTGACAGCCACTTGGATGTCAGCTCGAGATTTCTGTGTACATCAATCCTGCTTACTCTTCAGTGAGTTTTTGTGGTGTGTGTGCGTGTGTGTGTGTGTGTGCGTGTGTGTGTGTGTGTGTGTATGTGCCTGTGTGTATACATCCAAACCTTAGGTGGAACATAGAACTCCAGCAGAAACTGTTCTCCTCCATCCTCCCTCTTTGACTTCCGAAGCAGCAGACGACACTTCTGCCACTGTGCGGCGCCCATACAGTTGGTGTCGTCGGCCACCATGTACCTCAGGGCACCTTCCCTTTGGATCTCCAGGAGCTCAGCCTTGTGGCCCTGGCAGCCCCTGGGGAGTCGGAGCTTCTGAGACCACTTCTCAGCCCCTGGCTCACCGCCTGCTCCTCCTGTCGCACCACCACCACCTCCTCCTCCGTTAGCCTTCCTCGCTCCGGGGGGAGCGTCAGGTTCGGGGGAGGCCCGTCGGTGCCAGATCTCCTTCACACCGTCCACCACGCACAGACTCATGTTCCTGAGGGAGAAGCCCTTCTTGAAGCGAGCCTTCGGATGGCTCACAGACACGTCCTCGGAGCTACGCGATTGGCCGAGGGCGGACACCTTGTGCGGAGGTTGGGCGCCTCGGGAAGAGGCGGTGCCACGGCCTCCTCCTTCTATCCCCCCTCCGCCGCTGTCCATGCTGTCCAGGGACTCGCTGGAGGCCCCGGCGTCCTTGCGTCGCTGGTAGAGGTCGTGGCCGTAGGACAGCGGGCAGCCCTGGATGCCCAGGAAAGGAACGATGCTGTACTTGGGCGGCACACTGGAGCCGTTTTCCCCCGGTGAGCAGGCCTGATTCTCTCTGGCCTGGGCCAAAGCCGCCGTGAAACACTCTAGGAAGTGCTGGGCAAAGTGCTGAGAGAAGCTGGCGTCGGCGCCGGGCGAGTCGTAGCACGGGTTCTCCGTCAGAAAGCGCTGGAACTTGTGGGCAAAGTCTGCAGCGGAGGCTCGGGCGTGGAGCTCACAGAACTCTCGCCAGTCAGGCAGCGGGCATGAGGAGGAGAGCTCCGGACTGCCAGGCACCACGGCTCCGTTCATCACTGGGCCATGCCAACCCACTAGGGAGAGGCTGGAGGGATGAGAAGAATACAAACACAGTGAAACAAAGAATGAGTAGAATGAAAAGAATATACCATAGTTACAGTACTTAATATCTATGTTGACACTGAAACAGACATCCCAATTAGGGTTGCAACTATTGACTGTTTTCTTATATATCATAAATTGTTTTGGAGCGGTTGTGTGGACAGACAAAATCAGAGGTTTTGGTTAGTTCAGCAACATAGCTGAGGATGGAGTGTCTCTTTTTTCAAATTATTTTTTTTAAAGAAAGCTTTGCTAAGAGGATGTTTAATCACTTTGGTGCATTTCCATAACGATCTAACTTCCATTCCTACGAGTAAATAGAAAAGAAAGGCATAAGAACAGTGGTTATAGTCCAGGTGGTCCCCAGCCATATTTAAACATCTGAATTACTTAATTTTCAAGAATGTACACAATTAGAATATGCAGAAAAAATATTTCGACCAACATATTGCCAGTCTACTAAATTGTGGACACAAACTTGAAAATCCTTAGTTATTGGGTCCGAGAGACTAAACTCAGCATCAAATGACAGTCTGTAGCTAAATAATAAGAATAAATAGTTGTCCCTGGTATGAAAAAGGTTGAAAACCCCTGCATTATAATATACTGCATGTGTAAAAACTAAAAAGGCAGCAGCAAGCCTGTCCATCTGTCCGTGGGGGGCCTCCATTCCAAACTTGGATCGAGTGAATTCTTGGATTCTAGTGTGCTAAGAACTAAACTTGGACTTCCCACATATAGCTATGGTGTGATGGTGTCGCTTCTGCGTTGCTGTTCTTCTAAATAGTCTACTGGGACTGAGAGGTGTTGTTTTTTTGCCCATTTGAATAAAGACAACAGTCGCGTTCCTATTCCTTCTCCTCCTCCTCCTCCTCCTCCTCCTCCTCTCACACAAACCCACTCATCCTTCCATTTGTCTATTCCCCAGTGTGTGTATGACGCAGTGCTCTGTGCGACCTCCCTCTCTGGGCAAACCAGTGCCAAACCACATCGCTGATAAAACTCTCTTGCTCTCTCTTTTCTGTGTGTGCGTCGGCCTGTCTGTCGGCCTGTCTGTCTGTCTGAATTGTGGCATGGAGCCAACATCTCACCAAAACTACTATCCATACAGCCAACCACAATGTCAACAGAACAGGTTTCATTCACTCTTGTTCTGCAAGATTACAGGTGTCTGCAGTAGTCAAAGTAACAACTAACATTTGTTTTATTATCATTTTTGTTCGGCAGCTGGTCAGGTGGAGACAGCCGGCCCTCATTAAGCTGCAAAAGCTTATTGTCAGAGCGACCGGCTTCTCTCAGCACGATAACATAACTCATAACATAACATAATTGTAGGATCTTCTGTCAATCTCAGGATAGATGCCTTTTTATGCTGAATACACACCACAACGCAGCCATCACATCTAGACTTTGCCCTCTATGCGCGGCTACATTGTCCTGCAGATCCAAACAATATGTCCATACTCTATGGAGTTCTCAACCGATACACACTTGCCATGTACAGTATATCATTTGTATATAAAAAAACATAAATCCTTTTATTGGGTTAGGAGGGCAGGTGGACCTCTGTCATTACTGTCATGTCACCATGACTCAGCCATAACCCAATCCGAAGTAATTATCGATATACCTGGAGTGTATTGTCTCTAACCTATCCATCACCCGGCATCAGATAGAAACTAATCAGTCAGCTCAATATATGGGCACAAAATCGGCATGCCCTGCCCATATGTCAGATTATAGAGGGAAATTTTGTTTCCCTCTCATCCACAGTGTAATTAAAACCAAACAAATAAAACAAGTAGCAGTAGTGCAACAGTAGTGACCCATTAAAGGGGCAATACTTTGTCTTTGGAGATCTACAAAAATGTAAGATGTAATGTGTTGAGGTCTGTTGAGAGTTGAGGTCTGAACTCTGAAGCAGGTAAAATGTTAACAGAAACAGCTTCGTTATCTGCCCATAGGTCCCACAGGGTGTGTGGAGCTGGGATACATAGTGTCAATATTTTTAGCTGTGTCAACTACTGCTTAAACTATTGCACCAGTCAGTTGGTTTACTCCTCTCTATGGGCTGGAGGTTGGCTTAGCACCGTGGGTCCATTAACACTTTGCTGTGTAAGGTGAATATGTTAACATGGTGTTGTTTTCCCTCGCATTCACCTCCAGGCTGAGTCATAGTGGAGCCTGAGATGGAGCCTCGTTCATAAGCTATCATCAGAGAACAGAAATAAGCCTCATTAAAGTTTCAGCAACGGGCAGCCACAGCGGCACAGAGAAAGCCCTGCCTGGAAGGTCGGATTTGTGAATGAATGGGTTTCCTGCGCCTCGGCACTCTGAGGGGGATCCATTCCCACTTAGTGCCAGCGGGAACCAGGTTACATGAAACATTTTTCAACCAAGTTGCTGCAAAGGTAAATGCAGCTCCTCTTAATAAATAATGCCATGTATAATTCATGCAATTATAGAATACATCTGTTCATTCATTCAACCGACCTACTGTCTGTGAATTCATTCACGCTACATTAATTTTATCATTAAACTGACTAAACTGACTATTCCCAATTATTCCCTTGCGTGAGTCAGTGTGTTGTCAGTCAGTCAATCCCCTTTTAGCCATTTAAAAAACCTGCCCTGGAGCCATCTTTCCACACAATCAGCAGAACAAAGCAACATGCAACGAGATGCATTTCTCCAGCTACTGCCCTTCCGCTAAGAAGAGGATGTGCCTTTCTCAAGGATACTGGAATGACTGTTCACAACTGCCTGCACACGCACAGCGCACACACTAAAACGCTCAGACGCACGCGTACGCACAAAGTCAGCATGAAACACAAGCCATGAGAAGTGGACAGGATTGTGTGTTTCATTTTTTGGAGGCTCAGTAGTCAGTACACTGCAGTGTGAATCAGTACTCTGCACTGCGAATCAGGACAGAGGGGATCGCTAGACACAATGGCAATGATATTAAAAGGGAGAATGAGTATATGGTTGAAAGTGTATGAAGAGCAAGCTTGTTAAAGTATAAGGAACAAAGAGTGGGGGAATCTTGATACAGCAAGAGGGGATAGAGGGTCCTGTTTTTGCTCCATGGGCCAGCTGCTAAAACAATCACTGTGTGTGTGTGTGTGTGTGTGTGTGTGTGTGTGTGTGTGTGTGTGTGTGTGTGTGTGTGTGTGTGTGTGTGTGTGTGTGTGTGTGTGTGTGTGTGCGCATTAGTGCGTGCATATGTGTGAGTATGCGTGCGTAGGTGGAGGAACTGAAAGGGATGTATACACTCTAGTAGCCTACCATGTGTTCGCACTGATGTTTCTTATTCTTGTTTCCCTGTACATTATCTACAGATCCACAAATCCACACATGCTTACGTTTAGCTACAGTAAAAGAGTAAATGGACGATGGTGTAATGCTGCAGGCAAAGCCTCTTGACTGTACATTCTGACAGACCCACCTCATCCACAACACTGCCACACAAACAGAAAAAGTAAGTTTGTTGTTTGACAAGCGTATAACCATTGAATGATTTGTAATTTCATTAAGTATAATTTAGGCTTCATTCCCCTTTCTGTACACTAACTGTAGTACAGTATATATCTAGCGAGTTGCCCCTTCCCAGGGGACCACGGCTGATATCTCTGTCAGATGGCTGGGAGATCTGTCTGTAACAGTAAACTGACCGGAGATGAAAGGAAAGAGACATTATGTAGGGAGAGCCAATGGACTGCAGCCTGCAAAACACACTCCTTGCATACTTGCATACTCCATGCAGTCCTTTCAGGGCTAAATTATTTGTCACCTGGCAAAAGTTACCTTTTTCATCAGGAAATACAACCTTTGTCAACCCACCCAGAATAATAAATTACCTTTTACACTTTATATGATTGTAAAGTGGAAACCAGACAGACTTTATGGTTGATTATATCACCATATTGGTCATAATATGGTGCCAATGAAATAGTGATATTGTAGATAGCTTCAGCTACAGCTTCAGCTACAGCTAATGTTTGTGTATATAGCCTATACAGTAAACACACACACACACACACACACACACACACACACACACACACACACACACACACACACACACACACACACACACACACACACACACACACACACACTGTTGCTGTGAGGCATTCCATGCCTCAGTTATTGGCTAATGAGAATGATTGGCGATGTTGTGTTCCCACCCTAGGGAGTTTAGGACCAGCCATGCTTTCTAAGATTAACCTTCCTGTTCCAGACGTGAGTACAGCCGCATACAGTAGTACAACACACACTACAGTACATTACACAGAGAACATTACACAGACATTGTAACAGCAAAATGTAAGGTACAATTTGCATTTAGAGCGGTGCGATTATTTTTCACACAATTCAAATGGTTTCAGTGGTTTAAGAACATTAAATGACACAAAAAGCATGGACTCTGCAACACAGCCTGCTATCTGACCGAGGCAAAGATAATGATCCACTCTTGCATTAATGATGGCAATTACGAGAGGAATGCTTGCATGTACTAGTACTCTCTCTCTCCCCCTTTCATTTGTACATATGGCTCACACATGTGTAGGCATTATTACCACACAATATATACCACAGCATAATTAAATCATTATGTGTGCCATAGACACGATCAGCACTGTAAGTGACAAACAATTTGTTCACAACGAAACTACTCTAGATAAGCTAGGCTGTCATAAATGATCCACATATAAAATATAGGGTTTTATTCACTGGTATAAAGGCCATTTAAGAACCTTGCTTGAGAAAGCAACCTTACATTGGACTGCACACTGAATGAATATGAATATCACTAGACTCGATGAACTGTTTGTTGGGTCCGGACTTTAAGTACACTGAACTAGGCTAGAAGGGCAGGCCAGAGTGATTGAAAAGAAAGAACAAATGAAAGAATAAAAGAACAAAGAAAGATAGAAAGAAACCGATTGAATTAGATGGGGAAGAACTAACAGCAGAAAGCTAGATAAGGAATAAGAGGTGGTGAAAGACATACATTGTAGATACAGTATACTGACCTTTGACTTTACCACTGACAGCCTAGCCTCCACTGTCTTTCCTCAGCAAACAATGCTCTTGTTGCTCTAAACACCACAAACATCCATATGATAACAGAAGATGACGATAAGGTGCCCAGCACGGTCCTGGCAGTAGGAGAAGTGTATAACACAAGAGCAAATATTCAAGAGAACTCAAGCAAGTATCTGCCCTTGTAATAGAGACAGACAGATGCCAGCAGTGATAGGAATCCAGACATGGGGCAGAAAATGGGCATTCCTGAATCCTGACGACTCTCTACTCCTCGACCATGGCATGAGTCATTATTTTGAACCCATCATACAAAGGCAGGCGAGCTCAGCGCACGCACACGCACGCACATACACATTCTACATCTACCCACCTGACTGTGTTACTCAGCAGGCTTTATGTATGCAAGACAAGTCTAGATTTGATTACATGCATTATTTAAAACATACTAGGTCTACTGGCTCAGGCAAAGAGCCATAATGTAAATATTGAGCGAGGTTAGGCAGGCTCCCATATGGCTGCCAGTGATAAAGGATGAAGCGCGTGGGAGATGCTGCACATTCCGCGACTCAGTCACTTCCATTTCCTGTCTCTTACCCACTAATTAATTTTACAGATGACCATGGATGGATAAAGCTACTGGACGTGTCAGATGTAAAAGAGGCCTCCTGAAAATAGAGCAACGAAATTGATGCAATTTGTTGATGACCTCGATTAGTAATGAGCGTCAATATTCTACTGTAGGTTGAGCCTGGACTCTCTAGTTTTTGCTAATAACACTGAAGACATCTGTTATATATTAAAACTGCCCATTGTTCAATTTGAAATCCAGACAGTTTAATGCATATATAATGCCACTCCATCACTCTCTTCTGCTGACAGTTGACATTGTGTTAGCCCTTGGTCCAGTGCAATAGTGAGAACTCGCTGACGCCTAACCTAACCTATATCATCAGTGCCTAAATATGCTTAGAACCAACATATTCGATTTGTGAGATAAAGTCACGTTATTAAGTACTGAGTATAGTGACAGTCTTGGCCTGGGTGTGGCCTATAATGACCAGTCTATAACAGAATGTTATAGTCACCTTATATCAGGGTCCATTATTTATTTAGCATTTGACATTCATCACATCAGACCCTGCCCGGGGCAGCGTATTCAATAGGGCCGCTCACTGATGCCCTCAAGGACCACTGGTGGTCCCTGGACTACTGGTTGAAAACCACTGGTATAAATTAATGAATGGGAGACAGCAGCAGCAGCCTCTGAATGTCTCATACATGCTGCTCGTCTGCTGCTGCGGCCACAAGAATGGAAGCAGCAAAATGAAATGAATGGAGCCGCCCCCAGCAGCCGCACAAGATAAAGAAACGAACCAACAAAAACAAGATGACCCCAGTAAAGACAAAAAAGAAAACATGGCGGTATACTGTATGTATGTATGTATGTATATATATATATATATATATATATATATATATATATATATATATATATATATATATATATATATATATATATATATATATATATATATATATATATATATATATATATATATATATATAAAATCTGGTAGGCGTAGGCCTATTGACCAATGGCCACCGACTTAACCCCCTCAGGACCTCAAGGCTATTAAATGGATTATCGGAAAAGCCCCTTACCGCGACCCCCCAATCGTAGCACTGGGCAGGCAGGCGTAGCTTCCATCAAGAAGAGCATCTTTCAGCGCAACCAACGAATCCGTCTTCCCTGCCTTCAACGCTCAGCCGAATAGGCCTATAGATGATGATCCGGTTAGGCTAGGCTGATCGGACAATAACATAGTCGTGGTTGTGTATATCTTCTCTTAATGCGTTCTGATCACACAGACTACACCAGTCACCGTCAATCGGGATGTAGAGTGGAGACCAAAACACGTACGGCAGCTTTCCTTCAGCACCAACCTGGACGCTGCAAACGATCGAGTAAAAAAAAAAAAACACGATGCCTGTGTTTTGTACCAGTCCAGCACCAAGCACGTTCATAGCATACCAGCTCGACTTGCTTGTAAATAGGTCTAAAGTCTGGGAAACACGCACACACACTTTAGGCTAGTATGGGCCAGTACGGACACCAAAACAATATAGAAATCAAATGCAGCAGCAGTGCAGCTCACCTCAGTACACCGTTCCTTGCATGATGATGACGGTGATGATGTCGGTGAGACGACTGGCGTTGCTTTTGATATACTGGCTATTCAAGATAACGAACAGTATTCCAACGTGTTATTTCTTGTTATCCAGATGGTTATGATTGCTGCTGGTCTCCATCTCCCTGCTCGACGAACTGTAGGCTACGGGTTGTGTGCGTGTACTGCTGCACCGATGGCTTGGCTGTGTGGAGTGTGCGCTTGCTTCCACGACCACTTCACTTCCCCTTCTTTGGAAGGGTGTGTGTGTGTGTGTGTGTGTGTGTGTGTGTGTGTGTGTGTGTGTGTGTGTGTGTGTGTGTGTGTGTGTGTGTGTGTGTGTGTGTGTGTGTGTGTGTGTGTGTGTGTGTGTGTGTGTGTGTGATCTATTTAACAGCCACCGCCGATTCCTCTTAAAGGAGCCGCTCCGGGTGCAACGGTGGGCTACTGGGATAAGTCTTGTTGTAGGCATTAATTAGCCTATCAGTTCTTTTTGGCGAGTGACACTGCGACAGTCTCGCTATACTCAAATAAGCAAAAATAGCCTAGGCCTAGGCCTACTTGATATAGTGACAACTGCAAACACTTGCAAACACTTGATGACTTGGACATGAGGACTGGAGGTTTTAAACTTGTCACAGTCTTGTCAATTCAAAGTTCAATTACTGCACTCCGACGAGTGGCAACTTGCGCATTGCCAAGGTGTGCGCGAGCAGAGTGGGCGAGCAGCAGAGGGTACGTATACGTAACGTACCCCTGAAACACTCAGGAGATAATACTCGTGACAATAGCCTACTTATAAGGATGACTTACATCACAGTCACATCATCAACTAAAACCAGCTAATCAACGTTTTTAAAAATCGGTCCATTGTGGAGTGACGAGCAACAACGGGCGGCTGCAAACCGTTCACAGTAGCCTATTGTGCGCTCTGTTCACGCGCAAGTAACAAGTAGTAATTAATTCAAAGGTGAAGAGGGCACTGTTTTTCCTTTACCAACGGGTTCTCAGATTATTAGGGTTCACATGAATGAATTAATGTTTTTTTTCCTAACAGAAATGGAGATTTACAGTATGAGTCAAGTACACACTGCAACAAAACTGATAACAGCTTAGAGATTTGCAGTAAAATTCACGAACGAATGCAATACGGCATACATCAGCACTCGAGTTCAAACTTGCATGTTGCGCACAAACTTCATGAACTTCATGTCTTACAATTACCTCACTCAGGGACAGGGTTACAGACATACAAACACAACACAAGACCTGGGACAATACGATGCAGGGGGCGATATTAGGCCTTTGATAATGAATATATCACGATATTTGATATATTACAATATTTGCGATATATCAATATATTGCATGAAATTCATCAACAATATATCATGATACTGTAGCTGCAGCTGAAAAACAAAAACAATAAATGCGAATGAATAAAAAACTAAAAGGAAAAAATCAGAACTTACTAGTTTACAGTATATCCTCAGTTATTAATCTTAGCTTTTATTTGTCTTACCCAATTCTCATACCGGGGTTTTTGTTTTACGTTGTGTTTGTTTTTGGGAAAGAAGCAGCTATAGACGTCATCTAATTATCCCTGTTGTGAATGATCTGCAACATTTCCTCACGATATTTGCAGAGGAATATACAATGTATATTCCAGGAGGAGGTATACGATATTATCGTGATAACCATATTTCAGCACACACCCCTACTCAACACAGACTCTCATCACAATCACAGGACCTACAGTGTACTGTACTGTACATTCATCAACCATGTGGAGGCGGCAGCTGCATGGTCACTAGACTCACTACAGAACATCATTTACTGACTGCTGAATGAACTAGTAGGATTCCTTCACTTGTGTTCTCATAATAATTGTTCTTTCAGAACATCCCCTTAAAATGACTCACAGAGATCACTGCCCGGAGGAGGGATCACACGCACACGCACACGCACACGCACACGCACACGCACACGCACACGCACACGCACACGCACACGCACACGCACACACACACACACACACACACACACACACACACACACACACACAGTAGTATTGTTGTGCAAAGTGCAAACAAGTGTGATTGTTTCAGTGGCCCTTCTTTTTTACTATATCAATCAATCAATCAATCAATCAATCAATCAATCAATCAATCAATCAATCAATCAATCTTTTGTGGGTTGCTAAAGGTCTTATGATATAAGTGTTATTGTGTGTGTGGATGTAGTTGTATTGTTTTTATGATACATGACTAACATGACTAACACTATACGTTGTAGTATACAGTAACACTATAGCAATAATTACACTATAGAGTATTCTTAAACCCAGCCTACCCTGACACACTATTTAACCCTTATCATTTCTACCCAGTATTGTCTTGTATACAATGTAAACAAAGTAATGTTTAATGTTTTATGTAAACATTGTAGTAAGTCACATACTCATGTTTGGAACAACCCTGGATAAGTTCTCAGAGCAAGGCATTAATCAGGTTGTGATTTCTACACAAATCTGTTATTTTTTAACAGCTGGGTTCTCAGAGTTATATGCATACAGTGATGATTGGAACATTAGACACAGTTACATGGTTACGGCATGTGTTGTTTATCATTGCTTAACAAGCTTTGCTGTGATGTTTACGATATGGTGACACACTAATCTATCTAAGAGGATTGGCTCTGGCTGTATGATGTAGTGAAAGACTAAATATACCTGTTAAGACTACACCTTAGGGCAGGTGATATAAGGTAAGGACAAGCTGCTCTGGAAAGGACCATAACAAGAGCATTGTCAAGGCAAATTAACCCTTCGTTGTGCCCTGTGCTACAACCCACTGAACTAGACCATGGGTTCACTGCTGGTGGAAAAGAAACCCATGTGATTCGTTTAGTCAGGGGCGTTTTTGCCATTTGGCAGACTAGGTAGTTGCCTGGGGTGCCATGGGGGAGACCACCAGACTTGCTTTAAAAGGATCCCAGCCTAATAAGCCTCATATGGATAAATACATTATACTTGCCCTCTATAACTAGAATTGAACATTTAAAACACATATAACATGTTTTTTAGTTTAAAAATAGTTCATAATTTTATCATTTGGGGGGTGCCATTTTACTGCGCCTGTCATTGGGATGACGTCACAGGAGATTTTCCCTTACGGGTCCATTTGGTAAGGGGGTCCCCACGGAAAATCTTGCCTGGGGCTCCAAATTTCTTACTGCCTTAAGGACTGTGAAAGTTTGGGGAAAATCTCTGGGGAGATTGATCTCACACGGTTTTCGGTTTGAATTACACTTTGCTCACCTCATATTTGTTGGTGACCTATCAGAGGCCACTATTAAAATTGAGTGTAGATGTCTACGCTGTGATATTATACCACATGCCAATTGTGTAGCACAGGAATTGCATTTTGGATGATTATACGGTGATATGCAGAGTCCACAGAGCTGTTCAAAGATGGATGGAGGATAATGAGCCACAGAGACGTTTGGTTCTGACATTATTGCCGTGCTCTTGAGAAAATGCTTGATAAGGTATATTAGAAGAAGGGGATATCCGCACTCTCTTTTATAAAGTTTATACACGTGACAAAATGTAAGGCCTGCATGTTGAAGTGTTTGTCTCTCTAGGTGGACTTCTGCTGTGATTTCATGAAATAAAGAAAGAAGTGCATACACTTCATGCAAGAGAATTATTGGGATATTTCCTTCTTCCATTGATCTTCAAGTGTCACTTTGCACCCATCAGCTACTGAGGCCTGATTTCCTGAACACCCATACATCTACAACGTACGTTGTATAACAGTCCTGTTGGGAATGTGAATCTAACAATTCAAGAACATCATATCCAAATCTTAAGAGATTTTTTAAAAAGCTAGTAGTAGGCTGACATTTATTAAACATGGGTCACAATGCTTAGTACTGTGCCTCTGGACTGGGTCATAAAATAATAAGTGTCTGAAGTCACCGGTTCATTATATTTCTTTTTACAATGAGACACTTTTACTGAGAATAATGATGATGCTGGTGGTGATGATGACTGACAGACACATTCAAGCTTTTTGTTCTATTCAGACTTGCAATAGAGATAGGGCCAGTCAATTTTAAAAAGGCGTGTGCTTGGTGAGAGGCTAGCTGCCCGTCTCTCTGTTCAGAGACCTCCGCTTTGTATTGATCCTCAGACACTTCCTGCCGGAAGGATGAATCAACAAGAGCCCCCAGGGGGATGGGAGCCGCTCCAAACTCCTGTTCACCAACTCCACATACAGCAAAATCACCACTGTTCATTTAACTGAGTCAAAAATAGACCCTTACAGTGTGCCGTCTCTTCTCCTTTATGTTGCACTAATCACTATTTCACTTACTAGTGTAAGTGATATAGTGTTCTGCCTCTGATAGTGTAGGTGATAAGAGAAATGGGGAGAGACATGGCAAAGTTCATGGAGATATGAAGTCGAACCCGCAGCTCGCCATCAGGCTGTCTTAGCAGTAGTTACTAAAAGTTTAAATTCAAAGTAAACTAGAAAATAAGTAAAATTAATAGCAATCGTATAGATATAGCTACTCCAACTCAATTCCAAAAGAATACAAAACACACAAAATATTAAGGTTTAGAAGACTTGGGCGGTGGGCGTCATTGATCAGTAGGACTTGAGATTTGGCCACAAATAGACTGTAGCCTAGCGGTGAGAGAGCAGTGGGCGGAGGGATGAAACGGAGATGGAGATTGGCTGCCTTTGAGTTGATTTCCTATGAAAGTGTCTAAAGTGGTTGAAATGGAGATTAGCCTCCAGGGGGTTGTTTTGAGGATGTTTGAGGATCAATGTGTCAGCAGGAACAGAACAGAAGGTGTCATGCCACAAAACTAGCCTTTAATAAGAAGCACCTCACTGTTGTCTGACCAGTACATTACTCCATTGTGTACATGGCGAACAGTCCCGGTCATAGTTCTAATCACAATGACTTATTGTTGTATAAAGCGGGAGAACAGGAGATGGTTCCACTGAGAAAAACAGAAGATCACAAGTCTGAACTAGAACTGCACTAAATAGAGTGCCAACTTGTGCATTAGGCACAAGTAGGCCGTGGCCTACTTGTGGGCAAGCAGAGTGAGTGAGGAGAGGGCAAGACACCTCATGATGTAGGTAGTAGAAGGAGGATTTTATAAATTGCATGATGTCATTTAAGTTTTCCTAATTAAATTAAATTTGGCATATTAATGTTAGCCAGACACATGAACTCATTGTTTGCTTGGTTGGTGAAGGCAAAATTCATTGCAGGCTCCGGTGGTACATTTCAGATGACACATGAGGGTTGTTTACTTTTTGAGGATAGCAAACAAACAAAGCACATTCATTATTCCTTTTATGGCAAAGATTACCTTGCATTTGAGGTGACATCATTGTAGGATGAAGCATGTATAGTGACTTGAGTGTGCGTCATGTGTGTGTGCGTGCGTGTGTGTTTTGTGCCACCCCTGTACCTGATGACTGAACTCCCTGGACAGAGGCTGGCAAGAAACTGTGCACGATATTTATGATGATGTTATCCGAGCCCCCCTGGGGCAGGGCCCAAAATAGATCTGCATCAGCATCACTGTAAACAACACATGGGGCGGGGGCTGAGGGTTGGGGACAGATACAGTGTTTGAATCCATACAAATGCGAGTTGACAAAGTAAACTCAAATGAGACTTGTTAATGCTAGTTATTAATATTTCAGACAGCACAAGGAAGATACATGTGCATGTCTGATTACCAACGTGACAATGCAGCCAAGCCCTGACACTTGTGAATGAATATATACATGATGTAGAGTGGCACTCACCTCCCATCACCTTCTGTCTGACTGACACATAAACAGAATCTCTCCAATCTCCAATAGGGATGGATGTGGTAGGCAGCAGCATGTCCAGGGGGGCTCATGGGAAGGGGTAGAGGGGCACTGTGTTTCCATGAGAAATCTGGATTGGCTGAGCTGGAATCACATGTTTGACTGATTCAACCAGACACTGTCAGAGCGAATCAGAGTGCAGGAAAGCATTCAGTATAGAGACACCTGACAGAGGAAGTCTGTTTCCATGGCAACCTCCCAGCGAGCACAGCAAATCCAGACAGAATGGAGGGGTGGAGTGTGTGAGGGCAGGGGCAGACAAACACCGTTAAAGAGAACTGGAGAGCAGAAAATGATGATTTTGATATATCCAAACTGATGTAAAGAGCCCCCCCACACACACAGAGTATGCAACACAAAGAAAGTGATCTTGAATGGGGGTTTAGCTCAGTGAATGAGACATAACAGACTGTGAGAAATCTGTAATGCTTCTGAATGGGAAATATGTATTGGCGAGACATTCTTGTCTGCCACATTCACAGAGCCTTAATCTTAAAAGGATTTACATAACTCTTCTCTTAACCAAAGGCGCAGAAGCACCATTGAAAAACAACCCGTCTCTCTCAATCATTTCATTCATTCAGCACAAATAATTGGCATGAATGATGCCAGGAACCTGTATTGCTAGCTGTGCGTGGGGAAGACTGGTTAACATCCATCATAGCTTGTAAAACATATTCACAACCTCAGGGGGGCTACCACCCATTTTCAGCATTGTACCATGTCATTGTAGTGTCATTGCAGAACTGTAGGTATGAAACAATTATGAAGTACATCTTTGATGTCACAAAGATGTACTTCATAATGTTAATGATTTTTTTAGACCTCCACTTCTAGACAACACAGAAAAAAAAAAAAAATCAACAATGAAACAGTAAAATGATGAAAGTGAGTGGCACTTCCCATGAAGCGATGACTTAATGGGAAGCAATCAGCCTCTGTAACAAAGAGTTCAATGAATCCAAACACAGACGGAGCAAGGAATCTAAACAGAGGGACATATACACTATACTGTACCATAGAGACCACTGCTGATATTGTTAGGCAGAGATTTAAAGAGGGAAGTCAGCAAGACTCCAGTTATATTACCTATTTATAATAAAACATAACTTTAGCGCCATCTACTGCATATGTGATGCAAACGGGAAAAAATGCACTGTGGCATGCTGACCAAGTTTAGTCAGAAACAATTAGCCTTTATTAGCCTTTACAACATAAGGTTAAAATCGCCAATAAGGAACTTAAAAGATGGTCACATTCATCCCAGGATGAAGTCATCCTGGGATTTACCAGCCACTGTGGCTGGTAAAAGGGATGCGTGTCAGTGTGTGAGGTCCATTCACCTTCCACCCCACGGTTACATCTGTTAGCCACTAACATATGTAACAGAAAGGTGCATGGAGCTCTGGGGGATGGAACAAAAGGCTTTATTTGTACACTGTACTAATAAGGGTGGGGTTACCTGGAGGAGGGAGAGAGAGTGTACTTGTCTGCTTCTGTCTCGTTACTTTTTAATGGCTGACTGAGCAGCTATGCACTGAGGACTTATTTAAGGGGAGGCCACTCATGAATAATACAACCCATCTAGTTCTGTCATACTCAAACACAGCCACTCAGCACTGGGACCACCATGACACAACTCGGCAATAACCACATTCTTTACCACAATTTGCTTCTCAATCCAGACGGTTAACAGTAATGTTACTTATATAGCCAGGTGGCATAGTATACCCTGTTTCAGTAAATACTGAACTTTGTCTCGTATACAATAGTACGAGACGAGTCACACTTTTATAGAATCTGGAAAGAAAACAACAGGCGATTATGCATAGATTTTATTTATATTATATTTAGGATGCTAGTAAATAGGATTAAGGGAACAAGTAAGCATGCATGTCATGAACAGAGTGTGCTAACCCGTAGTAAGGATGACCAATAGTATCATCATATACTACTGTTAAACCCATTTTAAGCTTAGGTTGGCTCAGAGCCATAGAGTAAGACAGAATTACTACACAGCCGGGTCATATGGTTCATTTACTCACGCGAGATCACAGCCTCCAATACATTCTGTAAACATCCAGTTGTCTCCATTTGAAGGGACGAATGGAAATAGAAGTTGTCGTAGAAGAGAACTATATCTTACTCTATGGCTCTGGGTTGGCTCATCTGTCTGGAGTGCTAGTGGATGTTTACGCACACTGTTGGAAAAGTTACTCAAAATCCAAATGTGTTACTTAATACTAGCTACTTGAAGATATACTATTAGCTTACTTTACCCATTACATTTTGTTCCCCAAATCGTCACACTACCCAGTTTGTTCCGGATGGTTTAAGGCCTGCATTTCTGCATCAAAATGTTCAAAAGCACAGACAAGTGTGCATCGTTTCCACATCAGCTCTCGTCTAGACCCAGAGTTGTAGATGGATCCGCAGCCTGCAAAACAACTCCATCACAACCCAGTCTAACATTACCGTAATCAACACTCAATCCCACAGTACCACCAAAATTTCAAGTGACAAATTAGTTATATGAGGCCTATTAGTTAGGGTCGAAAAGTAATACTACTACTTTAAGTAGTACCTGTATGTTACTTTAGTTACTTTCCAACACTGTGTTTACCAGATTCAGAACTACTGTATAACTACATGCCTCTGGCTCCTATGCCAACCACCACAAATAATCTGCGATCATTAATAATATAAAATATGTTTGTGTACAGGGACTATCCATCACCATCACCACTCCATTATATTAGGTCAAATTTTAGAAAGGAGTAAAAACAAAAATGAAAACTACTATGTGTTATTCATTACCATGAATGTCTAAATGTTTAAATCTCCTCCAATTACCTGTACATATGCTTTCACAGTACACTGTTCAGTCAAACTATATGTTAACCATACCACCAACAATCTAATTATTATTTGCCCTTCATTGAGATTTTCAGTATAGAACGGTAAAACGTTTATAGCAAGACCACAGTATTGGTCCCTTTGGTGCAAGAAGTTGAAGATATAGATAAAGCAATTTGTGCTACAACAGCACATCCCCAAGACCTCCAGTTTTATGATTGCCATTCAAGTAAAAAGTAAATAAGTATAAAGTATAGTATAGTAAGTATAATAGCTCTGCACTAAAGATCAATATTGAGCTCAAAGAGGGAATGATCATCAAACCCGCTTTCAAAGTGAATCCACTTTTTGATGAACTGGAAGGCCAACGAATGCCCTCTAGTGGAATACATAAGCTACTGCAGAAAGCTAAGAGAAGCCCCACCCATCTGAATAACCTTACCAGCCCAACCCACTTTTCAATAGATACCCTCTGGGAATGAGGGTTGTATTCTGCTCAAACCATAAAAGATGTGTTATAATAACAATGTCGGCCTCTTTCTTCTGTTTGAGTCCTGTATCATTAGGACCCGATGGCATCAGTCGGAGGCAGGTTACAGGTGGTCATCGTTCTCATGGAAACGGTGCAGGTGATCCTGATATCTGGAGGTAGGCAGAAAAATGTTGCAGTTAGTAAGCACCAAAATCATATAGTACATCACATTACACAAACAATGAGACTGATAAATCTAGGATAATGATTCCCCAACTCACTTCTTGGCACAGAATGCAGTACAGTCCCTGCCAATGCTCTCGCTCCAAGCAGTCTTGTACAACACCTGAAGAGTTATATGAAAGCAAAAAAACTTCAATAAGAATACGGATTTAGTTTAGATAGATTTTATCCCCAAGTACATTAGAATACAAACGACAGTAAAAAAGGGGACATACCAAGAACACCAAGCAATGCAGGAACAGAGTATAGAAGAAAGCAATGGTCCTTGCCATCTTGTTGGAAAGAATGCCACGACCCTGAAATGAAAACATGGTGGATTACAAAACTCAAAAAGAATAATAAATTATATAAATATGGTGTTTGTGTGTGTATGTGTGTGTGTGTGTGTGCATGCGTGCGTGCACACGCTCACGCTGCCTACCAGGCTAAGAGTGGCCTTATCCCAGGGGCTGAGGCTCAAGTATCTGCGCTGACGTTCCTATATATAGATGAACAGATTGCAATCTCAATAAGAACACATTGTTGGAGGCCTTGTTTGAATCTGAAATGTTTTCCCCCCTCTCATTAATCATATATTAAATTTATAACTCGCCGTTAGACAGTCGTATTATAAATCTAGCATCTTTTGCCATCTATCACAATGTGTTGATTTGAGCTAGAGTGTGTGCAATGCAAATGGTCCCTCACCCTCTTGCTGAAGGAAGCAAAAGGATCCAGTCTCTCCTCGTACTGGGAGGAGTAGCGCATCACGGTGTCGTCGCTACCCCCAGACTACAGTAGATAGGACCACAAAAACAGATGTTTTGTTAACCATTTTAGGTTGTAATAATCACAAACATACACACAACGCAGAACGGTTTACTCACTCTGCCGGGGTAGCTTTGGAGAAATTTGATCTTCTCAAAGAGTTTGATGTTGTCGGCCCTCAGGCTGTCCAACTCACTCTGAAGGGCCTGCATGGTCTGCTGCATGGAACGACTCTCCTGTGAGGAAACAAACACAGTGAGACACATACAGCACAACATGAAGCCTGACTCACACCTATGGGACAGCAAACAGATACAGTATGTGACTGAGACTCACAGCCTCCAGCTCCTGGTTGCGGGAACGGAACCTCTCTCTCTGGCTGGAGATGATGGACAGCAGAGAGTCCATCTGACCTTGGGGCAGCTCAGGATTAGAAGCTACCAATGGACCTGAAGCAAATATTAAGAGCACACACTGAGATTTTGTGGAAATGTCTACCTTAAATATTACCTTCATGGCAGGTAGTTGAGACCTTGATGAAGGCAGCTTGCATGCGTAAGCATTGGCTTTATCTTTAAAGATTTGTTTTTGTCGCTTTATACCTTTAATGATAGTTTCAAGTGAAAATAGACAGGAATATGGGGGAGAGAGAAGGGTAGAGACATACAGCAATGTTTGTCATGAACTGGAATCAAATACACAACTCGCTGTGATGCCAGAGCATATATGTGGCATGCTCTAGGAGAGTGGGCGCCCATGACACGCAACTTTATTTGTTAAAGATGCAGTGAAATGGTTAATTTGGCCATTATTTTTAGTTTTCAACCTCAAACTGAAGAATGGGACCTCTGGGACAGGGTACATCCTTTTCGTCTGGAGTGACAGAAACAGGGAACAAGGCCAGGCGATTTCTAACCTATACACATTTTACAGGGGGTCTCAAAACTGACTAATATTGTTCAGTCAAACTATGCTCTGAAGACAACGCAGGGATGGAACTCAAACGGTGAGCTTAATTTCTATTGGCTCTTATTTATGTTTTTGTTTTCAGGAAGTAATTAAAATCATTTTGCGATGGTACAGTAAATCCTATCCTAAGCATAACCTCAGTAAAACCTATGCCAAAACCTAAACTTAACCCATGACTGATAGGATACCTGCCTCGACCGATAGGATAGAAAGCAGCGGCTTAGTTACTTTTCAGAGGTAGGACTGTGAAGCAGTCTACTAATTTCGCTTCTACTAAGAACATTTAGTCATTTAACTTTAACATATTTTTTATCCTTTCTGTGAATTAGTTTGATCTATGAATTGCGATCCAACTAACACCCACCACAATAGCTTCTCCACCACCTCCACACGCACGCGCGCACAAGCACACACACACACACACACACTATAACAGCACCCACCGGTGAACATGGCAGTAGCTTCTTTAATGGGCTCGGGGATGCCATGCATATTGCTTAGCTCTGAGCCCTCGGCATCGGGGCGTGGCAGGGAGGACATGGACTGGACAGTGCTCAGGTCATGCTCCAGCTTCAGGATCAGCTCCTTCTGCTCGGCACTGGTCCGCACGGCCGAGGAGAACTCCAACTGCAGCTCTGCATAGCGGCCTGCCAAGAGGGGGGAAGAGGCGTGGCCGTCAGACACAGCATCAACTGCATGCACCCCCCAAGATACAGTACATTCTATAGTCCTTGACAGATGACTGAATTTATTACCCACCCGGATGACGTACCTGTTAAGAGCCGTAAACAATATTGGTCCAACATCAGTATCAAGTGCTCTGAAGGATGATTCACTTTGTCACTATACTACCCACACTACCATCACACCCTAAAATTATCCCTGTTTGCCAATCGCAACTTCTCTCTTTCTCTGAGAAAATGTATCTTTATGTAGCATGTATGTATAAAAACGCTTTGTATTAGAAAAAAAAGACGGATTCAAAGAAATGTGCCACACCACACTATTAGTATTTGTATAAAAGAGATTTACTTCAATTATCACACCTAGGGTGCAAGTGAATAATAATGATGATGAATCAAATGTCAATTATAACAAATACATAGTGAACATTTTCATACAGTGATATTGCTTTTGAATGTTGTAGAGGGGACTGTTTTACAGTGCTGAGAACAAACAACATGATACGCTTAGTAAATAGAAAGATAAAGAAACAATGATACATAAAGGGAAATGAAACAGGGAACCCCCAAAGAGAAACATTAACTCAGGAGTGACAGTAAGTGCTGGGGATACAACTTTCAAATAAACAAACAAAAAAACAACGTAACCATATCCCTTTATGGTCATGCAGCCTTTTGTACTACGACACACACACATACACACACACTCGCGCAAATCTGTGGGAGAGGTTATGAGAATTATTACTTCCACATTGTTGACTGGTTTGAACTTATCTCAACACACTCTGAACTTGCTAAAGCCTCAACAAGCATATTTAAAGCTTTCCAAGGGGACAAAGATCTCCCCAAGTCATTTGGTTGTCAGACTAGACTGTGGTACTAAGCGAAGTGGATATGGATGAAAAACTGAGTGGTTGTGCTAGGTAGCAATGGGAGTAAAAACCAGTAGAGATCTTGCAACTTAATTGGATAACTATTCTTCTCTATTTGGCTTTACACATCCCTCTTAAATGTAACTATTTGATTTTTTTTATTCATTTTTCTTTTGTTATAAGATTTGATCTCAGTATCTAATCACATACTGAAGTACCCTAAGGATAGCTATGTAGAATATAACAGAAGTCAAGGGATCCAAGGAATGAGTTTAAGACTTATGATGTAGGCAATATGAGAGATGAGATTTTTTTAAATAATCCAAGAGCACACATAGGGGGATTTAAAGGATGAGTATATTGTGCTGTATATTACGTGTGTATGTATTACTGAGTGTGCAAACAGCACCATTGATTCAGAAAGTGTTTCCTTACAAAACCCAGTTCATAAGATATATTCTAAAGGTATTACAAAAACATCTGAGGTTTTCTTCTTACGTTTCTTTCTTTTTTTCTTTTTTAACTTTTTTTTTTCTTTTTCTTTTTCTTTTCCTGAATATGGTGACCAGTGCTGCTGTTCGGGCTCCATTAACGTACAACTAACACGTCCAAATGAATAACCACTACTTCAACAGATCATACAGTAAAGCTTTACAACTTCAGAAAACATTGATATGATATACAGCATCTGTTTACACCTTTACAATGTTATTCAACAGTGTATAGAATCATCTGATTTAAATTTGTAGAAAAATATCTGTGGATCATGGAAAAGTCCTGAATCGTCCCTTCTCCTCCTCCTGCCTTCAGACAAAAAGCAAAGCATCCTCTGTGACAGAATTGAATCGATAGCTACTCAACCAGCTGTATTTACAGGTATCGTTTCTCAGATAACCGTAGTAAATTGGCACACAACCCGAATCAAGACCTGTAATGCCACTTAACGTCACAGCAAACATGATGCAAACAGAAAAATACAAAATGCCCTATGAATAAATTCAGTGTTTTTACAGTGTACGCCGTTGTCTGCACGCTTCCTCCTTCATTTTTTAATGCACTGGCCTTTCACTGCTAGTTAGCTATGAATGATATAAGAAATGCGCCATGGGTGGGTGAAGAGGACAAAACACACACAAAAATGCTTCACGAATTATGACCAAAACCAAACATGGCTGCGAGTCCATCATAAGATTATGCTTTTGTTCAAAAGGCTATAGATATACTATCTGCACCCATTTTCCATCATGCTGAACAGTACACTAACCTCTTAGAGGAGCACATTATGGGGCTGTGACCCTCTAAGTACCATTGTGAGGGTGAATATGAGCTAACTTTGTAGACCTCAACATTGGATAGAAACAACTATAAAGGAGGGATGCTTAAATTTAAATCTATTCCTAATGACATCACTAGTTTGGTGCCCTGCTTGGCAGTTAAAGGCACAAATGTGATGATCTCACATGCTCTGCATGAGCTGATGTACAAGACTACAAACCGGGTGATGGGATAAGTGCTATTTTTCTGTAGAGCAGCTATTAGAACATAACAAAATACACCATTGTCTATTCCAAACAGTCTAAAATGAGGGTGATATGATTTCAATACTCTGCAGACAACAAATGTTTTACACTAGTCATCAACAGGATGAACAAAATCCTAATCTGGGACTATTTCATTTTAGATGCAATCGGATTTAATCTGATGCCAAAGTTCATTCAGTCAATGTGGTGAAATGCTAATCTCAATATTCAGTGTACCTTGATGTGAATGAAGATGTAAAATAGATAACTATTGGCGCTTAAGGATGGACCATGATAGCCTTAACCTGTCATACAGTTAACTGTGGTACTGTTATGAAAAGACATGAATAGGAGTATAGGAACATAGGTGTGGAGAAAAGATCAGATATAGTATAAAAACATGGGTGCAGCCTTTTTGTCATTGTATTCTTAGTGTTAGGATGGGATAAGAGTCTGTGCTTGGTTCAGAACCACTTTTTAAAGGCATACATTTCCCAGAGATCCTGGGAGCGTACTCTAGTGTAGTGTTTACAGACCCTGTCCTGGGTTAAGTCTTCAATAACGATCCTCATTTAAGTGCTTTATCATGGACTGCTATAAGGATTATGCATAATCATAGACCGGCTATCTCCATACGATCTGGCCTAGCACACGCGCTAGCTGGTATACTTCTCTAATCTCAATTTGGCAGATATCACCGCTTTCAAGTCAACTTGTGATCTCAAGTTTAGATAATTTCATTTGACCTATCTGACAAAGTGTACAAGCCTTCTGGTAATGGTACGTGCTAAGAGAAACACACTTGTTTTAAAAACATGATTCTTCTACAGGGAAAACTATCTCCAGAAAAGGAAGCTGCACAAGTTCTTTTCAATTACAACAAACAATTGGCCTGCCCAAGAAATGGCCCAAAACGCGCAGAGCAGGAAAAGCAGAGGTTCGGCTACTGGATGAGAGCTAGTATGCTCTCAGATATTCAGTGATGTTGCTTTCTTGATATGTCCTTTGATTTCTCCAGCTAGCAACTCGCTAGTAGGGATACATGTGGTGGTAAAAAGCTTGATGCCTCTGGGAGCATGTACTGTAGCAAACACATTTTACAAACACTATTTGAAATGACACTAAACTTTAGGATCCATGAATATACAAACAAATGAGAACTAGTACATCTCTGTAAATATTAACCAATACTGCCGGCAGTCTATAAGTCTAATAAAAATGTTACTTGCCCTCAGGTACAGTATAATCCCTTACAAAATAAACAACTCAAAATGATAAGACATTAAATGAAAAATACAGCACCTATAAATAAGCAGAATAAAATCCAAACTATAAATGCAACATAGCAATAAAACCAAGCTACAGTAAATCATAGTATTACACTACTCTGTGAGAAGATTAATGATAATGGGTAACGCATCATACAGCTTAAAGAAGTGGGTGGCAGTTGTGCACTAGTAGTGTGTGCAAGTAGATACGAAATATGACCCCACTCATCTGAAACTCTTAGACACTCCTCAATCACATACTCTTATGCTTGTGCATATATGGACATGTCCATGTACACACACAAAGACACACACACAGACACACGCACACATATATAGAGGGGAGGCAGTGGGCTGACAGGCACTGAGGGTCGTGTGGGAGAGGGAGGAGGTGATATGCCTTATGTTTTTTTTGTGTGTATACAGTAGAACTTTATGCAAAAGACCTACATCCCTGCATACAGGAAAGACTGGAGGAGAGTTCTAACTACTCACACTAAGGTTGGGGTAAATTCACCTTCCATTTAAAAATGTGTACTGAAAACGCAATTCGGTGTCGCTTAAAAAATAAGACTGCTTTTCATTAACATCAACACAGTTCAGAATTGCATCACAGCCACGGCTTCTAGACCAATGTGCTTCCGAGCCCTAAGTTGGTCGATGGTAAAGTGAATTTGACCTCAATCCGGATGTACACATTATGCAAACGCATACAAGGTTTTGCATGCACGTACCCACAAAAGAAATAAAAACACACACATTATGCATACAGTCTTCCTGATTTGGCCTATAAAAAGATGTGTCATGTGAACAAGAGACGATATGTCGGCGACACAAATAGTCCCAGCAGGTCCGATGGCGGACCGAGCTGTGCACGCGCACCAACCGAAACAACGGGGAGACACACGTACATCACCATGTCAGACAGCTACAGCACTACGTGGTTTTCATTGAATTCATCGTATCGTATTTTAACAACGCAACAATATTCCTTTTTTTACCGTAACTCATCAGTATGTTATTTTCTGTTCTTATTTTGTACTAATCAAAAATGCATCCTAAAATTCCCTATTTTGTACTCTTTAGAGTCAATAGACTGTGCAATCTCTTATTGGCAACCGAATTGCTATATATAGATTTTCGTTTAAAAAACAGAGAAGAGATCATCCTTCATCCTTTAAGGAAGTGCTTGAGGAGACAGAAAAATAGGGTTCCTTCCTTGGTTCCTTCCTCGGCAGATGAGTGCGTGTGTTGTGAGGAGTTTACACATCCTTCTGGCCATTACATGGCTGTCAGCAGGATAGGATACAGGAAACAACAGGTCAAAGTTTGCCATTCTTACATCATTTTCCTGTGGCAGCATAGCTGACGAGGTTATATATACATAGATATATATATATATATATATATATCATGCTGCCACTGTGAAAAAAAATCATCCACTTCCACTCGGGTGCGTGCACGCCGACACAGCCCCACACCCACACACGCACACTCGCACACTACCACATACACACGCAGTGAGTGAAAAAGGCAAAGGGTTTGTAACAGTCACTCTACAGTGTGAAAAATGAGGCATCTCACTGAGTGAGGGGAGGTCTGTGTGGACACTTGGGAGGTGTGAAGGAGGAGCGGGAGGTTGGGGGAAAGGAAAAACAAATCATCTCCTTTTGAGAAAGAGACATCTTGCCAAGAGAGTTCCTGTCTCTATTGATCATTGATCAGTGTCTAATCACTGTTGAAAGCTGCTGTGTCAGCCAGGCCTTTTGCCTGCATTACTGAGTCCATGTTTCAAGCCCAGCTGTGGGTCAGACCCCCAAGCTCAGAGCTAAGCAGTCTGGTGCACCAGTGGCTGGTGATAGGAGGAGATACAGCAGGGCCAGAGGCCAGCAGGACGGCCAAGTGCTTTTTCTTAGTACAAAAAAAACTAAACTCAGTATTAAAAAAAAAAAAAAAAAAAAAACAGAACGCCTTCGTTCTCTTATTTTGTTCTTCTTAGTATTCAGTATCATCTTCTTTTCGTATTGGGTTCGTCAACCACTCTTTGTTTTTGTTTTTTTTCTTTCCTCTTCTTATTTGGGGGAAAGCTTCTGTGTAACAAAAATGGCTGTTGAGCTTGACTTTGGCTGTGCTCCGCTCTCTAAAGGGAGCAGAGCAGGAGGGGTCCAAGGTTAAGAGGTCGTGAGGTTATGAGAAGTAGGGGGTCGGGGGGATTAAGGAGTGGGAGGTGCATCCGAGAGAGGGGGAAGCTAGAATTCCCATTCTGAAGGATCCTCCTTGCTGGCAGCCTTCTCCAGCCTGTGGATGATGTTATTGAGGTTGGCTGCCTTCTTCTTCCGCAGGTGGTTGTCCCTGGGGTTCCTTGCAGGCCCAGAGGCCGGGATGTTATTATTGGGAGCGGAGCCAGAGGAGGAGGACGCCTCTGCCAGGCTGAAGAGCCCCAGTCCCGCCTGCCCGCCGCTGGAGCCCGGCTCGGCTGAGGAGCCGCAGTCGTCGGGGACGGGGGAGCTGGCCGAGGCCCCCGCTTCGGACTCGGCCTCCATCATGTCCTGGTCCTTATAAGGTCCTCTGTGGTCCTCCAGGCCGGTGGACAGCCCGTGCCGGATTTCCACCGTGCCGTCGGATTCTGTGCCATCGCAGCTGTCCGCCTCTCCAGACTTTGACCCGCGGAGGGATGGGGAGCCCGCCTCGCTGCCCAGCCCCGCACCTGCTGCCGCCTGGATCTCTTCTATGAAGAGCTCTCTCCGGATACGTGACCTGTGTAAATGACACACGACTACATTAGTCCCAGCCTTATTCCTAACATTGTTGAGCCTGATTTTCATCCATCACAAACTAGGCAGTTGCCTGTACTATACTAGTTGCTGAGAAATCGATGATGCTTCCGATTTACAACAGTTATATAATGAAGATAAATATCAATCTAACGAGAGAGGAAGATATAATAATATCTTCATTTATAAGAAATAAATGCAAATACAAATCGATTGCTGCCTGAAAACTGTAAGTACAGATGAAGGAATATTGTTTTATCTATTAAAGCAGTGGTTTTCAACCAGTGGTCCGGGGCCACCAGTGGTCCTTGAGAGAGTCCCAGGTGGTCCCCAGCTAAATGATGGAAAGTTGGTTAACCAGAGGCAACTCTGTGAGAGCGTAAAAATTTGGTTCATTTTACACTCTCAAGACTTAAAATATTCAGTATGTTTGATTGTATCGTTTCCCAAATCCTGGCTGGTATTGTGGACAAAAGCAAAATAAATCTTTAATTTTGGGTCTGTGGGGCTAAAACGTCACAGAGGTTCGTGGCACAAATTCTAAATAAATAGTGGGTACTGGTATCAAAAAGGTTGAAAACCACTGTAGTAAAGGAATGGGTACCTGTAATTGTGGAACCAGTTGATGACGGTGCTGGTTTTCAGGTTGAGCTGGGAGGCCAGTTCTTCAATGGTCTTTGGGGAAGGGTAGGGCTTCTGCTGGTAGGCCCTTTTCAATGCCTCCTTCTCCTCGGGGCCCAGGACCACCCGGGCCTTCTTCAGCTGCTGCTGTCCAGGACTCTGGGAGCCCTGCAGAAAGTCTGGCCCTGCTAGGCTATTGTCCACAGAATGGCTGTCACTCAATGAGCTTAGCCGCCTCTTCATGTATGCTGTGGAGAGACAAAGGCAAGACAACAACGGATCAAGTCGGCAATTCATCAAATAAACCTCTCTCTCAAACAACTGCGATGAGGGGGAAAGGTATTAATGCTCAAGGTTGCAAATGCAGGAATGTTAGAACTGCATGTAAACATCTTTGTACTGGCACCGTGAATAGCCACTAGATGGAGCTATAGGCTCACTTCAGCATTTCCTCCATGTAACAATAGAAGAACCACCATTCACTCCAGGCACCAGCAGTTGAAAAATGAACGGCTGGTTGCATCCTTTCATGTGGCTGACATTCTCTAAATCCCAATAAACGCTGCTAGACATACTAATATTACGGGGGAATAGGAGGCGCTCAGAGCAAGGTTAGGTTCACTCTGTGTGCTGCCTTCCAGGGTTAAGACCACACGGGTGAGAGTTCAATTACTGCTGCACCAGCCTGGATCTATGCCTTTCCTCCAGGCTCTGCTACTGGCCAGGACTGTTCCCAGTGCTCTTTGGATTAATTACTTTGGGGTCAATGAACACAAATTAAGTTGAATGGAGAATGGGTGCCCCCTAGATAGTGGTGGAGGGTTTTTCACCCTTGTGTCTCGTTTGTGATATCAAGAGTGTAAACGGATCCTGGATGCTAGTTCCTATTAGTAGATCCCATTCATGTGCATTCCATCCGTGCTTTCGATGTGCTTCGACAGGGACAGAGGTCACTCTCTAAGGCAGCTGGGACGTTGGGACAATCTGGTTTTACCAATTCTAAATCCACAACATACTACACAACCACAACCGAATGACGTTTCAGCCGATGGAGTGGAGAGAGGGCTAGTGGCTAACAAAGAGAGATACAGTATATACATGCTTATGGACAGTGATTATAACGATGAAGAGGTGGATGATGACGATGATGAAGAGGAGTCCTGATGACTGTGAGTAAACACACCCCTGGCGGCCCTCTAGCTGTCACATCTAATACAGTCTGTGATGGCTGTGGCTGTGATTGGTACAGACGTCTCTATGAGGATTTGCACAACATGTTATCCCTTTCTGCAAAGGATATCGTGTGTTCATACGAGAACATGCTTCATGTTATAATATGGCTGTTTTGTTTGTGCCATCTTATGCACCTGTATTCTCCAGTTGCTTTATTGTTTTAATACATTAGCCACCTGCACTTGCCGTCCCCCTTGTTGAACTTGTGGAACACAAAGATTAACTGATTCCATTCTTTAATCCATCTTGAACGTATGTATTGTTTGCCGTTCGTTTTGTTGCATTTCATTTGGGACAAAACGGGCTAGGCCATTTTGAAAGAAAAAAAAAAAGTCCCGCACCCATTTTTTCCCATGCATTCGAATGGCATCATCTCAGATTCTACCCCTCAATGATTTCATACGT
>CM076977.1:32823007-33013007 GCA_039105355.1 Benthosema pterotum
CCTTTTATGTCAAATTTTCCTGTCAAAGTCCTGCCCCACTCACCTCCTTGGAATCCTCCAGGGTGTGGTTCTCCTCTGTGTTGGTCTGCAGGGGTATCGTTCTACGGGTTCCTGGTGCATGTTGCTCCACCACTGCTCCCTCCAGTGCCCTGCTCCGCCACCCGACCGCGCTGACCCCTCGGAGCTCCGGCCCAGCCTCAGCGTGCCGTCCGAGTACTCCATCCCACACGTCGGCCTGCCTTCTCTTTTCACGCCAGAGCTGAAGTCCAGGATGGGTGAGGGGGACGAGGGCGAGGACAGCAGGGGGGCCGAGCGGGGGGCTTCTTCAGGGACAGGGCCAGGGGGTTTGTAAGGGGGAAGTGGAGCCGTGAGCGGAGAGCCCAGGAGGTCCCTCTGGGAGAAGGTCGGCGAGGACAAAGTGGGCGAGGAGGATGTCTTGAGGATGGGCTCCAGGGACGCGTGCTGCGCCTCCATCTCTCTGCGAGCTTGCTCCAGAATGGAACGGATCGCTTCGTCCGAACCGCTGCCCATTCCCATCCCCCCTCCTCCGCCTCCGCCCATAACCCCACCCCCACCTGCGCCTCCTTTCAGTCCTCCGTACGAGGAGGGAGTGTGGGACAAGTCTGTTGAGGGGAAAGAGAGCCATCATCAGCCAAAACGTACCATCTTCAATGCTTTGAGATGTATTTTCTGTTTTAATTGGTCAATCGATCAGAGAGCAGCAACTCACCAGCTTTCTGCACCTGCAACTCTCTCTTGGCCTGCTCCAGGATAGACTTAATGGCCTCGTCTGAACCCGACTCTGGGGTGCGGACACGAGCTGTGATGTTTCCTGGAGAGAGAGGGAGAGAGAAAGGAAGGCGTAGATGACATGTCTGGCCAGATGAAAATGTAGAAAAACAAGCTACATTGCAGGTAAATAATAGGATGGCAAAAGCTTATATGACTGTGTAAAACAAAGAAAGAATCGCCACCATTGAGCTAGACACGGCAGCTAAGACCAAGAAGTAGCACAATTTTCCTGGTGCCTTTGGATTTCACACATGCACCCAAGCTACAGAGTTCATACAGTAAAAAGGCTCCCCGCAGAATAACAACTAGCAATAAACTCCCTAAATACACACGCTGGCTTTTCCTTTGACGTAAGCCACTGTGACTGTGGTATGAGCGGTTGCCTTCTAGACACCATTTATACTGTAACTGTTTGCCTGTGTGCAAATTAATAACACGCATACACACACACACACGTATACATTTCATCCCGACACAAACATGCCACACAGACAGAACGTGCTAGAGTCTCTGTGTGTGAAGGGGACAGACCTGTGTGCGAGGTTGTATCAGAGAGGGTTCTCCGCTTCGGAACATCCTGAAACACTCGGCTAAGCTGGGGCTGGCCTGAGCCCTCTGTTAAAAACAATATAAACACACAAGACGTTACTGCCTTTGTGTGTTTTTCTTTCGCATGTTTTATCTATCTATCTATATTCTATTGTCTACAGTGAGATAACAATGAACACGGGCCATCCGGCAGTTGCCTTTCGGGTCTTTACGACCAAAGAGTGGCTACTTGGCCGAGTACGGCATGTTATTTTCAGAGACCGCAGCGATGAGACCTTCTTCACTCAGACATGCACTGGTGCGTTAACAAAAGCAGGCCTAGTGTAATCGAATCTACCCGTAGTTAACAGTACCCCTGCCTTTCTCCCAGTTCCCATGAGTCTATACTATTGATCTGTGAAAGGTTTCTGTATTGATCACCGATGACTAAGAAAGGCTCCAGGGGGGGTCAGTGCGTGACTAGGAACTCACTCAAACATACTGTGTGGCATGAGATGGGATTTGAGAGAGCAGAAAAGGAAAATAAAAAGCTAGTCTGTATCGACAGGCTAATCAATAGCCGTACAAAGAGCTATAATCACACATGCACGCATACAGGCACACACACACAGTCCCCACCACCAGCGCACACATCAACATGCATGCGCTCACCTCTCTGACGTCCCTGGATGCTGCGCAGTGCCAGGATGTTCTGCTCATCAGCCAGGAACTGCCTCATCTTATGGAATGGCTCCTTCCCCCGGATGGTGAGCTTGCTCCAGGGTTTGGGCCTGGCCAGAATCTCGCTGACCGACCCCTGGGACAGTCCGAGCACGTAGTGTCCAAACACACGCTGGCCAATGTTGTGCTTTATCAGGTTCTCCTTCACCTGGCGGGCGATCTCAGAGGTGTCCATGTCCTCGCCGTCCAAGATGCTGCCGGTGGTCGCGTCGGAGTGGCTGGGAGACGGGGACGGGGCGCTGCCCACGGTGCTGCTCCCATTGACAGTAGCTATGTCCGGACTGGCCGAGGTGGTTGGGGCTGCTGGCGGCCAGGGGGACCGCCGCCGAGCCAGAGCCGGGGGTAGAGGTAGGGATGGAGCCCAGGGTAGGGGTGAAGGGGGCAAAGAGCAGCGCCCCGCTGGGGAGGCCGGACGACTCCTGCAGGGCTTTGGAGTAGAAGGTCTGGAGCAGCTGTCGCTGGAGCAGAGAGTTCAAGGCCATCTTACTGCCCACCAGGGGGAAGGCAGGGGAATAGAAGTCCTGGCCGATGCCCGTGGGGGTGAAGGGGTGCGTTTCGTTGGCGGCGTTGGTGGGATTGAGGGGATCCGTGTGGGCATGGGACAGAGGGAGCTGGGAGGAGGAGGGAGAGAGGGAAGAGGCGGAGGGGGAGAAGACGCGGGGTCGCTGGGCATGGTCTCCTCCTTGGGTGTGGACACCTCTGCCCCTTTCCGCCCGGCTGACCCTACAAGAAAGGTCAAACACACCATGCATTATGGGGGGAGTCAACAAAAAAAAGGGGGTTTGAAAAATAAAACTTGAAAAATAAAAAAAAATAAATGTTTTCTCTTTTCCAAATTAACAAAAGTATTTTTTTTTTTTTACTTTGCTTTCCTTTTTTAGTTTTTTTTTTTTTTTTTGCTAACCCCCCCCAGACAATATGCCCATGCATTTGTGATTTGTACCTTTCTTGTAAGGAACAGCCTGGAAAAAAAAACAAGAGCAAAGAAAACACTGACCACTCCTCAGTCAGATATGCCCAGAGGTCAGTCTGTCTCCAACAAAATGAGGGTAATAGTACATAACGTAGCAGAAGGTGATGACTGTCCACAGATAGCCAGTGCACACTGTGAGTCCTCTTCCATGCTGTTGCAGTGCATTGCAAGCCATTGCATCATTCCAAATGCACAAGTTATATTACCATAAGTATTTGGTACATTAAAAAGTACAAAAAGCACAATTGGAAAAAAGATAATGGCAGAACCCAAACTCAAGCCTTTTTTTTTAAATAACAAAAGACAGCCCCTCTATTTTTCACATGGGCAGAATACACACATTCCACAAATACTGTGCAGCACTGCTGCCGGAGACCTGGTGACACTTTTCCTTTTGTAGATCATGACATTTCTGTCCCCAGAATAAATGTAATACATACAAGTTTCCCTTGATGATGAGCAGGCAATTCAGTCCAGTATAAATATTATTATAATGCATAACCAGTTGCCAATTCCACATGAACGAGTTAGACAGTACCTCTTGCTGTTAATGTTAATCAATTCATAGCTATTCAACCATTCAAGCCTACAGCGATTGGCCATGACATTTCAAACTCATAAATGCTGGTGCAAAGTGGAGAAGTGCTCAAGGAGAGGGCATGGTATGGTACGGACACTATGGTGCCCTCATTTCCCTGCACTCCAGCTCAGATGCAGACTCCTATTGTGGAACCGTATAATGATAACACAGAAGTCTCCTTTTGTTCTGTGCAGCATGTAAACAAGCAGCGACCAAATATATAGGCATAAATAACTCGTATGAGATTTTCCTATTTTTTTTTCTATATATATTATCAATCATTGCAATGACACTGATAAAGGATACATATTCTTAGAGAAAGAGAGAATACCCAGCTGTACTTTGACCCCTAACCTGATCTCAAGGCCCGTCTTTGCAGCCTTACCTTAGTTCTCCTGCAGGTGTTCACAGAGAGAGGTCGCTGAACCGCCAGGGCTATTGTTCTGTCCAATCTAAAGGCTCTGTAGCCATTCATTATTAATGAATCTGGCCACCACTATATCACCACTGTTGGGCAGAAACCCTACATGTCCACAACCGCTACTAAAAGCGAACCTGTGTTCAATCGATCCAATGGAGTCATTTAGTCGTTGTTGCAGACATTTTAGAGACGAGTTGTTTAGACATATGAGCTTTGGCAATTTAATTAATTAATTTTTAAGACAAAAGGTGAGATAATTAAATAGAGAGACAAGGTTTCTGCCTGACAGCGACAATATTGCCAAACCCAGGGCAGACTTACCGCTCAGCTCAGTGTTAGCGATCCGCAGGGAGGCGCTCTCCGACTGCAGACTGCGGTTCTTCTCCAGTAGCAGCACCTCCAGGGGTTTGGATGAGTTCTGTGTCGGATAAAAGAAAAGGGAGAGATTAAAATGACACCTTATATAACATGCTCCCGCAACAATTGGCATGCATATTTGTGCTTCTGCAGCCGTGCCACTGTATTCCCTTGTGCTCTGCTTTGCCTTGTATTACATTTTCTTATTGTCACATTGTGTTGTCAGGTTTGAAGAGTACTTTCAATTATTATTACAACTGCTATAATGCCTGTACTGTATATTACAGTAGATACACAGTAAGCTCAGATCTATACAGTGATTCATCCAGAAGGTTTTACCTGTGCTGAGTCCGAAGGCCCAAACTCCATAGACTTGAGGATACTGTGAAGGCAAAAAAAATTAATTAACATCATAAATCATGAATATAACATCATAAATCATGAATATAAATGCAACATTTGCATGCATGTGTATTGGTAGACAATAGACAACAATGCCTTTCCCAATGTTTGTTTGTTTGTTTTAAAGGGCAGAGAGAGTGACAGATGGGGAGAAGGGGAAAGTGGGCTTTACCATCTATCTACAGTATAACAAAGAGCTCTATAATATATACCCATAACAGTGACACACACACACACACACACACACACACACACACACACACACACACACACACACACACACACACACACACACACACACACACACACACACACACACACACACACACACACACACACACACACACACACACACACACACACACACACACACACACACACACACACACACACAGAAAGAGCAGCAGCAGCAAAAGCAGTAGGAATGAATCACAAGAGAAGTACAGGTGAGTCAAGGCCTGTCCACAATAACAAGCACTAAAATTGCAACTATATTGTTGCTATACTGTCATTATTAAAATTGTAGTGAGCCAAAAACAAAACCAAAAAATGAGTGAAAATAAAATAATTTAGATAAACCAGCCACAGTGTTAATGATTAGTGAATAATGACTATACATTATTGAATGTTAGGGAATATATTAATGAATATAAAGTATGTGCATAATATCTACTAAGAGAAGATAAGCCTGGATCAATGTACAGTGTGCACAGTCTCACACAATGCCTCTACAGCCACATGCTTCTGCTTTAACAGCTTAAAACAGAAAAAGCTTGCATTAAATTGATCAGTACCAGGAAACACACTTCGCATGTGTGCATTACCTCAACTCCTTCTTCACCTCGTCATAGTCGGCCTGTTTTTGCAGTTTCTCCTCCAGTTCCTGCGGACGGCAATAAGCAATGAAATGTCATGCAACTAGACTCCAGTGCCTTCAATCAAAACGTAAAGGATGTGATCGGAGCAGGGGATAAGCAGGAAAACAATGGTAATCCCCGATTACAAACGAACGGAAGTTTGCCTCCAAAACTCTGGAAACCAAAATAATCAAAACAAAATCAAATCCCCAAATCCCACGCCTGTTTTACCTTGAGAATGGCAGTCTTTGTGCTGAGCTGCTGCTCCAGTTGTGTGATTTGTGAGCTGGAGGTTTCTCTGAGTTTGGTCAGGCTGGCCTGCAGTCTCTGGACGTCCTCCACCAGTTGGGCCGTCTCCCTGTCTTTGGCCCCTAGCTCCGCCTCCAGACTGGAGCGGGACGCCCCCTCAGCTGTCTGCTCCTATAGGCCAAGACAACACGGCACTCAGAGGCATTGTTGGGCTTATCCCTTTCTATGAAGGTCAATAGAGGCAATCAATGAGCCAATCATTTTCTCAAATCAGATCGGCCAGAATCAATAATAGCAACTGCACTCTGAAAAAAATGACGGCTAATCAATAAGTCATTGATCAACTCAAAGTCCTGCACCTCGTGTATGGATCAATGAATGGGCAATCAATCACAAGCATCCGCCAATCAGCAGATCAATAAACTGATAAATCAATAAGGCAATCAGCTGCCCTTTTCCTGCCAGCATTATTAATCAATAGTAACTATGAATAAGCCAATCACATACTATCACCCATAGTTCTTTCCCCAGGATACCATTACTGTATTCAACCAATCAATCAATGTATTGATTCTCCTGGCCGACCTTAAACATCACACAGATGTGGCAATCAATAAAGCCTTGCTTTAATCAACATATCTGTTCCAGCACCTGGACAAACCAAGCTAAAGCACCTCCCATCCCCCGTCAATCAATACTTGACAGCAGCTGGCCAGCTTATCAATGAGATCAATGAAGACATGGTACCGTGTTGGGGTCGGCCTGGATCTGGCCGGCTTGTTGCAGGGATTGGTTGGTCAAGGACAGCTGCTCTTTCAGTGAGTCTGCCTCCCTCTGGGCTACCTCTGCTCTCTGGAAGGACAACAGAAAAAGGACAGAAAGGCAAAGTGAACAATTTCTTTAAAAGTGGACTACACATTTTATTAACCCATTTTGAACTGAGGACAAATTTTACAAAGGTCTTCTAAACCATGACAGTTTTCTGACAGTTTCTCAGTGGTGCTCAAACTATTTCATGTCAAGGACCCCAAAAACTACATGACCCCATTTGCTGTTACAGGGACCTCCCAGTTGACAGCGTTTGCTGGGAAAGAATATACTCATTTGCACGATGCAAGTTGCAAGATGTTTTGTCAAAAATAGCAGATCCACCAGCTCATAGGTGCCACACTACTTTTCAACTGTGTGTTTGTGTGGATATATATTTAATGTGTTATTCTGTATTATACACATTTAGATTTAGATTAATTTCTGATCTCACTTATCCCTGTCTATCCTTTCCTTTTTGTCAGCTTGGAGAGATGATCAATGATCTGACTCAATGACTCAATTACTTAAGTCATTTCTTGTTTTTCTCCCTTTAACTTCTGTTATCTTTAATTTTTGGTTTATTTTATATTTTTCTTACTTTGCTTTACAGTTTTATTGTTGCAGTCTCACTAGTGAAGAAATGTGAATTACTCTATTATTGTATAAAAGTATGGTAAGCTGGTACACTCAAATGTATTATCTCTCCTGATAATAAATAAAAAAAGGAAAGAATATTCAGAGGAGATTTAACCACTTAAGTCTGATGCTTTGCCATACGATAATGTCTTGTAAGTTACAGAAATAGTCAGTGTGGTAAGTTAGTCAGTTGTTATTTTCACTAGCCTATAATCAATTGATTGAATCAGAATTACAGTACAGTTCAAGCACAAATAGAAAAACTGTAAATCACAACATCAAGCATTACGCTTGTTCACAACAAGATCAACCATTTTCAAATCTTTAGAACATTTAGTGCAAAACTGGGAGGCTGGGATGACAGTGGTTAATACTTAAAATCCACGGCCAAGCAGTAGCGATACTGTTGGGACTGATGGAAGTTGTTGCCAACTTGCTTTTTGAGTTACAGGGAGCTGTGGCCAAAGAATTCCTAATTGCAACCATATTGAGACTGCTTATTGAGTGGGCTGGAGTATGGCCTGCTAGTCAAAAAATAAATAAAAAACAGCAACCCTGTTTTCCATTTTCTCCTAATAAAAGCATTATAAAAAGTCTGTGTGACCGAACTGGAGGGTATGCTGTCATCCTGGGTAAACTTCACAATAGAGAGTGGGTGTATGTGTGTGTGGTATTATGGTCTAACCTTTAGGCCAACATTAGCATTGCATGTCTATGTTGCCCCTTCAGCCACAAATCCTACTCTTTGGCTAATAATGAAATCTAAACAGGAATGACATTAACCGATACCACAGGAGTATTTCCAACTGCAGGGTCCACCGTAGGCTGAAGGATTGGGTATGTGTCAAACCAGCAAGTCAAGCCAGTAGCATCCCTACAGCGCTAATCATTATTACACTTCCCCCATTCTGAATGGATAACAAGTAACAACTATTGACCATGTTTCTGTCATAATAACTTGCTGAACTCATTATGGCAATGCTGTCAGTGGTGATTTTCATGTGAACACCTTAAACTGATTATCTTAATCAAATCATAATGGGGGTATAGATAGTCTTGCTGAGATATCATGAAGGGAGTTGACCCAGATTTATCAAGGTCGGATGCTTGTTAACAAAAACGACAATATGGCTGCACAATAGGGGTCAAAGCCAGCATATCTGAACTACAAAGCCATCTTGAACATGGAACATTTAAATAACCAAAGCTAAAACTTATTTTTTATTTGATGTTTTTTGTTTTTGCTCTGCTATGATTATCACTAGGGACACCATAGCCTTCTGCAGCTTTATATAAAGTGAATATTGAAGTACTTCCTAAAGACTACAAATATGGCCACTTGTCCCAAAGGGAAGGCACTTTGTGAATGGTGACACGCAATAAGCCGGTCTGAGGATTCAAAGAGGCGTGGCCTTTACCTGGTTGGCTCTCTCCAGGTCTGTCATCACCATCTCAATCTCATCGGCCCTGAGGAGGAAGAAGTACATTTATCACACAGAGTACATGACCATGCTTTACCAAAAGTAATGTACAACGCATAATGTGTACATTCTAACTGGAACGATAAAAGATAGCAGAAGGGATTCTCTTTGTGGTTGCGTCACTGTGTGTGTCCATATAGAACTCATGAGCAACATGCGTGTGCTGTGTGCGCAGTAATGCACGGCCAATGCCGTGTCCATTAAGCTCTCGTCTAAATTTCACCTTAATCCCTTGATTGTGAACTCTGTAACCCTAGCAGCTTGTATGTGTGCATGCAATACAACCGTTTGGCTGCGTGCGTGTGCATACTGTGTGTTTGTGCGTGCGTGCATTTACACATGTAAGCTCCTAAACCCAGGGCATACTAAAACAGAGGGATTACACTAATAGAGCTCTAAGTCCTAATACAGCAGACTAATCTGCTATGAAGCTGTGTGATTGTGTCTGACTAATGGTCTGAGTGGGGGCCGTGGCTCACCTCTCGCTCACTAGAGGTCAGAGAGCGAGCACACACTCCCCATAATACCCCATTCACTGGTCTTGAGGAAAGCAATTTTAATAACGCTCTTTCGTGGATGATATCAACCCTGCCGTTCAAATGATGCAGATACGTGGTGCAGTGACAGAGCAACAACACGCAGTAGGTGCATGGACACGTTTACTTTAATTTTGCAGTTTTGCACACATTTGGTTATGGTTTAAGTTATGATATGATGCCCTATCTGTTAATTGTCTGTGGGCATGTTAGCATAAATATAGAGTGCTTGTTAACAATGAGGGAGAGCTTAAATTAAGTAAACAACGTGAAAAGTGTTATTAAAAAGGCTATTAAAACAACTTGGGTGGTAAAATACAGCCCGTGTGCAGTGCATGCATGTGTCATCTTCCTTTGCCGTTTCTTTGAACGCTGATTAAATATTGTCGGGTGAGAGCGTATGGTGTCCATTAAGATCTTTTTATGATTCATTTCGTTGTTCCATCTTTTGATATTGAACCCACACATCTTTTGTTAGTGCATGTGTCAATGCATGGAAAAATAAAAGAGTATTCTAGTCTGTCCCATAGGCATATGAGCACAACTGATTTGAATGTTTAACAAAACAGACACGGTTGATATTAGGTCAACATTGTGCCATGGGCAATGCAGCAAAAAAGAATCAGATGTGGGTGGGAGGGCCTTTCACTCTGCTTTATATTCCTTCCTTAACAGTTGAAAGGATCGACTATGCATTTAAGAGGCACAATAACAGACGACCTCGGCAGCTTTTATCCCATCTTAAAAAACCACGGTGTGGGACGTACCCGTGCACATGCACCCACATTTAAGGTCAGAGAGAGAGAACAAGCCAGAAAAGCCAGTAATGGAGAGTGTTATGGGTAATGCAACCCAAATACACCACTACTACTCCATTCCAAATGTGATCACCATTTAATCAAAGTACAGATGCACAAAGTCGTCTTTAATAACCTTTGGATTTGGGCTGTGTTTTGGGAATTACAAAGACAAAGTGGTCTAACCGAAGCAGATCACGGCCGGGCAAAGGATTTTCCGTGTTATCATCGTGATCGTGATACAGTCAGCTGCCAGTAAGAACAGTATCTGTGCGCGGCAATACATCAATGGCTTGTAAATGTTCCAGAGACATTTCTACATGACTACATCCTGCTTGGCTTTGTTTTGTCATTGGAAAGTCCAGGCTAAAGGTACTCCCAGAGCAGCCACAGGGAGGAGCCAGAGAGCACCACAGAGCAGCATTCCATGAGGCATGGAGAGAGAGCATACACATGTAGGACTTCTGAAACAAGCTCACAGCGTCTTGAGCCCCTACTGTACCCTGTACAGTATGTCCTCCTCCTCACTCCTCAGCCTTTCATCTCTTATCTTCTTCTCTACGACTCCTTTCTGCTGTTCTCGCTCTACCTCTATCCCTTACCTCCAACTTGTTTCTTCCTGTCGCCCTACACTTTTTCCCCCCACATTAGGCCTTTCATCTTTCCACCATCCAGCATCGTCTCCCTTCTCTCTCTCTCTCTGTTCCTCAGCCTTCATCCTCTGTGCCAGCAGGATATCCAGCCTGATTTAGATTTTCATTTCCCCCCTCTATCACACTCTTATCCCCTCTTCCTCGCTCAAGCCTCCAGCCCCCTGCTTGCTTTCTACCCTCTGCTTTCATCACTCCGTCCCTTTTCTTTCTATAGCTTATTCCACATTGCTTTTTCACAGTATGTTACCGTAGAGATTTGAAGGAGGCTTTAAAGAAAAGGCGTCTGTGTGTGTGTGTGTGTGTGTGTGTGTGTGTGTGTGTGTGTGTGTGTGTGTGTGTCACGCACGTCTGACATTTGTGTGTCACAGATGGACACAAGGAAGGCAAGCCAAAACACTGGCTCTTGCCTCTTTATCCACGATTAGACTGCATTCCCAAAACGATATGCCTTTAATGTGCACTCCTATAGACGAAGATAAAGCACATGAGGTGCATGTGTGCGCACACACAAGTTCAGCGTATGCGTGCACACAGACTCCTACATGCCTGTATGCACAGTCAGGCAGCATCCTGCGAGGGTGTCGATCAATATATCATTAATCTTTAACAGGAACTAAACGGGGTAAAAACCTGTCCAGCCAAACCCTTGCAGCGCCAGTGGAGCTGCGTCTGCAGGGGCACCGCTTCTGACGTGCGCACACCACAGGCACTACAACATCGACCAAATTCTACAAGCATGTGCATGGTGTGTGTGTGTGTGTGTGTGTGTGTGTGTGTGTGTGTGTGTGTGTGTGTGTGTGTGTGTGTGTGTGTGTGTGTGTGTGTGTGTGCGTGTGTTAAAAGGCAGGTTGCCCAAATGCAGCAAAAGGAGAAGGATTTTTCACACAATTCTTATCCTTCTAATCCTTAGTGTCAATGTGGCAACTTAATTTCTGTGTTCCATTTAGGTTTTTGTGTTTTTGTGTGTGTGTTTTTGTGTGTGCGCACGTGTATGTGTGTGCACCTGCCAACGCTATATCTCAGGGATAATGTGGCCAATGTTCTATAAGTCTGCTTTGCACCACCAAAAAAATTCCAAGGGTTAAAGTCATGTTCAGCCAAACACTGGCGATTTGCTCAACCAAGCAGTAAACGGGAGAAGGACTCCAAGGACTGGGAGGGTGCCGGGTTAGGACGGTTGGTTTATACTTTAAAGCGTTGCATTAAAATTTCAGATCACAGCACGCCATATAGTCAAGGACCCTGACTGCCTCAGGCCTGTGCGTGAGTGCGCACATCCGTGTCTGCACATGTGTGTGCTCGTGTGTGTGTGTGTGTGTGTGTGTGTAAGCATGTGTTCATTAGCTGCTTCACAAGGAGACGTTTCTGTGATATGCATGTTTTGCAAAGACGTTTTTTTCCTCCAGTTAAATAAAAAGGAAGAGACAATGAAGGAGAAAGTAAGGAGAAGTAAGGACAAAATCCCACATAACAAAGAGGAATACATAAGAGCACTGTCAGAATGTACAGATCAATAAAAAAAGAAAATAACAAAGAATATGCAGCAGGGGGAAAGAGGATGGCGACGAGGCTCTCAGACAAACCATGTACCCGATCGATTAGAGCCCCCCCCCCCCCCCCCCCACACACACACACACACACACACACACTTTAAAATATTGAAGGTAAAAGGGACAAAATGAATGATGGAGGAAAATGAAAAAAGTGGATTCTGAGAAAAGAGTGAAATAGATCGATCCGTTTTGTAGCGGTTAATCAATGCAACAACTCTGTTAATGGGCAGGCAAGTTCAGGACACAGTGAGTGTGTTGGAGGAGGGCTGGGAGGGGGGGGGGGGAGTGTGTAGAAGCCAAGTTGACACTCAGCCACACTTTGTCTGAATGGTCCATCATGACCACAATAACCTTAGATGTTTTAAGGATGTTCCATAATATAAAATAGCCATGCCTCATCATAACTTCTTGAAGACTGACGCAGCGATGCATTTAGTCAAGAAAAGGCCTTGCTGTGGCTGCACCAGATGAAGCTGAACTGGTTCTGTGGAGGCTGTGGATCGAACGTGATTCCTTTTATTGGCCTTGGGGATCTGAGTGAAGGAGGGGTGTGAATGTTGCTAAGTGCCACTTCACAGTGTGGAGTGGTGACATGGAAAAGCTTCTGTTCTCATCCTCACAGACTACCGTAGATCAATGTCAATGACGTTCCACCCTGCTAGACTATCCACGAAAAAAAAGCTACATTATCTGACAAAACGTGACACTGGGAGGAGAAATGTGGGTTTAAGACTCAAAAATCAAAATCAAAAATAAAAAAGTCACCCCCATCAATCCACCGTCTCTGCATCAATGCCCCCAGTGATTAGAAAGAGCTTTACGGGACGTAGGGAAAGAGAAAATCATCCAATGTGACTATTTTGGTGATTAGTGTAGCTGCAGAGCACAATCCAATCTCCCTCTCTGTATTTACAGTGTGTGGGCAACGCTGGGATTTGGAGGTTGTTTAAGCGCTGTGGGAGACAATCCAGCCGTGGGGGGTTTCCATGGAAGGAGATTCACTAAACAGGATGATTATGTTAGGAGCAGACTATATTTGAGAGCCAGAGGGCGTAGAAGTCACCAACCCACATACACACACAGACACACGACACATCAGCAGGAAAACACATACTTTGCTGTCGACTCCTCGTCATACTTGGTCTTCAAATCAAAGAGCTCTGCCTGAGTTGTTTCAAGTGCTGTAAAACAACAGGGAGGGAGGAAGGGGGGTTATTGATTTCTTTACTCCTCTGCAGCGCTTTAGCATGTTGAATTATATCAGACAATAAACCACAACCAACTGGACCACATCCCGAGTCTTCCCTTTCACCACTTTGTGTTTACTGGGCATTGTGGTGGGACCCTTTTGAGAGCTATGATGTGTGGAACGGTCACAAGAAATAAAACCGAGGAGTCCAGATAAGTCCTTCTCCTACAGTACACTCTGTGATATTAGCTTGTAAGTGATGCCGCTCACTTCCATGATTTCCCACCACAAAGAATGCCCCTAACGTCCTAAACTAGGGACCTCTCAGAGGTTTAGATGTAGCATGCATTGCATACTCATTTCTTAAGGTGGAAGGTAATGCAATCCGTTTTGATTTTATTTTTGATTGGCCAGAAGAGGGTCTTTCAGAGTAAGATCTGCTGTATCTGTGCTGGCACAACTTCTATTTTCTAAAAATCCTTTTTTTTTACAACTCTGGCACAACTTCTATTTTCTAAAAATCCCGGCACTGATTTTTTTTTCTAAAGATTTGTTTTTGTTTTTTGCCTCTATTGATAATTTCAAGTGAACATAGGCAGGGAGAGGCGAAAGGGAAAGGCGAGAGACATGCAGCAAAGGTTGGGACTCGAACATACAACGCGCTGTAAGGCCAGAGCCTATACGTGGCCTGTTCCTGGACCACTAGGCTTATAATATTGTCGATCATATGCGGTCATATGGCTGGTCATGTACAGACAATCCGCCCCTGCCGAGAACTGGTGCCATATCTCAAAATAAGGAAATATTAAGAGAACATTGCTGACATAAACAGCCCCTTTAGGTGTTAATTCAACTCTATGGTAGATTGAACAGTAATTCTTTCTCAAACAGTGCCATGCTAGAGTTGGCACATTATCTATGACCTGCAAGGCTTAATCTATTTAAACCCAAGCATGAATCTGTTATATTGTTTAAATTATTATTTAGAAGACATTTGTAGTATCTAGTCTGAGGTCTTAATGTGTTGAGAGGACCTGTGAGCATCCGGGGCACTGAAGAGGGCAAGGAAGATCATGGCAGACCCCTCCCACCCTGGCCATGGCCTCCTCACCCTGCTCCCCTCTGGGAGAAGGTTGAGGCTGCCAAGGACTTCCAAAGCCGCCATAGACTGAGCTTTTTCCCTTCAGCTGCCAGGCTGCTCAATGACTCTGGCTTCCCTTTCATTCCTGCCTCCTAGTGTCACCGGCACTTCCGTCACCGGCAACACAAGAACACTATGGTCTATAACTCTGCACTTTTTATTTATGTTCATTGGACTATGTTGTCTGTGTTTGGTGTTGTTGTTTCTGTGAAAAAAGAATTGAATGCACTCATGTTCACGTCGAAACAAATTCCTATGTGTGTTACACAATGGCAAATAAAGGTATTGAATCTGAATCTGAATCATTACCTGTCTGTAGGGACTGGGCCTTGTGTTCAGTCTCCTGCAACTTTGAAGACATGGACTCCTGGTTCTCCTGGAATTTTCTGCAGATACAGACAGATGGGTCAAAAATAAACAATATATGCATCGGATAGAGACACAAGAGTCAGTAAATCTCTGTGTTTTAATACTCTCTGGAAACTGTTAACAGTTCTGCATTTTCCCACCAATTTCTTAAGTGTTTTCCCCTCTAAAATCCTCCCAACATAACCCACTCCTCATTAAGCAGGCCCATTAGGCAGGAATGTCTGGCCACTGGGGCACACTGCATCGAGAGAGAGGGAGAGAGGGAGGGAGAGGAGAGAGAGAGAGAGAGAGAGAGAGAGAGAGAGAGAGAGAGAGAGAGAGAGAGAGAGAGAGAGAGAGAGAGAGAGAGAGAGAGAGAGAGAGAGAGAGAGAGAGAGAGAGAGAGAGAGAGAGAGAGAGAGAGAGAGAGAGAGAGAGAGAGAGAGAGAGAGAGAGAGAGAGAGAGAGAGAGAGAGAGAGAGAGAGAGAGAGAGAGAGAGAGAGAGAGAGAGAGAGAGAGAGAGAGAGAGAGAGAGAGAGAGAGAGAGAGAGAGAGAGCAAAGGAAACAGAGTGTAAGAGCAAAAAGAGAGAGAGAGAGTTGGGGGAGAAGGGGCGAGAGAGAGCCTATAAGGAGGAAATAGATTCTTAGCATATAAAAAGTTAGGCAGGCACTGCTGGGAAATTGCCACTGTGTGTAAAAACATCAATAATAGAACACAAAGATGGTCTTTGAGATGCAGCGTAATGCAACAAACCCCCCACCCCCTCCTTGTCATCGTTATTTTTCTGTCCTCTATTATATGCTTTCATCTCTGTCTCTCCCCCACCGCAGGGTCAAATGCAGAGATGCCATCCATTTACTGCCCCTCTCAGACACAGGAAGTCAGTTCTCTTGCAGACAGGAAGGGGCCTATAAAACACTGACGTGCAGGAAATACAGCTGGACAATTGATATTATACTGTATGTCTGAAAGGGGGCAATGAGTTGTAGCACAGCTGGACGTTAAATAATGTGTGCTTATGTTGTGCTAATCCATTTTAAACTTAGGATGGGCTCAGGACTGACCTTTGTTGTATTGATCACCCAACAGCACTTTTTTCCCAGAACTTTTAAAACTCTGTTAATAATGATGATACTGCTGTTTGAGAGCCAATGTCAATATAACTTGTCATAAGCATCTCTAGCCACTAGCATGTGATGACATCCTGTAGATGAGGTGTGGACTATATGGCGATGCAGAGGGCCACTATATTACTGCCACATTTACTGTAGAAGGAAGGTTGAGAGGAATACGTTTTCCTCATGTTTATTTTTGGGGAGCGGGTGACCTTTCAGAGTAAAATCTCCCATATCTGCTGGCACTCGGGCCTCTGCTGGCCTAGTGGCCCAGGGACATGCCACATATAGGCTCCCCTTTTCTCTTGTCTCATCAATTCTCACTTGATGCCACCAATAAAGGCAGAAGAACACAAAACAATAAATAACAACAATAATAACAACAGTAATAATTAATATTATTATTAAAAATATGTGTCTCACAAAATAGATATAATAGGATAGATAGATAGATAAAAGTGACTGCAGAGAAGTGAAGATGCCCAAAGTGATTGGACGAATGAGATTTGTGACGATTTAATTGGCTGAATGGAATGTGATGTACATTGTATGATGATAGAGAGCAAACCTCACTTCACACAAGTGCGCACACACGCGCACACACACACACACACACACACACACACACACACACACACACACACACACACACACACACACACACACACACACACACACACACCTCTCCTTCTCTGCATAGTCGTTGTGTAGCTCCAGTTGTTTCTCCTGAGCCAGGTTCTCTGCCTGGTTCTTCACAGACTGCTCATACTCGCGGATCTTCTCCTTCAGGGACTTGATGGTCACCTCTGGAAACACAGAAAGACAGAGGTCGTAGAGGGGAGAAAAAGACAAAGTGAGAAATTGTAAATACTTTAACATACTAAATAGCATTGTATATAAAAACTGTATAGCTTTCGTGGAAGTGATGAATGATATTGCTGAAAAAAAAAGGTCATTGACCTTTGCAAAAGCAGTAGTATCCCATACCTCACATTCTCTCTCAGTCAGCATGGCTGCCCCCCCCCCCCACTACCCCCCCGACCCCAGTGGGCTCCATAACTAATCTCTACCTCCTCTAGCAGTATATAATATTCACCATCCACTAACGCTAGATATGCTGTATTCATTAGGAGTGCATTAGTGCTGAAACTCCATAACCTGCTGATGGCTGAGCTCTGTATGGGGCCAGTCTGAAATAAATCTAACACATAACTGGGGTAATAAATAGGCCTCGGCATGTGCGTGCATGGGCTGTGTGTGTGTGTGTGTGTGCGCGCGTGCGCGCACACGTCTCGAGGAAAAAGATGTAAGCGAGTAAGACGAAGATGAAGAGCGCTGCCGCTTGCTGTCTGTGACTGAGGGCTCTCAACACTTGGTGTGGGTATGTGTGTGTGTGTGTGTGTGTGTGTGTGTGTGTGTGTGTGTGTGTGTGTGTGTGTGTGTGTGTGTGTGTGTGTGTGTGTGTGTGTGTGTGTGTGTGTGTGTGCGTGATTTAAACTCCAGTCTTACTGCTCTGACACATAATCAATAGAGGAGAGTCCCCTCAGAGCCCTCTTACCCCTTAACTGCTTAACTGAACTTTAAACATTTAGGTTGCGGGGATCAATGGCCCCTGCACTCACACTGCGTGCGTGTGTGTGTATGTGTGCATGTGTGCGTTTAACAGGAGTGGGAGTTCCACAGTGTGTTTTGGGGTTTAAATATCCCCCATCTACTGAGGCAAGGAAGGGGGGGATAAAGGATGAGGGAACAGGAAAATCAATGACAGAATGGAACCCTGCCGCTATCGAGCTGTTCCAATTAACTCGCTGCAAGGGGGGGGGATACAAAACATTCCCTGCTCAGTCACTTTTCCCTTCTCTTCCCATATCACACAATTTCTGTCATCCATTCTCGTCGTTATCGCCATTTAAAAAAATATATTTTTCACAATCACTTTGTTCCCATGTTTCTTCAGCATTCCCTCAGCATCACCATGAAGGTGTTAAATGTTTCTTATGCTTTGGCAAGGTAAGGCATCATAGTAAACGGCTGCCACAGCTGCTTTTCAACCTTGGGTTCGTTTAAAGAGGAATTCCACCCATTCTCAACATTTGTACACTCTATTAGTACACTCTCAGGAAAAAAGGGTCCTAAAAGAAAAAGCATTAACATGGTGAAACACAACTTGATGATGTCATCAAGTTGTGTTTCACCATGTTAATGATTTTTTTCAGACCTCCATTTCTAGGAAACACAGAGTGGGGGGGGTGTATTAATGGTATATTAATGATATAGTAAAATGTTGAAAACCATTTAAATCACCTTTAAATGGTTTCTTGTTCCTACATTTATTCTTTTCAAAGCCCATCTTCTAAACTTACAAAATCTACTGTTTGTTACCATCATTGAACCCCCCCCCCCCAAAAAAAGACAAAGACAGGGTGAGTGGGTCGTGTGTCATCCTAACCTTGGTTCTTGACTTCGGCGAACTCCTTGTTGTAGTCCTCCAGTGTCTCTCGGAGTTTGGTGTTCTCCGTTTCGATGTCATGCATCCTCTGTAGCTTCAGCTGCAGCTGCTGAGCCAGTTCCAGCACAGGTACCGGGTCTGGGACACAACACAACGCCAGATAAATCACATGAGGCTCCATATGCTGACTGTTACACCATGGGGCTGGGCGGACGCCATCCCCGGAAAAGTCTCAAACAACAATCCAAATCAAAGCGCAAATAATACATTCAACATACAATCATTAATACTTAATATCATATTATATATGTCCGGCAAGTGTATGTGTCTAGTGGTTTGAGCCTCAATCCCTTCCCTGATGTAACCAGTCTTGGCATTTCTTTCTGGACTTTGAAAGCAGTTTAGCCGCCGTACCACAACCTCCTGAGGTGGTGTGGGGCGCTGATATGCAGATTCTTTTATATTTGAGTCATTATAATACCGCAAGATAAACCATTGTGAACAAACTGGAAATGCAAATATGGAACTGAAGACTGATACAATGTAGGGCGCATTGATGACATCATCACAAGGCCAAGATCAGATGAGCTGTTGCTGAAAGCAATTTCCATTAAAGTTCCTTTATGATATGAACGAATGTAGGTTTCATGAGTGCCTGTATTCTTAGAGAAGATAATTGCATTATATTCTCTATATAAGAATACAGGCACTCATGGAAAGAGTTGAGGTACTAGCCATTATAATTAGATGGCATTGTGTAACATTATTGAGCAGTCTCTGTCCTTCTCTCTGTCCCTCTTTCCTGTCTATCTTCAAAGTAACTATCAATAAAAGGCACAAACACCAAAAAACATTGCTTAGCAGACAATGTACACCAGGGATGTCGAACTCAAATACACAACGGGTCAAAACAGAACAATTGGTACAAGTCGAGGGGCGGATCCGCCAGACTGTGTTTCAACACATGGGGCACTGGTTTACAAGGACGTCCCAGGAAAATAGCAAAAGTAATTTTCCATGAAAAATCATGAATGTCCCTTAATAGCAAGATAAATGCAAAGATGAAATTGTAGCATTCAAAACTGAATGCATTATTAAAGCTCAGTTTCCTGTTGTATGATCCTCACTAAGCACTGCTTTCATTGTAAAATGAGAAAGTAAATCAAGTGAGTTGAGAAAGTAAAACAATTAGTTCCATTCATGGTCTGAGCAATATACCAGAGGCCAGTTCTAATAGTAACTAAATATCATCCTGTGGATCAAAGATAATTTATTTGCGGGCCTGATTTGGCCCCTGGGTCTTGAGTTTGACATATAAGCTAAGTTTTGCTATTAAGCCTTGATGTGTAGTGTTTTAGAATGCTTTGCAAGGTTAAGGCATCATAGTAAATTCCAGGACTTTCACCTTCGAATATGATGCTGAAAAGTCTTTGTGATTAAGGCTTTGAGGACCGATTCGAAAATGGGATACTGTATCTTGACAACTCATTTTGGATGTACCGGTATATGATATACTGCCATGGTTTTATTTTGTTCATGCTTAATGTAAGTCTGGATTAAAGTTAAATTAAAACTTTTGGTTGTCATTAGAGAAGATGAGTCTTAATCGTTTTACATTTGCTACCTTACTTTAGTTTCACAAATTTTAGCTGTTTTTGACAGGGGGCGGGGACATCCGAGCATGCTGCTCCATGTATTAGTATATACTGCCTCCCCCTGGTCAGCCAGGGAGCCTGATGGGCAATGTGCGGGATAAAAGCGCAGATGTGAAACAAAACTTGGGGAGAACCTGATGAGAGGGGGGCCGAGGAATGAAGGAGAATGTTCCACAGGCAGTTCTGTGGGAAACAAACGGGCATGTTTAACTGTCACTGCGATGAAGAGGGAAGCCGTCAGTCGAACCAATCACATCTGATTGAGGCTCATGGGTGGCAGACTGGTGACAGGCAGCCAAGAGATGCAGGCGACACTCATCAGCATGCCAGCAAAAAGAGCAGTTTGTGTCTGCCTCTCTGTGTGGGGTGTGCACGTGCATGTTAGTGTGTGTATAAGCCTGTGTATATCTTGTATAGATAAGAGGAACTGACAGCTTGCAGCTGGAGGTAAAGGCTGTGCGCGCGTACGCGTCTGTGTGTGTGTGTCATGTCTGACGCAGTTAGATATCTTAACTATGCTAATGAGAGATCAGCAGAGAACGATTGGGGAATTTCATGCTGATTTGGAGTCGTCAAGGTGACATGCCATGCAGCGCTACACACCGAGAAATACACATGCACTAACACTGACACACATACACACGTGCACACGCACAGCCTCGATTTCTGGATGACTATCTGCTTCGGTGCACTTGAAAATCTACTTTCTCTGGCTCTTATCAAGCCTTTTGTCCTTCACACTGGGGTCCTTCCAAATCAACTGTACGGCCTGTTAAAAGCAGCTTGACTTGTGGGCCACTGGTGCCGAGCTCTCATGGCAGACACCTTTAATCTAAAGCAGAGCACAACTGGGCTGACTAACCAGGCCTCCAGCTGATAGAAGACAGAACAAAACACGCGGTTTCCTCTCTCACCAATGCTGCATTAGTCAGGCCGGTGTCTGTGTTTTCTGTGTGTGTTGTGTGTGTGGTGTGGAGGGGGTTCGTGTGTGTGTGTGTGTGTGTGTGTGTGTGTGTGTGTGTGTGTGTGTGTGGAGGGGGTTCGGTGTGTGTGTGTGCCCGCGCGTGCGTCTGGCATTACATCATTGTCTCGCTGCAAGTTAAGAATAGCCCCGTCAGAGCTGGCGCTGACTTATTGGGAGCAGTACAATCCAAAGATATTACTGTAGGTCTGTCCCATATGGGAATACTGTGACCTCCTTACGCTATAGATGAACTCAACTCTACTTTCCTTCCTGCATATACAGCCCTCCAGGGCTTCAGCACAGTTGAAAATGTCCAACCGGTATCCATGTGCGTGTGTGTATGTGTGTGTTGCACTGCCATGCAAGGCCCTGTTCCTCCCCCCTAACTTTGCTGAATGTGATTGCTCGGCGTGTGCACTTTGCAGCGGTGAGACGCGGGTGTACTTGTCACTTGTATGAGGACACACCTTGCGCGTGCAAGAGAGCCCTCTAAAAAGACTCCCCGCCCGGCAGGAGGGGGAAGGAAAGGAATCTCGTGGGGGCATATTAAGGCATCGCACACGCCCTGCATGCGCCACGAGAGGAGCACCGGAGGGACTGTGTCACACGCTTTTGCCTCCCCTGTTGGTGCTGTCTGCGTAGATAAAGGAGTCTTCTGATCACATAGTTTGGGGCATACAGGCTGGCGAATAAATAAAAATGCAACATACAGCAATGTGCAGAGTGTGTTATAGAGATCCGGGGGCCGAAATCCCTGAAAAAAGGGGCATTTTGGACACAAAATGTGAAAATAGCATGTCTACAATCTCTCAACACATCACACGGTGACTTTGTGAGCCTGTAGATAGCTATTTTTCAGGACGCAAACCAGCACACTTTATCTTATTGAAGATGCGTTGTGCAAAAGTGGATTTTCAATGGATACCTTCTGATATGACAGGAACAGCATTTGCAATTCTTTCATCATGTAGTAAATGCTGCATTTGTGTTCTGGAGAGGGCAGCTATGTTTTAGACCACGTGTTTTCAACAGGTGGACCCAGGTGGTCCCCAGGCTAAATGGAAAGTTGGTTAACCAAATTTAACTCTTTGAGTGTAAAAATGAAACCAAATGGACCTTTGCGGGTACATTTGGTTTCATGTTTACACACTCAAGAGTTAAAATATTCACCATCTGAATTAGCCCAGTCTATACAACTAGAGAATGTAGATGTAGAAGATTAATGGTCATTTGGACCTGTAGGTTTGACTGTTTTGTTTTTTCTGAAATCCAGCCTTACTAAACTGTGGGTTAGGGTCAATTGTTGGTCCGTGGCTCAAATTCTGAATAAATAGTGGGCCCTGGTATGAAAAAGGTTGAAACCTACTGTTTTAGACAGGCAAAACGATGATGTGTGCATGTGCCTGACAGCAGAAAAAAAAAAACATTGCCCAGCCTTACCTGGGACATCGATTAGTTTCTTGTAGACGTTCAAGAAGGCGGCCTCTGCTTCTTTACTTCTTTTGCTCAAGGCATCGATCTGGGGAAGAACAGAGACATTTTGTAATTGCCAAGTTTGGGGTCATCAGACCTGAATGTCACGGCAATGTAGCCTTGGCACCCAGGCTTTCATTTTCGGCCGCGTTGCGCGAAAACGGAAAGCCTGGACTAATTTGTTACCCACAGTGTCCTAGAAGTGGGCGTTGGTGAGTTCAAATCAGATCAGCTCATCTGCCGTGGAAATCTCACGACACCCCGCCCCCCGCAGGCCCAAACCATTTCAGGTTAGGCCAGGCTAATGGCACTGTGAACCGGCCAAGGAGCCCAGCACAAGTTTTGTCGTCTATCCCGGCCGGCGCGCTGTGGTGCCACACATGCTGCCGCCGTGACGACGGGTTGAGAGGTTGCCTTTTCCTTCCCATGAAGCCAGTTCAGCTGTTAGGCAGATGACAGACAAGCTGTGTGTGTGTGCGTGTGTATGAGAGAGACCATCTTTGCATGCGTGTGTGTGTGTATGTTGTGTGTGCTTCCCTTCCAGCGCTGTGACATCATTAAACAGCTGGCTTGGTCTTTCCAGCCACAGCAGGAGCAGATTATTCAGTCAGCTCTTAGCAGCAATACAGTGGATCCATTACTGGATTCATCCATTAACACAGGGAGCACGGCACGCATCCCAACCTCCCCCTGCCTTTATTGAAACAGATCTATTAAGGATTAATCCTAAAACCAGTTGTCGATGCCAAAACATCAGGCAACAAATATGCTGCACACAAACACACTCCACTCACTAGAACGTTTCTCTTTCAAATACAGTCTATAGCAGCCTGGCTCCAGCCCTGAAAAGCTACATTAAAAAAAACACAATGAGAAAAATATTCAGGTCTGGAGACACTGCCTGCAGCGCCGTCATTCAGTTGATTGGCCATTAGTGCTGTCAAACAACAAACAAGCCTGCCCACACTGTGGTAACTTGTGAGGCTATCAATCTATAAATCCCATGCTGATATCAATCCTGTGAGTAAGGAGCAAATTTCAATGTTTCCAAAATTATGATATGTCATAACCAGTGGTGAACATTTAGTCGATTAGTCGATTTACTTAACTACTTATGTACAGATTGTGAGGATTTGTACATTCAATGATGTTGATTGCCTGCATCCTGCATCCAAAAATGCATTTCTGCATGCAAATTTATACTTAATAGACCCAATTAAACAACCACCAGTGCTTCCATTGGATGCAGTAAGTGTACTGAAAATGTACAATAAAAATAACCCACGCTGTGAGTATTTTCGACGCTGCTGTATGCCGTCTGTAGATCTTTGTAAATATCATTTACATATTTGGATTTTTCAATTTTCTTCAAATATCATGCATGAATGAAAATAAAAATAAGACTACTAATATGACTATTAACGTCAAATGTCGCTCCTCTAAAAGTCCCTCCCTGCATCCTGGGAATCATTAGATAGAACATTCATTTACATCACTGTACTTTACTTGAGTATTATATTTCTTTGATACTTTTACTCTTACTTGAGTACTTTTCCAAGACAAGGATTTGTGCTTTTATCAGGTACATTTCTTCGAAGACTGTACAAGTAAAAGTACATTTACGGCATCTGCCCTATCACATAATTGGGTGACTGTGAAGAGCAAAGGTCTGTTTCACATTGTATTTATCTTGTATGAAGGTTAATGTTCAAATTGACCCCCGATGTACCTCACAAAAATCCATGACAGCCCCAAATCCCAGCATACCCAGCATTTCCCTGCTGAGTATAATTCAAAATGGTGGGAGATCTAAAGACCAGAGTTCATAGCTATAAGTTATAGGCTACCTGTTCAAAGTATGTTGCATGAAATACCATAAAACTCTATTTTGGAAGGATTATTTGTAATTCAGACATTAAGGGGTTAATAACAAAAATGCTCAAGGGATATATCATTGTTCACCCTCTTGAAACTTTATCAGATGAAACCACCTTCAAATAAAAATCAGATTCCGGCTCCTGTACTGGACTACAGTAGGGGTGGGACGGTTCTCTTATCCCACGGTTCGGTTTGTGCCTCGGTATGGGAGCCACGGTTTCGGTACGTTTCGCTTTTTAAAAATAAAAATTAAAAAATGTTTTTTTTATTTCACTTATAAGCACATTGAATGTGAATATAAAAAATAAATCAAGATTTTCAAAACATTAAACAACCTTGTATTATAAACTTAAATGTTAAGGTATTAGACTAAAAATAATCCTATTCAGACATATTCCAATAGGCCTGTCTTCTTCCTTTTTTCATTATTTACAGAAGACATTATTAGGCTATTTTCAAGGGAAATATAAAATACCTAGGTTAATAAAATGACTGCACGTTTCAGTTAAGTATCAGGTAGGTAGCATGCAGAAGCATTGTAGACAGACAAAGTTAAATTAGTTTAGTTTACAATATCTGCCTTATTAATAAGGATATTATTATCTATACTAGAATTAAGGAAATGCGTCTGACAGACAGATGACCTATACAATTTTGCACCTGAGCCTTATATAGCCAAGTGCATGGGAACATTCATTTTCTCCATGTTATTATCCTGCACACACTACAGCAGCCTGCCATCAGGCTGCGCTAAACTTTGGTTCAATAAGTAGCATTGCATCTCCGTGTATGTATTTATAGTTTTAATTTAACGGATGGCACGGCATTCTGGCCATACGCTGGCTGTGGCCTGCAACGTTGATTCACACGGTAGTAGATGCACTTGTTGAAGGAGGAGGATGACGCCGGCACAATATATGTAGCCTACTCTACGCGGGGAAGACGGACACTTTACAATATGTCCAGAATCCAGACCGAGGGTATAGGCTTGGGAAATGACCGTGCGTTCAAACTGGAAGACAGTTGTTTGTTTTCCAAGTCGCTTTTCACTCGCACGTGCGAGCAGCAGCAGCCCAGCTGACTGGTACTGACTGGTCAACACCGGCTGACCATCGAGCCGTCTTCCCCTTCATTGCCGACGCGCAGTGGATATAATACTACTCATTAAAAAGGTACCAAGGAAGCGTTCCGACCCTGGGTCCGTACATTTTGTGGTCTCGATTCTCTGTAAATAACCGATCCACAAGCTCGCCTCGCTTAAATAGCCGATCCACAAGCTTGCGTCGCTTAAATAGCTGATCCACAAGGTCGCGCCGCATGTGTTTCCAATGTATGTGTGCTGGAGACCACCTAACTCCCCCAAACGCCGTGGTGTGTGTGTGTGTGTGTGTGTGTGTGTGTGTGTGTGTGTGTGTGTGTGTGTGCGTGGGCGCACAGTAGCATTCGCTGTTCATTGATTGCAGCCGTGTGGTGCTACACTATGCAGTACGACGGCGTGTGACAGAGTGCTACTACACTGCGCCGTACGGCGGTGTGTGACCGAGAAATACATTCTCCGCATCTGAATGAATGTGAAGCGTGTATTGAACCATGGACCCCGTCCCACGCTTACACTACAGTAGTAGTTCTTGCTGAGCTGATGATTTCGAAAAACGCTCAAGTCAAAAAAGTTTGGGCACCCCCGTTCTAAAATATGAGAAATTGTTCATATTCACATGGAGCGACCGTTCCATGGTTCCGGCCGAGCATTCATAGTCACAAGCTCAGTCAGTTTCTTCAGATAGTGTAATTTGCCGATCACAGAAGGTTAAATTGACGCTTGGAGTGAATATTGGCCGACTTGGCAGATCGCCGGTATGGCCGTTTACCGTTCGCAGGCGCATGCCACATATAGGCTCTGGCCTGACTGCGCATTGTGTGTTCGAATCCCGTTCATGATGAAGACCCTTGCTACATGCCTCTTCTCTCTGTCCGTCTATCCTGTCTGTCTTCACTTTACCTAGACAAACACTGTCGGGTGAATGTAGTTGAAATTTATGAACAAGAGAGGAAAAAATAGCTCTTCTAAGTAGAGAGAAACAGCTGCCAAATAAAGACATTCGGAATTTCGGATGGTGCTACTGCACACAGCTGACAACTCTGGCTCTCAGACTAAACAGCCATCCGTTTCTTTTCCGACCAAAACCATCCAGCACATTTACTGACAGAGAGAGAGAGAGAAAAAGAGAGAGAGAAAGAGGGAGTGAGACAGAGAGAGAGACAGTGAAAGGACAAAAGCCTATATAAGTCCAAATATAAAGTCTTCACATTCCCAGCCAAGCCAGTAGTGTAGTTGATGGGTGGTTTAGGAGTTCTTGCCACTGTAAACAGTGAGGGCTACATGTAATACTGCCTGGGCTCCTATGGGAACCTAATAAATCTCTTCACATGGCTTTGATTCATCTCTAGTTTTTTAGCCACAAAACATCTGGCCTTGAGTGGGCTGGTGCCAGCACCCCTCCCTCCCTTTCTTTCTCTCTCTCCCCCTTCTTCCTTTCCTTTCTCTCTGCCTCATTCTCTCTATGAAGCCCCACCATCACTCTACCTCCCACATTTTCTCACTTTTTCCCCTGTTCTTTAAGCCCCTCCCCCTCTGTCTGTTTCCTGGATGAGAACATTTCTTCTGTCACACTGACACACACAAATCCAGAAGAGTCTCCCTGTGTGTGTGTGTGTGTGTGTGCGTGTGTGTGTGTGCGCGTGCGTGCGTGCATGCATGCATGTGTGCAACGAGTGAAAGGACATAGGCTCTCGGGTTCAAAGTATGACCACTAATAATGGTAATACAATACATTCACTCATTCTCAAAGATGAGAGAGAGATAGTGCGCACACACACACACACACACACACACGCAAAGTGCTCTCTACTGATGGCAGTGAGAGGAGCCAGCTGTGCGAGTGCAGAAACGTCTGGGCCAAGGTCAGTGGTACAGCAGCTTTATATAGCCCGACATGGGAGGCAGGAAATAGGCATTTAATGTAGGACACACCCTACAGTTAGAGGCAGGTTAACAGCAGGACGAGAACCATTAGAAGACCACCCAGGATCTACAAATACCACGGTGCCGCTCGCCGACCGCAGCCCTTTTCAACTGAGCCCAGTGACAACTACCATTACACGGCCCCCCACACACGCAGGCTCAGCCATACAAATGAACTGACACAAATGATACTTTTACCAGCATCGCAGGTTTACCCTCACGAGAAGTGCTTGCAATTGCACACGCACCGTGTCCCCACCCTACCCTACACACACACACGTCAGCACCTTGTGCCACCATCCGTCAGCAGCACTGCCTCAGTCCCCTATCTAGCCATGCTGTGTGAAGGGCACCAGACTGACCTGTGTGTGCATGCGTGTGTGTATATATATGTGTGTGTGTGTGTGTGGCCTCAGTGGAGTCTGATAAGGGGTGGCTATGGGAAGCAGAGACTGAGGCCTCGGATAATGGAAAAGCTTATCTGATCGATGGCCCAACAAGAAACACTGAACGAGTCACACACACGCACACGCACACACACACACACACACACACACACACACACACAAACCCATACTGTTATTGGTAATTATTATGACCCGAGGACAAACACTTCAATGACAAAAGTTCAAAAAACAGAGATGCCAAGATTCTCATATACTTCCTACACTCTTCTCATAATATCGCCGTCTGGTTTTCACATTTTGCACGGAGCCACACTCGAAGCCGTTGATCTGAAACCCCACTCGCGTCTTCTTACCAGTCAGCCTGGCACTCAAGTCAGGGAGAAAAGAACATGTTATGGTTTATAGGAGGGCCGTCTCGTGCCTCAGTGCCTGATCAAAGGACGGAGGGGTAAGCAAACAAAGCCAGGCTAGAATTACGTCTCTAAGAAAGAAGCACTCGTGTCGGGACACGCAGCCAGCCGCGCAGAAGAGCCGTCTGATTGATAGGCCACTCAGAGTAGTGTGCAGCCGCGTATATATGGTATCATCTCACAATCAGAAGAATGCCTTTTGGGGGGGATGTCTCTGTCGACCACCCACAGTGAGCGCCGTCGCCGTTCCGAGGGTGTGTGTGTGCGTGCGCATGCGCGCGTGCGTCTAGGTGTGTCAACATGAGAACAGTGGAAACAGCTGACAAAGCCGCAATTATATCGCGACTGCTCCTATCCTCCAAAATAGAACTGTGGATCATCAGCAGAACATGGTGGGACCGCGATGAATTACAGTGTTTTTACATAACCGCCAGCTGCGGTTGCTGCCTTAGCACAAGAATATGGAAAACTAACCCAATGTCCCCATGTTAAACTGTAATATTCTATGGCCGGTGGCAAAGCAGCCTTGTCAGTATCTATTGAAATGATTGTGTGTGAGTGTGTGTGTATGTGTGTCTGCATGTTTACATGCATGCGTACGTGTGTGCGCCGGGAAATGTGTACATGTGTGCGTGCAGGCATGCATGCAAGAGAGGCAATATTGCTTGGTTCAGTGTCCACCCACTCCACCCCCAAATAGTGCCCCCAGTTTCATTCAGCCGCATCCATGTTTTGACTTTTGCGTGTGCATATGGTAGAGAGTCAACTGGGAATGTGCTGTATGAGCATTGATGAAAATGGGCCAAAATGAACATAAGAGACAGAAGCACATTTGAGGAGAGGTGGGCGGTTTGTGTTCAAATATATAGACAAGCTTTTTATGCGGCCAACATACGCGTTTTATGTGGAACCAAAGAAGGCAAATTTATGTATTTTTTTTTTTTTTACCATATTGACCCTGACCTCCCCATTTTGGGCATGCCATGATAGGCAGGAAGAATTCCAAACAATTACAAATACAAAAAAATATCAGAAATAGCTAAAATATTTTAGCCATCCAACACATTCATCGCTCCAGGGCTCATGTAGTTCAACTACATGAAACAAAGCGGACATGTTATTCATTCTATCAATGCCCCCCCACCCACCCCCACCCACCCCATTCTTCGGAATCATGCAGCCAAGCGAATTCTGAGGAAAATAGCATGCGTTGTGATTGGCTAGAGCCAAGGTTTTGTTGTGACTTCTTTTTTTCTTCTTCTTCTCAGGATGCAATTTAAACACACCCCCAGGGCAACAGGACATCATGAATAGGACAGTGAGTCAAGAGCAAAGCAGAAAGAGAGACAGAGAGAGAGAGAGAGAGAGAGAGAGAGAGAGTTTAACACAATGTATGCACGCGCACGAGAGAGTGGGAGTGGTTGAGGATAGATACTCAGTCGAACCCTAGAGTACAGTCACAAGAATGTGAAGACCACTAGCGGCCAATTTTTATACTTTTTGTGTTTTTTTTCCATACAATAAAACTGTTATTATATAACCATAGATAGGGACAGGAGGAGATAGGAGGAGTCAAAAGAGGAATGGCGGGAGGAAAGGGGGAAAAGGTGGAGGAGTGGATTTAGGAGCAAAGATGGCAGAGGTGGAAGGGAGGGGGTGAAGGGCACAAGTGGGGGGGGGGGGGCAGCTTGAGCGGTCAATGAATGTCAAACAGGCCTTATGCCACTGCATTGTTTGAACGCTCTATTTGAGCTGGCAAGTATATCACTCTGTCAATAATACACACAATTACACACTCACCTCTCCTTGGAAGCTCTTGAGCAAGGGAGCAACCTGTTTCCGTAGATCCTGAAAATGAAAGGAGAGAGGCGATAGGTGAGGCCCATTTGCTATACACATACGCGCACGCACGCACGTGGAAACAACGAAGGTCAGTGCTTCATTTAATGTTTAATTGAGTTTCGGCTATCCTTACATGTGTGACCATGAAAAAGTAAAAACTGGGGTTACTGGGCTTAGCGTATATTCTCAACATTTGTGGCTGGAGACTCCCGAAAATGCCCCCTTACCCACCACCCATACAATGTTCCCACTACAATAACGTAATAATATAGAAATACATCAGAAAGAAATACTGGAAGCAGATTAGGCCTGAACAAAGTTTTCTGAAATACTTCTAACATTTAGATAGCAGCATATTTTTTCCAATGCTGTAGAATCCAAAAATTGATTCCCGGCCTGAATGGGTTAAGGAAAGTTTATGCATGCACCACGTACACTATGTAATCACAATTTCAGTTTTTTAAAAATAGGGATACAAACTCTGACGTACAACACCAATATGCAGAATTACAACAAATTGTGTAACACCAACTTAAATGAATGCCCTTTACTGGGATAAAGGGCAAACAACCTAAACATGTACAACATAACAAAAAACATTCTACAGTACAGTATAATTACATAATATAGGTAACTAAATGTAAATGAAAAGGGTTGTAAATGACGCATCACAATTCCTGCACGCAGTGAGCAAGAACACCATGTGTGAGCTCTCTCGCTAATGGGAAGTGAAATCTTTAACGGCGAAACCCACGCCGCCTTTAATTGAATCTAGGCTATATCATGCTCTAAAACACATCGGAAGACGGCGGGAGGCCATATTGGCCCGTTTCAGTGAATAATGAGTGGTGCGTGAGTCACTGAAGAACACAAGGGTACAAGAGGACAGCCAGCTTTGTGCCCCGAGGTGCTCTTAGAGCCGGCTCTGCGTGGGAACAGGTGCAGCACCACCTGGGCTACCCAGGAGCACCGCTAGTGTGCGTTTTTGTTTCAAGAGAGTGTGTGTGTGTGTGTGTGTGTGTGTGTTCTTTCTACTCTTGCATACGCAGCTATTGTGTGCGCGCATGTGCACACAATAGCTGCGTATGCAAGAGTAGAAAGAAAAAGAATGATAGTAGGCGTATGCTGATTGCCGATTGTAAATGCAAATTATATCCGTACACACGTTTTTTTCTCTTTTCAGCACGAGGCAATTCGTTTCATCCCCAAAGTCCCATTGCATGACTTGTCCTACGCGAGTCAGTGGCTTTCGTGTTAGATAGCCAGTCGACTATGTATCAAGGGAACATGCAAATCGCAAACAGTGTCTGTTAAGCTGATGCCTAGTACGTCCTAAGGAGCTGAACTGAAGCGTATTGTTCAAGCGCTGCGGAATAGGACATTCTGTACAGATACACAATGGATCTGCACATCTCCTGGACAAATGCACACACAAGGCCAGCTTCCCAAAAAAAGTATGACTAATAAGGATGTAAATTGGGTAACTGCCTATGCTAGTCTCCGTGTGTGGATGTGACCATCAGCAGCATTAAACCGCTTAAACCCTACATCCTTGTATGGCAAATGGTGAAAGTTGTTTATCTACAAGCTTGTGACAAGTTTTCACTGTATGTTTGCTTGCGACGACAGCCCCAGAAATAGGGACGCTAGGGTTCATGCGGTTAACCACTTGAATCGCAGCATCCATATTTTGAAACTACAATCCGTCGCAATGTGACGAGTTGTAGACGACCCAAAAAAAAGCGGTACAGAGGCAACTCAGGCCTCGTGTAGCAAGTCTAATGGTTAATTAAGAGTTAGTGGTTAGGAAAAGTCCAAAAATACATCTATTGATCATAGTTAAAAAAAAAAGAGGCTCTCATTTATGAAAAACTATGATCCGTTTGCGTGCCACAGCACAGCTTCAGCCTCAGCTCTTGAGTCATGGATGTTTCAGTGTTCAGAGTATGAGTTTTTTTTTTTTTTTTTTTGTTTTTTCAGATTATACGAGTTTTATGGGTGTGTCTGAGAGGCAGCCAATCACAGCAATATGTCAACAGTCATATAAATGAGCCAGTCACTATTATTAGTAGTACTATAGGTACTACTAATAATACATACAGTTTATACAGTGCTTTTCAGGGTAGACAATGTCGCTTTACAAAGAGCAGAAATAAAAACAAATTTGAGAAATTTAGGTAATAGTAAATTAAAACTAGTAATGTCCAGGTGTCTTTCAAGCATCAGCATGACAAAACGTTCAGTTAAGTTCGTTTGTATTGAAGCAAATTCTTAAAAAAAAAAAATGTTTGGGAGTAAGCCTTTTTGTTCTATAACTCGCTTCCTAGGGGCTACCGATCAGCTAGCAAACTTTGTTCCTTCACCATTGTATGTATTTTTGTTCAGCACCTGTGCAATTGCTTTGTGGTGTGCAAGCTTTCCGCTTGGACTTCATTTCAATATTTGACCTGGGTGCAGTGTCTGGACGTTGCCATAGCCTCAGACTTGTCCAGACAGGCCGCTTGTCTAGGGCTGAGGACAGGTCACGACCCCACTGACCCCTCTCCATTGTTACCTCATCAGGGGTTGCCTTAGCTGTTTGTCTGGTCCATTTCAATGCCCCCTCCTCCCCACATTATAATGACCCACAGCCCCCCTTTCTCTGTCTCCCTTTTCTCACATGCAGTCATGGTCAGTGTGCAGCTCATAAGACAAGCCTCCATATTAGTTTTCTGATTTGCCTTCAGCATTTGGATTAATAGTTTAGTATGTGTTGTAAGAAGGTATTCTTTGTTTTGTTTGCCAAGTATTAAACCTCAGTGAAAGTGTCACTGTTTTGATGGTCAAGTCCAATAAAAAAATATACAATTTTGAAAAAAAGTTCTGTAATTCACATCATATCACTTTAATTCACTGTTCTCAGGTTGGCTTTGACCTGAAAAGCAATTCCTAATAGCCTTTTTTCCCCCCAAATTCGTTTTTTATGCCTAAATTTAGTCAAAGTTTTAGTTAGGCTATAGAACAACCCTGACACGTCGGTCCTCTCATAATGTGTTAGGGCTGCATGGCTCCTCCTCCTCTAAACACCAAGGTCTAAACCCCATAGTCTCCTTGGATCCCCTCCCCCCCATCCAGTTCCAAAGATTTATGACCGTATAACACAACAATGCACGCAGACACCACACTATGGACAATATGTGTGTGTGTGCGCGCGTGTGTGTGAAGGAAGAGGGGGTTGTGAGGGGGGATCAGACAGCGGGAGATGGATGGCTTGTGTGTGAGCTGCCGGCAGACAGCAGACAACCCAGCCTGAGGAATCCTCCAGGGAGTATGGAACTCCCATTCGCTGTCTGTCTGCCCTGCAGCTAAACACACACACACACAGTGTGTGTGTGTGTGTGTGTGTGTGTGTGTGTGTGTGTGTGTGTGTGTGTGTGTGTGTGTGTGTGTGTGTGTGTGTGTGTGTGTGTGTGTGTGTGTGTGTGTTTTAGTACCACTGCCCCTGGCCAGCAATCTTTGGGACATTTTACTAGCAAGCCTACCCTTGTTACTAGAACACATGTTGTAGTAGCAGATTCTGGCCAACTTAAAAGAAAAGAAATTAAGCACTCCATGAATAATTCAAAAACATGCGATCTAAAATTCTACAGTGTGTCAGTTCTAATGAATTATAAAAAACTTTGTTTTCACGCTGCATTTCTTTGCACTTACTTTCAGAGCGCAACAAAGTGTGAATGTGTGCGAGTGTGTGTGCGTGTGCACTACGTGTGCGTACGACTGCGTTATTATGCAGACCTTGAGTGCGGTTCATGCTAGGTAGAGCTCAGTGCACTAGACAGAGTCGACGTGAGGGCGAGTCTCCCGGTTGCTGAATAATGGATCAGAAGACGGACTCCCGTTCAGACTAATGTGCTCTGATCTGATGTGACTGTGATCTCTGCTGACTGGCCTGGACCACGGAGAGAGCCGACAGGATGGATGCTCGGCGCGCCGCTCAGCAGGACCTCCACAACGCAACACGCAAACATTACACAAACACACAACACAACGCGGCGTGCACTGCTAACGTGCCCAGACAGGCAGAGACGCTTCTCTTCATGGAAGGCAGGGAAAAAAAACACACAAACTAGTAATCATTAAAGATCAAAAATAAGGAAAAATGTGTACGTGCTCTCCTGGATGTTAAAGAGTTTTAGTGCCGATTCTCTATTGAGCCTTTTAAGCTCCTGTAATGAAGCCTGTCGCTCCGCTGGCCTGGCTTTGGATTCCTCCTCCGCATACCAGGGAGATGCCAGGGGCCACACAGACGCCAGCGGAGCCTTCCTAAATCACAGCCTTGTTACACTGATGAATGTGTGTCCTGCTCTCTGTGATCTGGGCTATCTGCCTGAATGTGTGTGTGTGTGTGTGTGTGTGTGTGTGTGTGTGTGTGTGTGTGTGTGTGTGTGTGTGTGTGTGTGTGTGTGTGTGTGTGTGTGTGTGTGTGTGTGTGTGCGCGCGCAAGTGAGAGTGTGCGCAAGAGAAAAAGCGTGTGTGTGTGTGTGTGTGTGTGTGTTCCATTTCATTAAAAACGGCAAAACCCAGAGAGTGTTAATTTAACTGATCTACAAGTGTCCCAGGGTTGACACTCTTGATTGACAAATTGATAAATTAACAGTGGCTTTAGTGGATGCATTCCTGTGTATTTGTGTGTGTGTGTGTGTGTGTGTGTGTGTGTGTGTGTGTGTGTGTGTGTGTGTGTGTGTGTGTGTGTGTGGTGTGTGTGTGGGGGGGGGGGTACGTGCCATGTCATCTTGTCCTCTGTGCCTCCCAGTAAGTCCAGAAATGTCGTGCCAGAGCAGGCATGCACCACTGCTTTTGAGATGAGATTAAAGGCAAATGTATACGGTGAAGTGAAATTAGAAGTCTTTGTGTGTATGGAAGTATAGTTCTATTCTGGTGCGTTAAGGGTGGGCTCTACTCTAAAGTCAATAGACAGAATCCTAATCCTGTGGTAAATATAATGGGCCCCGCTGTCTACTCCATGGAGAGTTGACAATTTTCTAGCTACGGTGGACTCCGTTCATGCATAATTCATGTTGCCATCAATAATTCACCATGGTGACATTACCAATAATAACACAGCAATGCTTTGTTTTCGCCCGATGCGGTTTAAAAATGAGTGGGTTGCCTTGGTAACAAAGATGAAACAAATATTCCCAGGAGTAGTGCTGGGAACACAGGAACCGGACACAATTCCCTCCTGATCCCACTTAGCAGTGTTGTCACACTTGCACCGTCTCTCTTACTGCCTTCCACGTCTCCCTTTCTCTCTCTCTCTCACTCAACTCAACTCTCTCCCTCACACAGACACAAACACACACACGTGCACACACGCCGCTCTGTTCACTTTTTTTTTTTTTAGAACTAGGTCACATAATACAAACTCCAGGGGGGTTTACTGTTTTGTCTCTTTAGGATTTCAGAGAAACTAATGGAGGCACTATTTTTGGGAGTGAGAACTGCATCTCTGCTGTGTTGTTGAAGTCCTCCTGTGCTTTCCACAGTGAATATTCATGGTCAGATTTATGAGAAAGACACCTACCAGGATTAATACTGTGAATGGTAGAGAGAGAGTGTGTGTGTGTGTGTGTGTGTGTGTGTGTGTGTGTGTGTGTGTGTGTGTGTGTGTGTGTGTGTGTGTGTGTGTGTGTGTGTGTGTGTGTGTGTGTGTGTGTGTGTGTGTGTGTGTTCTTCCTACCTCTGGAGTGTTTTTCTTGAACTCACGGCTCAGGTCGATGAGTGTCTTCCTGGACTGTTCACTTTCATCCTGTCTGTTGGCTAGCTGCGTGGCCGTGGCATCTAGTTCTTTCTGCAACACAAACATCATCATTATTAATCATTAGTAGAAGTATTACTAGTACTATTATCATTTTTTTTCACCCATTAAAAACAAAACCAAGAATACTATCTGAATGGACAGAACATTCTGCATGAACAGGGACTATTCAGTGTGCGTCACAACCTGAACGGCAGACTGTGGCAGAAAATGGGCTTACAACCACAACATCGACAACGTGCCAAGGAAAACCCTGCTATATCAGTAGTAGCTTGGTCTCCCACCAGTACGTACCAGCACCATCCAATACAATACCTTACTCAGTGACAGCCCTCTGAAGTCTGCATGCAAACATAGATCGATCGCACGCACGCACGCACGCACGCACGCAAGCGGACACTCGCACACGTGTCAGGGAGGGTGCCAGGGGGCCAAATAAAAACTAGAAAAATACAGAGAACATACAACTTTCTTATTCTACATTTTATAATAGTGTAGATTTTTGATTTTTTTTTTAATTCAGATCTTTAAATATAATTTAATTCTTGAGAGTGTAAAATGAATGGGTCCATTTGGCTTCATTTTAACACTCAAAAGTTACAGATCTATAAGGGTCAATTTGGTTACCAATGGTCCATCATTTAAAGTGCAACCCCAGCAGAGGTGCATTTTTTTTCCAGAGAACCTGAAATTGCACGCGCACACGCACACACACTTAATAATCGTTTGCCCCAGTGCCACCACAGCCCACGTAACAACAATATAACAGCAGCATCAACAACTGTGTTGCCAAGGCAGAGGCAGAACCCTAGTTTATCCCTCTCCATTTTACATTGTTATTAATAGCGGTTTATGGGAGTTGTTCCAGATGATGGGCCGAGCGCTGACATTAACAAGACATTTAGGCCTTGTAAAGATAGGACCTCTCTCCTGTTGAGTGTGTGTGCAAGCGGCGCTGGATTACGTTGGTGTTGAATCAGACTGCAGGGAAATCAAATTTGTTTCTCAAATACGTTCTTGAGGACCGACTGTTCACAGCTATTTGCAAGTCATCGGATCAGATTTGCGTTTTCAGACCTCGTCAACCAATCTGCATTCGTTACTGCGGAAATGGAATAACTACATAGGCGTGAGTAATACTGGTTGCTTAATATATTCTCAGTCGTACAACTATGCATTATTTGTACATGTAGCACTGCAACAAATGCAGGCTAAAAGGCGTGGAGGAACATTTTTCAAAAACTCTAACCCCTTTTCAATCTCTGTCATTTGGGCCGACTGGGGACTTTTTGGAGGGCTTGGGGGACGCAGCATGAGAACAGCAGTGCTGCAGAAAGTCTCTGTCGGCTGTCAGACAGACAAGTTGACAACAATAATGCACCACTACCATTCACCTAAAGGTACAAAGAAGCCACCTACGCAAAAAAGGGGGGAAAAAAGAACCGAGGTCAAATATTGACATGCAGTTAATATGTCAATAATTAAGATTAATTCATTACAAAGCATTCCCAGTCCTATTCTTCACCTGGGAGCATTTTGAATGTTCCCAAAAATAAGAAAATCAATACACTATCTACAAAGGAAACATGATGCCAAACAAATAATGTATTGCATTACCTACAGCTATTACTCTTGAAATCTGAGCTTCTGTGCTTTTTTGTATGTTTTTTTTTTTACTAGTCTGGAGATATGAAACTACAAATAACAAATAGTAAAGACATATCCATGTACAGATGAGTTTGCAAGGACGGTCGGAAATTAAAATGAGTTTAAAAATTGTTGTTTAAACAAAGTTGGGCTTACACCATACCACTTAAGGTCTAGATCATTTTGTATCATTTTTTCCTGTATTTATTGATGGGACACGCTGCAAGGGTCGCCAGGAACAATGCTCAAACCTGTGACACGCTGCTACAATAGAGCCTCAGTGTTCCGACGGTGTCAAGTGCATGGAAGTCATTCTCACACTCTGGATTTGAGGTCATCATCATGTATTGTGTATCGAGTGATATACAGAAAATCTGATATCTGATATGAGTGGCGAGATAGAGCGTCTAGACAGAGATATCTCGATGAATCCACCTATGAATGTGGTTCAAATCTGATCAGCCCAAATCTTTTTTTTTTTAGTTGACTTGATCAACGTAATCTGATTACAATCTGGATATGACAAAAAAATGGGATGCCAGTATGAACATCCTTGCACTCCAAACAACACAGCTTCAATCCCCCCACCACACACACCCACACACCCCTCATCTCCCTCCCTATGAGCCGTCCCACCCCTGAGAGTGATTAAATGTTGCTGAAAGACCGTTATGCTAACTAACACACTAATCATTTAATACACACATTACCGCAGGGGCCCCTGTGGCCCAGTCTACTGACAAGGTCCCAAACCACATACACACGCATGCAAACAACCAACCAACTACCACCCCCTCCAAAAACATGCACACAAAAACAAACACACCCCTCTCTGAAGAAATGGTGAGATTAAGTAGGCTGCTAATTAAGACTGGCTTTCAACAGTCCACTCCTAACTTTTATTCCCTGAACAACCTCAATATTGTTTTATCCATAGGCAGTTATGGATGAATAAATGTATACCGTGTATAGACATGTATGGATGGATGTACAAATGTATGGGTGTGTATAAATGCATGGATGCATTACACAGATACACAGAGAAAATCTACATACAGGCTCATCTGCTTATATGACATCTTGTGTCTTTCTGTGCCCACAGAGCAGTTGATGGTGCACACTGCCTGCCTATGGCCGAGGAGCAGCTGTAGACACAGTTAGTGAACTCGAGCATGAGTTGCAACGCAAGTGTGACAATAGATAAAGAGGAACAGTCTGCCAAATATGTCTGTTATAAAAAAAATGAGATAATGACTTGCTTACCTTTACAAATGTATTTATAATACGCATTTATGAGTTGTGGGGGAAAAAGATTTAACCAATATACTATAATTACTGCGTGTCCTTCACTTTGCTGGCATGTGTGCTTTGTCAGAGATGGCACGAACGTAGAATACTGTGATGCATACTGTGTTATTTGTACTTGATTAAAGCAGCAGTCAATGATTTGGAAAACCATCGGGTCCACCCCTGATAACAAGAGGTGCACATGCAAACACTCTACAGTGGTGGAAAGTGCAACAGCACATACACCCACTCAATCCTGAATGGAGGAAGGCCCCCCTCTTTTCCAGATTGGACGAAAGGCTTTTCTCACCCAAAACACAAACTGAAACTAGAGTATGATCAAACACTCTACAGTAGGGAGGATTAGAAAAAAATAACAATATCTGTATCAAGTAAGTACACTTACTATAACTTTAAAAAGGACTTAACAGCCTTTCACATACGGGTCTATAAAACACGCCTCTAGTTAAATTTCCAATGAGACCTGCATTTTGTTCTGAGAAGTCGTCGTGCCATGAAGCATATGAAGCAGTGCGTCATCTAGTCCTCCATTGTTTGTAGAGTGTGTGCTAGTTCTGTGCACACACCTGTGTCTGATTTTAGACCTTGATTCTCTAGTGAGCTTGTTTTGCCACGTCAAGTGGGATTCTCGTCTGTCAGCCCTGAGTGGCACGGTGAAATCTCAGCGATAATGCATGCGTTTATCATTCCCTGTGTGAAAGGCCCTTTAAACTGCCCGATTTGTTCCAGTCCCTTCCCTCCTCTTACTACCTGTTCTGCCTCTGAGATGCACCAGATTATCCCACAACAGCACAGGCTTAAAAGGTGGAACTTCCTTTTTCTTTTGTTCAAAGAATGTGTGTCTGATCACCCAGCAACAGTGGAACATTATGACACATGTTTTGTGGAATAATTTATTTCTCATTAACTGGCAACGAGTGCCACTAAATTAACTTTCCCTACTAGTTTAATTAAACATATGGTTTAATGATTTATTGTTCATGATTTTGATGTATCAATTTAATCGTAATAACATAAAGCCATCAGAATAAAGTGTATCCCGTGGGAATCTATGTATCAACAGTCTGCAGAATTATGTGGAATTTGGCGGCAGTAATGCACATGATCTCTGAAAAATGGCAGCAAAACCTGAATTCTGTACTGAGGACTTCTAAGTCATCGGGTCATATAGTCAATGATTGATGTAAAATTAGTTTACAAGGACAATCGTTGCCAACAGTTTCAGGACAAAATATTTCTTCAGCACTGTCACCATCTCAGGTGCCACTAAACAGCAAGTATTCAAGTTCTCAGTAAAGTCACAAATGATCAATCAATCAATAGTACCATTGAGCGTTCATCATTTAGCCAATGGCAATGACATGAGAAATACAGGCTTCTGACGTCTGACAAACTATGTGCATATAATCGGAAGTGCGTTTGTCATGTTTGTGAATGAGGTCTATCATCTCTGTCTCAGCTTGCTGGCTTCATGAAATCACTGCCATTTGCAATGTGTTTGAGGAAAATCAAACCACCTCAGCCTGATGACCAATGTCAATGACAACGCTACAGTATTGCAGCCATATTGTCCATCTGCACCACCCGGGGTATATTGAGCATCCTAAACATCCATTGCTGTTGCTCATTTCTGTGTAATAATAATGTACAAGAAATAAAATGTGTAATTTGACAAATATCTATATCACTAGATTCTCATTGTGTCTGACATGTACAGTAGGAAACAATTGTTTCTGACATGAAGGAATGCTTAGGGTGGTTTCTGAACTGTTGAAACAATCCCAATACTAGTAGTATGACTGCTTCAAAATTCGTTGTGCGCTTTCCAATGTGCAACAGTGCTGCTGTCTGGCTACAAAAGCTACGTCATATTAGTTACTTATTATTAGGCATTCATTGAAAATGTGTTATAAAAAGGTTAAAAGTTTATAATATGAACCCTCTGGTTCATTGATTGGTTTCACGGTTAATTACAGTTACATGCTCTGCTCTAGTATTGCAGAGAATGGAACCATGCAATGCAATTTACTTGCAGCTGTAGCAAAGCATCATGCTTGGCTCGGTTTTACTGGACTGGCCCAAAAGAAGCAGTCCCTGCCCTGGTTCATTTGGTTGTTTGATCCAATGTAAAGACTATTAGAACAGACGGCCAACACTCCCACGAAAAAAAAAATCATTGACTCGACCAAGAAGTCTCTCACACACTCTCAAGATGCATAACATAACACAAATGTGCACGTCATGAACACCACACACACACACACACACACACACACACACACACACACACACACACACACACACACACACACACACACACACACACACACACACACACACACACACACACACACACACACACACACACACACACACACAGAACATGAACACATGAAAAAACCTTGACAAGCAATGTAAATAACTGAAATAATTTGATACTCTGGAGTGTGGATGTCAAAAACATGAAGTAACACAGAAATATTAGTGAACCGGACTCCACAACACAAGGAATTCACTAAAATGCTGCAGGCCATAATATCAAAAAGGAGCTCTACTAAGTATCAATGAGTCATGAACAGTTTCAATCATTCTGACACTGACATAGTAATTTTGTGTTTAACTTCCACCACTTACAACCACCACTTCCACCAATATAATTTTGTATTATATATGTAATATGTGCAGCACACATGATCAAAACGTTTTCAGATACTGTACATGATTAGTGCACTTTTTAAAACAAGTATTAGACCAGGGGAGCCCAACCAGTAGATCGGGATCTAACGGTAGATCTCGGCCTGATCACGAGTAGATCTCGGGAGATGTGTGTGTGTGTGTGTGTGTGGGGGGGGGGGGGGTGTGAGCGATGTGTGTGTGTGTGTGTGTGTGTGTGTGTGTGTGTGTGTGTGTGTGTGTGTGTGTGTGGATACCAGTCCAATGTTGATATTGGACTGGTAGATCCCGGAGGGGTTGGCTGCTGAAAAGTAGATCTTGGGTCAAAAAAGGTTGGGCACCCCTGTATTAGACCATCTGGATGTCATACACTGAATGAGACTCAAGAGTACTCTGTAGTGATCGGAGCACCTCTAATCTGCTCTCTTAGAGTGGACACTTACAGTTCTGTTCCCAGAACAATGCTGGTTCTGAGAACAGTCAGCCGCCATAAAAGACTATAAAAAGTGTATGTAGCTCTCAAAACAAAAAAGTATCGGCACCACTGGTCTACATCAATGTGTATGTTCATCTACTCCGTAATCTCATGAAATTCCTGCCACGTGTACATGTGCAGACAGAGAGAGAGGGCCCTCTATCCGACTAATTCACTCTAATTACTCTAATGAGCCACAGGTGATGATACATGAGATTGATTAATTAAGAAGGAGGCTCCAATCAGGCGTGACTGATTATGGTGATCACATCCAGAGCAGGCTAAATGAGATAACAGGAGACGGGTGTGCTTTAATTGAGGTATCAAAAACTTGCGGTGGAATTTCTCATACCGTCGACCCGACCACCGATCCAGAGAAAGCTAGGCTGCCAGGAATGACAACCAAGGAAGCTGTTGTTGTGTATACAACATTAAGCTAATCTGATAGCCTCCCTCGGCTGCCAAGGTGAGTGGGAGAGGACAGAAGACCACACACTAGTTTAGCCACCTTACATTGATGGATGAGAGAACACATCCATTACCTGCTTTTCTTGAGTCACACGTAAAGTAAACATTAAACAACCACAACAAAACACAATGTGTTAACTCACAAGTCAATGCATGTTTGTAAGCATGCTTTCCTATATGTTCCCTCAACACTATCTCAAAATGAGGGAACAGGGCTGACAGAACAGGTGTGAGGTAACGGTCATAATTATTAAACTAAAATAAGGAACAGCGCTGTTGAACTCAACACAAAATGACATTTGAAATTAATGCAGCAGCTCTGTGTTGTAGAAAAAACACTAAATTAGCAATGACAATGAAAGGGCAATATGTACAAAAATCAAACGTTTGTGTGGACTAAAATGAGAGGGCCTTCTTCTTTATAGCCCCTGCCTACATTCAGCGGTGTGACACAAATGCTGTCGAACGGATGAAGTTTCCGTCTTTCCAGTGCGTCCCCTAATCTCCCCCTTTATCTCCGACAAGTCTGAAGCTGTTATGTGGTTATGATAGTAAACAGTCAAAGGCGTCTGGAAAGAGGTCTTATCTACAATCTTGGAAGGCCCACCTTTCACAAGCCCCTTCCACCACCTCCAGCCTCCCCATATCCCTTTTCTATCTCCTAGCATGGAGCCGTGTGCTGTGCTGTGCTGTGCTCTGCGTGCCCGGCCCCGCACACTGTGTGCGTGTGTGTGGGGGGGTGGGGGTGGAGCCGTGGTGGTGGCAGCTCAGTCAGGAGCGACAGCCACGCTTGCTACAATGACACGGTACATGATCACAGATCACAGGCACGCCCCCTCAAAACACAGCACAACGGCAGCGAAGATAAGAGCCTACAATCCTGCACCGCATGCCCTGCCTCCCTGTCTGGCTTCCTTCCTCAAAACAAAGCAGGGTGCACGATTCCAAAATGTGCCAGGAGGAGACAAGTTTACAAACCGCACTCTGTCGAAGAAGCACAACGTATCCTAGCCGACTCTGAGTCTCGGTGTTGCTTGCTCACCTGGAGAGGGAAACCAGCCAACTTGTTCTTTTAGCACAAACCTGTGCATTATGCGGCCTGGGGGCCAAATGCAGCCCTTTGGCTGACTACGATCGTCCCGTGACAGGGTACTTGGAAATTAGAAAATACAAATACAAAACAATACCTTTACGTACATGCAAGTTTCCTGGCCTGAATCTGTTGTTTGCAAACAGCCTCACTTTTCATTGCATAACAACATATACTTTTATGTGAGGGTCAAATCGATGTCATTTACTACTGTTACAGAAATGAAATAAATATTACTCAGAATTTAGTTGCTAACCCTTTTGCCCTGGCCCTTCACAATATTTCTCATTTGGCCCCTTGGGAAAAATAATTGCCCACCCCTGCTTTAGCACAAGCATGCATACCTGTAATTCCGAAAAACAGTGTGATGTCTTTAAGTGTGTGTTGGAGTGGGACAGGGGAGCGCACTTCCCTGCACCGTCTAACATTATGGCCTCATTTTTACAATGAATAAATTCTTCAAAACATATCTACCAGCCAGCAGTCGCACAAGAGATGTAAAGACTCACCTAATCCATGCTAGTTCACACCCTGATCAAAAACAGCTCACCCCTATCATCACCATCATCATTATTAAATACACCTTAGTCTAACTACAAACATGATACAATAAACTCTTTGACTTTCTTTTAGGTTTGAATTTACCTAGAGGCCGGTGTTTCCAGACGATGAATGGTGTGTGGACTGTGCACAGAGAAGAGGAGACTGGCATGGCGATATGCTGGGGTGTAATGCGCTGGTGAAAGGGCAACATTTTTCATCCCTGCGTTTACAGGGTGGAACGGCTGGGATATTGAGATCTGAGATAGGATCAGAGGGTAGTGAGCTGTTTCAGCTACGATAAAGGCTGTGCATTACAAAACAGAGCACAGATATAGAGATGGAGAAAGAAAAAGAGAGCAAGTCGCCCCAAAAATTAGAAATTGCACAAGAGAGAAAGACAGAGGGAGGGAGAGAGCGAGACAGAGGGAGTGGGGGCCCAGGGGGTATCACACTTCTCATCCCTGAATTAATGCCTCCATTCTGCCAGGAAGCTATTTGGTGCCACTGAGTGGAGATTGGGGGATGAATGCACAGATATGGGGCTAAAAAATGGAAACTGCGATCATGGAGGGGCAATAGGGATTAATCAGGTCTGGAAGAGAAATGGTGCTCTCAGGGCGGTAGAGCACACATACAAGCCTGGGGCCTGGGTCCAAAACTACTCAATCATCCAATTGAAATCAGCGGTATGTGTGATATCAGATGTACACAACAGGCAATCATCACTGACAAGAACAAACCTAGTGTTATAAATAAATAGTGCATGACCGATAACTGCTGGTAAAGGTCATTAACGTTTAACTTTTTGAAGACAAATTAAAAATGCTATTAGAATGGACAAATGTCTGTGTCTCAAATGAACACTCACCAGGACTACATTTGTGGTGGGAAAACTGCTACAGGAGCAGTGCAATACAGGTACATTTATTTTTTGGGAGTAGATTATGGAGAGTTGGAGGCCATCCATCCACTCGACTTAGTATGGAAACTGAATTTCCTACATGTATTGGAGAGGCTTGCTGTCACAATCTGCTAATTGATATTTGTCATCAAAAAAATCTTTGATTGATTCTAAGCAAAAAATACTGACCTGCGCGATCATTTAATTCTGTAATGTGGCTTTATTCTACAAAAATACATATGTTTTGATAAACCCACATGACAGTCACACCTTGTCGACTTCCTGAAGTGCAGTTTCCAGATTTGTAATGTGGTGTCTGCCTGCAATTTATGGAGTAATTGAAGTGATAGCATTAAACGGTCAATAGCACTAACATATCTAACTACATAAGAATAAGTGTTCGGTTCTTTGTCTAGCTCTTATAATAAATCGCGCCCCCGATTACACAACACAATGCGTGATGTCAGGAACGACACAAGTCATACCTGTTGTACAATAACTGATGTACTCGTAAACACCCGCATCGCGTTTTGACGTTGTTCTGCCACTCTTGTTCGCTTCTTTCACCCTTTCTTACTTCTTTTTCATAGGGTTACAATACAGCTTACATTATATCCCGTCACAAAATAAAAGTTTACATCCACCCCTCTCCATGTAATCATCTAAATATCTTAATAATTAACTAATTATCTTCTTAAAAATCACTAATTCCTCAGTTCATCTGTCTACCATTCCATCTCTTTCCCTTTGGCAGCGGCTACTACATTTCATAATAGCATGTTCCACAGACTCCTCCCCTGACACTAATAGTAATAACTTAAGTCTGTATGGTGTTTTTCAAATAAAATCAAAACAATTTTACTAATTCCCATAATGTACCTTGTCTTCACTTTTCTTTTAATTCAACAAAAATATGCCTTACTTCTCTACCTTCATGCAATTAAGTGAACATTACAGCCTTTCGTCCATAATGGCTTTTGTTCACTTTCTGTTTAGTTGCTTCTCTGCCCTGTTGGAGTTCCCTGATATCATTGGTATATGTATATGTTACAGCCTCATATGGGATATGCCCAAATACATAGTATTGGGCATATGGGTTCAGGAGAACAACTGGGTCTATGTATAATCGACATATCGTTCTGGATTGGCAGTTAAGGACAACTGCCTATCCAAGCGGTTTAAATCGACACTATTGAAGTGAGTCAGTTTCATATATGAGCATTGACGCCCATATTGGACATACCAGTCTGATCAAAGCGCCTATCGCTCCGACTCAACCACAGGCGATGCACACCCTTGGGCCATCGGCCGGAGATTGTCGGCCGGGTGGATTGTTCTTCACATACCAGTGAACTGCAAATGCAGAGGGACAGAGACTGTTCTCATTTATAGTAGGATATTCTATATATACACACCTATATCGTTTCTTCTTTCGTTTTATGTGGTGGGGGCATTCTTTTCTTTATTTAGACAGGATAGCAGAGAGAGGAAATTGAGGACAGTGAGGGAAGGACATGCAATGCAGGTCTCAGTCAGGGACATCAGGACATTGTGATTATGGTCAACTCACTAAGTGGTCAGCCAACACCGTTTCATGTTGATTTTGGAGGATATGTCAGAGAATCAGTGAGAACAAGAATGAGCATAGCTAATCCAAACAGTAATGACAGAATAATTATCCAGCACTGGTCAAAGTAATGGGTAATAATTATACTAATAATTATAGCGTTTATTCTGTATCAAGAGAACGTGATATGAAGCGTGCACAATGAAGGAAGATGAATTGAGCACGGAGGGAAGCTTGTGTAAGGGCTCACTCTCTTGTCTTTTGATTGATCCAAACATCAAAGGGCCCACTGGAGTAATGGGGAGAGAGTGAAGGACAGCTAAAAGCTATTCAGACTAGGCTTCGCTGCATGGAATGACTTGACCTATTCCACACAGCCTACGCAAGGACGCATCAAACCATCAAATTAACAATCAATAGACCAAATGGTCAACTCGACAAGCCGTGCTGTCGACCAGGATACACACCGTATCATTACCATCTGATAAAGAAGCATTAAAACACCGAGCCCAATCCTTTCATGTCTCGTGACAGCCACCACCGCCTGTTAGGCATTCCTTCAGTCTGCTGCTCAGATAGTTTTATGGCAGAAGGCAGCCAATCAACTATTCAGAGCTGTTCTGGAGTGTTTGTCTTATTTCACAGTTTACACGCTGTTTTATAGGTAGTTATTATGGTCACTATGGTGATGCCATACATTTTTTATGGTCTTTTGGTCTGAGGGCATAAAGTAGAACAAACAAACGCACCCGAAAACAAAGACACAAAAAACACTGCTGTGAAAAGCCCCCCTGCCTCCTCCTCCTCCTCACTGGCTCTGTCTTTATCAGTCTCTCTGCATGCCTGCCTATCTCCCAACCTTCATGTGAAACGAGGATAGCCAAACTGACTCTCCTCCGTCCTCTCCCATGTTCCACAACATCTGGAGTTGATCAGAGGGGCTCCTGGACGTTCAGGCCTCTAGGCCTATTAATAACCATAAGACTGAACTCAGGGTCAGACAGCAGTCAGCGGATGGGCTCATGTCTACTAAACAGATAAAACCAACAGTCCCCTCCCCCTCTCCGACGTTGCACTCTCACTCATGAAACACTTAGAAGCCCGGGTGGAGGGTTCAGTGACGAAAGGCGAATAAAGAGCTTTTCATCTCTGGTGCACTCAACATTCCATAATGGGAACTAGTCACCTTGTCCGCTTTTCTGACACAAAATCAGGAACACAAACGATTCTCAAGACATTAGATGAAAACGGAGCAGGGAGAAGTCAAGATGTACACTTCAGCAGTCTTATATACAGACATCTGCAAAACATTTTCTACTTTTAAAAGTTCTCTTCTTTTTGTCCTCTTTTTGTGTGTGTTAAAGGCTATGGAGAATTGCCAGGGCTAATTGTGAAACCGTTTTCTGTGTCAGGGCTTCTTAAGCTGCCTGCATGCTGTATCCCTTCTCTAAATGTTCTATCCACAAGTTCAAGTTCAAGGCAGCTAGTCCTATGGAAGAGAAGACAGATGGCAAGGTCATCGTCTGTTTGCTCCAGAAGGTTATGCCAGTCAGACGGTTCAGGTCAGATCAGAGTCTGTAGGGGTCAGACCACCTCTGAACCCTGGCTCTACTCTGGCAGCTGTTGGGGGCAAAGGTCAGGGAGGGGTTAAAGGAATCGTCTGAGGACATCCAGCATTAGGAACAGAAATTAGCACTGCGTCATTTCTAGATTATGACCCATGTATCAGGTGGATACACAGAGACACAGGTCAGATAGTGCTGCAGTTATGCATGTACAGTGTATGTTGTTTGAAGCCTAGGCAACAATATTAGGAGTAAATTTATGTTCAAGGTTTTAATTGTTAAAACTTTCATCTACAGAATAGTACAAATTACAGTGAGGCCATTACAGTGAGCGTGATGCGAGTTCGCCTATGCAAATGACCGTGACCCCCTAATTACCCCCTTAATTATTCTTAATTACTCCAACATTGCTAAAAATGTATGATTTTAACTTATTAATTTAATCCCATTAGAAAAATGTGTAATATACACAAGTTATCCCGTTTTGATCACTCAAGTCCATAGCATTAGAGAAGCAGTCTTGGCGGTAATGTCACCAATTTTCCGAATTTTACCACATTACAGGCGTCAGTCACTTCCGGTTGACTGTTAACTGTTAATGTTGACCTGCGCTGAGCATTTTTGAAAAATATCCATGAATTAATTTAAATGTATTGTTGAATAGAAAAATAGAATATAATAAAAACAACAACCTTGAACTATCCGATTAATTATAATTGTAGATCTCGACGGATCAAATATACAGGGTTTCCCCACATACAGTATATAAAACAACTTCCTTAAATCACTCTGAATGCCTAGACAACAGCTTATACTGTAGTCATACCATTATAAGTAAACTCCAGCAGGATTTTTATGCAGAGTTGCAAACACACCATTTCCATTCAATACAAAGCATCCATCCAAATTAGAAGACACACACACCCCCCACACACACACACACTCTCACACCTGTGCATACAGGGCAGTTGAATCATCATAATCGGTGGTAGTTTTCTGCTGAGCCCAGCCAGCAGACTGTGTTATTTTTAGAGGCTCGACACAGAAGCAGCCAGTCCAGTTACTCTCTGTGAGTTGGCAGCAAGACCATCGTGGCTCTCACTGCTTTTTAACAATCAAAACGGGAATGAGCTCAGTATAAATACTGTGGAGGTGCATGGGACAGTGACAGAAATAAAACTAACTAAGATTTCCAACTCGTTACGACTCCATTACCGAATATTAGGCTCACGCCATTTAGGTTGGTGGTGTGCATAAACAGCCTCAGCGGCGCTAAAACAAATAGGAACAATAAACTCACTGTTCAAGATACATCAGGATAAATATATAATTATCGGTCACTGCTTCAACCACAACCAAAATCACTCTATTTTCAAACAACAAATTGGGATTTGTAAGGCTACATTCTGGAGGACACCTTTACCAGAACCGGACTGAATTTTACCAAGTGCTTTGATCCAGCTATTTAGTATTTGCTTAAGAAAATGAAGGTAAACCCAAGGTGACATTTAACTCGCAGTCGTTTTCCAAACTAGGCTTGTGGTAAATAACCATGAGGTGACGTGAGAGACCAAAACTGCCATCCTTGCATATTAAAACAAAATACAAGCAGTTGCAAAACTGCAAATTTCACTAAATGTAGAATAAAATGGAAACATGTTGCAAAAACAGAGCTAGACAGAACCTGTGCCACAGGGGCTGACTGTTCCCATCTGATTTGATTGATGCGTCGAGCCTGAAGGCCAGTTATGGATCCAGCAGCTCATGCAATGATTGGCATTGAAAATTACACAGTGTGAGCTATTAGCAGATAGTGAGCCATATCATAATTCAATCCCTACACCATCAAAGTGCACCAATATCATAATTCAATACCTGGACCATTAGCCCGCAGTCACCAATATCATAATTCAATCCTAAGGCCACCACTCCATGCCAATATCATAATTCAATACCTCGCCTATTAAAGCACACCAATAGGACTATTAGAATTCAATACTTGTGGTCAATGATCTAACAGACGGTGACACTGGAGTCGCAGACTGACATGGGATAAGGTCTACAGAGAACTATATACTCAAGCCTTATTTAGCCAGGTAACACAGAGATAAACAGCACTAAAATTAGGAAAGGCGAATGGTTCACTAATAGCGAGCTAAGCTAAAGTCATGGTGATGAAATAAAGGCTAAAATAAGAGCATATAAGAGTATAGGTATAAAATAAGAGACACAACGGCACAATCTTAACCTCACAACATCATATGGGATGATGATGTGTTTGCAAATGATAATGTGCTGTGGTTCGAAATAAAGGCATTAGTTTACCTGCCAACTCTTTCCTATGTTACTGTACAACACAATAGGGATAAAACAGTTAAATGAACTAATCATTTTAATTGATAAAAAGTACTGATTTGAATAAAATTGAATGTCTTACAGGAATGTGTAGTGTTGGGAGATATGGAATTTAAGTTTATGGTATACAATTAGTGTTTAGTTACTGACTGCCTTCTATCCTATGTCCATACAGGGGCTTCTGGATAATTTTCTGTTGTTTGTCAGATTATTGTTTATTAACACACTTCCCACCAGTCTTTTTTATTTTTTAGAGTTAGCTGAAGCCAGTTATTTCCGTGGAATGTATGCTGTTTTGACCAAAAATGCTATCTGGGATAAGGAATAAGAGATACAGGCGATGGAAAGAAATGGATAGAATAGGTGTCTATGGGCACGATTCTGTGCAACTGTCAACAGTACCGTACCTAGCAAGATGAGGCTAGCGATGCTAACGGCCGTTAGCATTAGGTCTGAGCATTAGGTCTGTATCAAACAATTGGACAACAGCTTAGCTTTGCTGAGCCATGAGGCCCATAGGGCAGGATGCCTATACCTCCCTGTTTCTGCAGTGTGATGTACATGTACATGTGAAGTACATCTCCTGGACATGACGCTAGTATGTTGCAGAGACTTACCCCCAATCAAACCACTGGATCGACAACTGTACCAGGTCTGCTCAAGTGTGCAAGCAACATCAGCGCAAGCAGGGCAAAACAAAAAGGTAGGTACAGTATCCAGTAATGCTGCAGGCAATGATTATTTTCAGAATCGATTCATTGGCCAATTATTCAAACGATTAATCAGTTTATTGGGTTATGATAATTATTTAGCCATCAGCTTAAAAATGAATAGTCTTGAATGTAGTCTTATTCTGACTGCATAACATTTGATCAAAGAATATCAACACATGTCAGTTTAAAAGCAACAGTAACTCTTCTAGAACTAAAATAGGTCATTTAAAAATAAATATTCAGCCCATATGTTGTGTTCTTGATACTCTGTCTGAATATTGTTATGTGTCATATTTTGCTTTGCACTTGCTACTGTGCAACTATCCTCAGATTGTAAGGGTAGAGAGAGATGGCTCACCATTCTGTCGTTTACTGACAGATTTGCTATTTATCATGATAAATAGCAAATCCAGTGATTAGTTGACAGTCTGATTAACGAATTACTAAAATAGTTGACAATAACTTGTATAATCAATTAATTACGATTAATTGTTGCAGCCCTAGTATCCAGGCAAGTGCATAAAAAAGGCACGTGCAGCCACGTCAATAATAGGCTTGCGTCGTTGCCCTTTGACTATGCTGTATACAGAAGAAAATAACAGATCTCATTGAAAATTAACTATAGGCGTGGAATGTGTTAAATCACTGCCAAGTTTGAAAGCACCATAATGCCTTAACAAGAAACTTTGTTGGGTTGAGTCTCATCCGACTTCAGATAGGCTAAACTATTTTCATAGGAGACTATGGGCCTTTTGTTTGCAGAATAAAATAAATCATTTGCTTCTACCAGTTGGGCATATTTACAGCAATCATGGGTCATAAATTAGGCTATATGCCTTCAAAAACTTGCCTAAAATTAACACTACATATTCTTCTTTTTTTAGACATTTCAGTTAGCTGTTACACATCTTTCATTAAAACATCAGGTTTGTGGATACAAGAGGAAGTACAGTTAAAATAATGATTATATTTTCTTGCAGACTTGACATATTGACACATCTCCAGTGAGGAGGCCTCACTTCAGGCAGAGCAGAAAGCAGGAGAAGACTGAGGAGACTTAGAGTGCGTATAGCGGTGTTATCACTGATGAGGTATGAGAAGTGCAGCTTATTTGGGTTTCTGGAGCCACGGCCTACCGCTCAGCCTCACTTCAAGTGTTGTAACCTTCATAAGGGAAAGTACAAGCTCTTAGAAAACAGCATGACATAGCCTAGACAGAAGAGAGACCAAAGACCTGACATGCTCTCTCTCTCTCCCCCTGTCTCCCTCTCTCTCTCTCTCTCTGAGTCACGCTTAGTCGCTCACCAACCCCCAACACACAGTGAAACCTCAGTCCCCATGCCAGGTTTTGTCACTGGGCAGAGAACTGTTTGGCTACAGTAAAACCATGACGTGATGCCCCCTTCCTCTATACTCCCCAAGCCTGTGCAGCAACAGAAGGGTAAAAATATCCCACCAGTGAGTCCAGACAACCAGCTCATAAATTAACACTAAAACTCCTGCAGACAACAGCGGACCAGCTGCTGAGAAATGTAAACTGCTCAAGTTACCACTAACCACAGATGTGGAATCAGCTTTCGTCAACCATCCCTAAATTTACCCATTAGGATGTAGTGGATAAATAAATAAATAAATATAGATATAAAAGACTCAAGTCTATATCTAGTTTTCATCCTGGTGACTTTTTAGCCATCTGTTGCAATGGTTAACTCTTTTTCTTAAATGGCTCTAGCGTGGTTTGTTCCAGGAAACATTATGAGGTGAGATGCTGGCTATTAGGCCTAAATTGGGAATGGGGACCAAGAAAAGCCTGTTTCTAATTTACACAGCTTTTGCACAAACAAGGTTTAGGACAGTGATTTCCAACCTGTGGGCCGGAGCCCACTGGTGGGTCGTGAGGATATTGTAAGTGCACTTGCAAAGAATAGCCAAAACACAAGATTTTATGTGATCTATAATAGTATTTTTTTTTTAAGTGTGAAAATGTTATCATGGTATTTATTTTAAATCTTGAATAAATAGTTTTCATTGTGTTAAAGATAAATTAGAAACGTAACATTATGTTGGTTCCATTGATTCAAGCCAGAAATCGATTGAAGAATCATTTCATTGACGATGGGTGTCCCACTGTCACAGCCCACCCATCTGACCACTTAACACGGCAGCTAAGTGGTCAAATGGGTAGACCACGAATAGTTTTGAGATTTTCAAGGGGGCAGGGCCCTAGGAGTCACTGTGCTCACATGAATATGAGCCTGGTGGGAGACTATATGTGACAGAAGAGTGATCATCATTTTCAAATGACACGCAATATTCCAGGAACCTGCTGGACTAGGTAAAAATAAATAAATACATATTTAAAAAGGGAGGAGAAAAAAAAATCAGGAGAGTGAATGATGATCCCCTTTAAAGAAACGGTGTAATGGACAGACAGGGATTAGAGATGTTAAAGCCTCCTCCATCTGTAATTCACTGTCACCCTACCATCATCTCTGAATCTCTGATCCATTTTCTACTGAGTGAGACCTTGCTAAAAGCATCACTGTAACTCCCATTTGGGCATGTAATGGTGAAACACAAGCGCGCGCACACACACACACACACACACACACACACACACACACACACACACACACACACACACACACACACACACACACACACACACACACACACACACACACACACACACACACACACACAGTTGACAGCAGTTTCAAAGCACTCTCTGTCCTGCAACAACCATCTAGCTAGTTTCTTACAGAGGGAGCTGGTCCCAATGATCAAATGGGATTTTAATGAGTATGAGCAGTTTAAGCCTCAGGAATACACGCTACGTTGGCTTACAGCTATTGACATCTAGGCTGTGTTGGATTTTCATCATAAGAAAAGAACAAACAAAAAATCTCTCATTTGTGGGTGCCTGTTACACCCAGAACACACACACAGGCGTAAAAATAAGCACGCACATGCTGTCCATTTGGTGTCCAAAGCAAAAAGAAGCAGAATAACAAGTTTGCTTTTGGACGATAACCTGTGTGCATAGCAGACTGTAATGATCATATCATACCAGCCCAAGATACTCCTCAGAAAATAGATAATAAAAAAAGATTATTCTCTGAAGGCTATCCTCTAGGAGCCTCTCAGTAGGAGGCAGAGTAAATAAGATGTCATCAATAATAGACAGGCAATGTTCTGAGCAGTGTTGCGCATACCAGTGTGCACACACATGAACACGCGAACACGTGCATGTGCACACACACATACTTGACTGATTCCTATCCTGTAGACAGGCCTGCCAACCGCCAGCCTTTTCGCACACGCTCAGATTCACTGTCCTGACTAATCGCTTGTGATAGGGGCCTTTGCCATAATTACCCTGGGCCTTATCACAAACTTATGTGATGCATTTTTCATGTCTAGGCTGCTGGCAGTGCTTTCACTGCTCTGGCAGTCAATCTATGAAAATGCCTGATCTCAGACAAATTTACACAGACCAATTCAAACATGGAGAAGCGGGTGAAAGCAAACTAAAAGGGCCATATTTCCTCATAAAGTTATTAACAAAAAGAAACAAAAGGAAGACAATGCATAATCAAATAAACAGATTCGAAGCTGTGATGATGTGTCTCTAAGACTGCTGACAACACTTGTTAAATGTCCTTTGTCTACCCTCTGCCGAGGCCATCATGACCTAAATAAAAGTTCAAACCCTACGCCCATGTAATTCACAGAATAATGTAAGATTAATGAGGCTACCCGGCATAATACAATATTATGTTGTGACAATAGAAACTAGGCTAGAGCCCCCTAATATTCACAAATTGAGCCTCCGAATGCATGTATGCAAAGTTGAAATGTCAGGGAAAATACAATAGATCCATTGTGTATAGATTTCTGTTATACGTAGGTCACTCAAGCTCATTATATATATACAGTGGTTATGTTATTCTCATGGTGAACAGGGCAGGCCTGTTCCATATAGCCTTTTACTGAGAGGCTAGAAGGATCATTGAGACTCCCCTGTACATGACGTGCATCATTTCTCGAGTTCTTTATCAAAACAATTGGGTCGTGGACTCGTGGTTCTTTCTAAAAAAAAAAAAAAAAAAAAAGGCTTCGTGTCAGCAGCACCAGTGGCTGTCCCGTCCACTTCCACAGACGTGGCACCGACTGTGTGTTAAATGTTAGCCTAAAGCAGTGCGTTTTCAACCAGAGGTCCGGGGACGACCAGAGGTCCGCGGACCACCAGTGGTCCTTGAGAGGGTTCCAGGTGGTCCCTGGAAAGTTGGCATAATAACCAAAGAGACCCTTGGACCTTATCTCTCGGGAGCGTAAATGAATCATGTTATGCTCTCAAGAGTTACAATGTTGTTATGCATTGTTGTGCATCATTTAATTTAGTCTACACAATTCAATAATGTAGAAGAATTGTTATTTTGGTCAACGTTTGTCAAAAGCATGATGTTGTGGACAAAAATCTTAATCGGTGGCAACAAAACATTCTTTTGGGTCTGAGGGGCTAAATGTTATCAAATGGTGGTCCGTGACTCAAATACCAACTAAATACCGGTCTGTAATACGAAAAAGGTCTAGGGACCACCAGTGGTCCTTGAGAGGGTTCAAGGTGGTCCTCCAGCTAACTTGGTTAACCAGATCTAACTATTTGAGGGCGTAAAAATAAAACCAAATGGACCATTGTGTTTACACTCTCAAGTGTTAAAATATTCATCATCTGAATAAACCCAAGTCTACACAACTAGAGAACGTAGAATATTATTAATCATTTTGATCTGTATGTTTGACTGTTTTGTTTCCGAAATCCATCCTGGAATTGTGGGCAAAACCAAAATAAATCAATAATTTTGGGGTCTGCGGGGCTAAAATGTCATCAAATGGAGGTCCGTGGCTCAAATGCTGAATAAATAGTGGGCCCTGGTATCAAAAAGGTTGAAAACCACTGTCCTAAAGTGTATAATTGATCCGTACGAAGCTGCTGTGTGTGGCGAAACAAAAAGGGAAAAAATGGCTGTTGAAACCATCACCACCAATCCCACGTAAATATAAACACTTTATCCGACGCTAGCCAACTACTAGCCGGCAAAATGCTTTCATTTGTGGCGAGTAAAACTTGCCAAATTGACAGTTATAAAAAGCAACAACACAAGCAGCCAGCCCAGGCGGCAATGTCCGCCTGTCTGCACTGAACGGTGTGTGTCACCACAGCGCCACCGTAATGAGTCGCACTTATTTTCCCCCAAATTATCCAACCTTGCAGCGCTAAAGCTTCGGGCTAACTACGGTTACGCGATTGTGTAAAGTTAAACAAGATTCACTCCAAGTCGAAATGGTCAAATATGTTCACAAATAACACCCATTCGGGCTTCTTTTTGGCGCATCCCCGCGGCATCGCCCGGGCTGGCGAGTCCGTCGTAGTGTCCGATCGATGCGAATTGAACAAAGAGGATCAATTTCTGATCAGCAAAGAGAGAGCCCCACTTTCATCAATGGTGAGCAAGAGGTCTCGAATTCTCTAACAAAACACCAACAGAAGCGCTGCTAAAAACCGCGAAACACCGACCCCGATCGAGAAAAACACACCTCGATTAAATACAAAGCGCGACACTTTGAGGTAGAATACAACTGACCTGTAGTTGTTGTAAATCAAAACGCTTCCAATATTGAAACATCGATCCTGCATTGGCCGCCATCTTGAGACATATTGAGACAGGAATGAGATGCTGATAGAGAGCGTGAGGGTTGGAGTTCAGTGGAGAGGGACTGGGCAGGGCACAAAATGCGAAGCGGATCGCCCACGACACAGCCCCTGCCGGTGAACACGTGCACGGAATGGAGTTATATCGAACATGCGCGCTGCCTCAATAACGCCACAACAATGTGGTTTATAATGTTATAGGCTATCACAATACACAGCGAATGCATTCTTTATAACGTCATTTGGTAACATCCAGGAAGGGGGCAAGCAAAGTGCAATATATTTAATTCTATTTGACCAAATGCAATATGTTGTGGTTGTTGTTGTTGTTGTTGTTGTTGTTGTTGTTGTTGTTGTTGTTGTTAAAATAAGAGTATCCGTTAATAACTAACCCAACAAGTTTCTTGTGACTCATAGAGCAGTTTTTACCTTTTATGTGGTAGGTCATTATAACCAGCCTACAGGCTCGGCATATTAATTACAGCGGACGTGGACTGACCATTAAAGAATTGGTAAAAGGTGGAATGGATTTCTTGGCTCATCATTTGTGAGTGAAGGCATTTTCTCTCTGGTTAATGAATGAAGGTTACCATCTGCTCTAATTCGCATTTTTATGAATTAGTTAATGTGGTACTATAAAAGACAATATTGTAATAGACTAATACTAATAATAGTTACAATTGAATGTTACTAGTAATTACTGTATATTTTAAGAACAGAATCATTGGTGTGGATATAATTAACATTTCAGGTGTTAATAGCCTAGATGGCATTGTCGTTCATCTACACTGATAGAACAGCAGGTGTCTGCCTGTCTGGCCTGAGAGCATGCATTATTAAATTGATATTTAATATAATATAATTAATTATTGAACCAGCAGGTGTGTGAGATGTATAAGATATTTGTATGCTGTATAGTATAGGCCTAGATATAATGGTCATTTATTTCAGCAATTACACTTCAATTGCAATCACTAAAAATAATTCCAGAATTTGCCATAGATAATGGTGCTTTTGCATTATATTTTGATACAGATCTCTGTATTTAAATAACCCTTTCATGAGCTCATTAACAGTTATTTGAAGAGATTTTATTTCTGAATGGCATGCTATTTAGATTCCAGATTATTAACTTGTCAGTATTTCAATGGCTTCTTTATTTTGGTGATAGAATTAACCTTATTCACGTGGTGGTAATTTTGGTCCTACGTCACCCAGTGCATGGCTGTGTGAAACTCCACTCAAGCCCCTTTGTGTGGGTTATATATACAAATATGGTAATTATAGGACAAAACATCCACTGTATTGGTCAATGAAAAATTGAAGATTCAGATTGATTTGCTACACATGTAATTTCCTCACGGATTACATGTTTCAGTATAGTGAATGATATTGTAAACCACCTATTGTTTTACAGATTCAACATCATGCATAAATGGAAGTTGCTGCACAGTGAATTACAGCTAAGCCTGATCTCCATCAGTGTTTGCAACTAAGTATGTTTTATAGTTTTGGGAAGACTTCATTCAAGCCTTATTCACCCTCTTCGTTATTGTTTCACAGGGCTCGGCTTTGTGAGATCAGATGCTGCCTGTGATTAACCCAAACAAGAAATACAGGTTTCACATAATTCATGCTGGTTCACTAACTCTACAACATGTCCATCATGGTGTGTTTATTGTCTCCTGCCGTCACACAAAGCAGCTTGATCTAGAACGTGATGTGCTGCTGTCTTACTATTGATGATAAAATCATCATAATACTATATAGAATAAAAGACGTAAGTAGATTCCATACAGTACCATTACTTTTAACAGCCAGAGCCTATATGAGCTTTTAATGTGATGCACCTCCAAATGTGTTTAGATAGTGATCATAGTACAAAGTTAATTTACTAGTACAGTGGGCTTTAAATACATAGTATATTCAGAGCTAAGAAATACATTTCTTACATTTAATACATTGTTGTCGAACTACTGTATGTTCTCTATATTTTACTGTCAGGTTCGTTTTAGACTTAAAAAGCACCATCTGTCACCACAGGGGGTTCTAAATTATTATTCATGATTGAGAACTTGTAAATAGGTTAATCTCTTGTTCGTGCCATTCTTGACTTAATTTACAGTACAGTTCAAGCGCAACTCAATACAAACTGATCACTTACAGTGATTGTAACATGAAGTAATAGTTCACAAATGTTATACTTATACACCATGAGCATGATCATCATCATCATTCGAGTGCCCTTGAGATCTGCGGCACAAGCTGCTTCCACTGGTCTCTGCTGCTCATTGCCACACCTAGTTGATTAGGAGAGAGCTTTGACCAAAGTGAAATCACTGAAGATACCGTCAATAAAGGCTTAAAAGCAAATACACATTATATATTTCTCACAGTCACAATGCAAACAGCTACTAGGTATCAACACAGAATAAGGAATAAGTAAGTTCACCCTAATGGGTCCATTTGCTTCCAATTGTGCACTTTGAGCATATTTTACTGCTATAGCAAACCTTATGTGGCTGCTGGGACTGGGAGGGGTGTGTGAGGAGATGGATGTGTGGCCCATTGGGAGCCGAAGGCAGGGAGCAACACTGATCATGTCAGACAGGCCGGGGAGGCTGTATAAGATCATCATCACCCTGCAGTGGAGTGAATCGCCACAGCGCCACTTTCACACAACCTCTGACCCCCAGGGTACTCACTAAGGTCATGATCAAGGTCAAGGGTCAGTGAGGGCCTCTGTGATCAGGGTCCTCTCAGTGCCCAACCCCCTCCTCCATCCATTTCCTAGCTTCTTCCACTGACTTCTTCTTTCTTTGTATTTATTTCCAGTCTTTTTTTCCTCTCTGGGACCGATTGAGACATCCCATCTCCTGGTGGAGAAAGTAAAAGGGGAAAAAAGAAGAGCCATGGAAAATCGATAGGAAAGATGAGTGAAGAGCTAAGGATTCCAAGGATTTAAAAAAAACAGTCTCTGAGTGCAGGAATGGGTCAAGCGCGTGCACACACAAATGGTACACACATACCACACACACACACACACACACACACACACACACACACACACACACACACACACAGAACGATTAACCTCTAATGGACATGACAGTGTCAATAAACAGTGAACAGATTTACAGAGGAAAGGTGTAAGGTCTGTTGCAGTTTCCTGTGCATTCCTCCATTAAGTAGAGTCATCCTTACAACATGGCTGATAAACTCAGCAGTATGACCTGCAGGTCTGTGATGATCAAGGCACTGAAAATACAAGTTTGTTGCATCTATTTTCAACCAATGTGCAACCCACATCAGGAGGCAACTTCAAAGTAATATTGCCTTCATGAAATGAGGGCGATTTCATTTTAATCATTGTTGACTCTGGCTCACTCACTCTCTTTTCATGTGTTCACATGCTTGTGTTTTACTGTTGTGAGGTGATAGGTGGGCGGCTGAACAAGAGGAAGGCGCATTGATCCTTTCCCACGGATCCAGGGTGTCTGCCACGTGGCTGAATGAGTTTGATAAGAAAGAGATCATTTCTAAGGGAGGAAGGAAGGATAGAAACAAAGATAAAAGTCCAGCTTTGTGTGTTGTCAGTGTTTGTAAGATGAATGATGGTGAACTACAAGACACACTATATCAATATGTTACAGTCTGACTGTGTTTACACATGACAGTTTGAAGTACAGAAAACATCTTTTAGAAAAAAGGAATACATTAAAAAGAAATATAGTAAACTCTGATGGTGTTTAAGTGAATCCAAACCCATGTGTTATTTTATTGTCAAAAATAAGAAAACTCTGATCATGTGTGAGCATGTTTCCAGTTCCAATTTCAGACATGTAGTGTGTATCTATAACTTAGGATGACATATAAGTTCACAATGTTCTGCTTCTAATCCATGCACGTCACCCACAGGGAGGACAGTAAAATGATTGGCTCAAAATAGAACGGTTGAGATGAAAGAAGGAATAAATAATGCAGAAAGAATAATACAAAGCATCTTATGGGGATAACTATTCACAAACATTCACAAACTCACACACACACACACACACACACACACACACACACACACACACACACACACACACACACACACACACACACACACACATGAAGAGAGAATAGATGTTACAGGAAGGAGGCGGACCCCCATGGAGATATACAATCTTCTTGCTTCATCTTGTCCCACCTCGCCTCTTCTCCTACCTTCCCTGTTCCCTCACACAGGGAACCACAGGGACTGTCACTCATGACACTCTCCCATATCTGTAGTGAGAAACATGTTTTCTCCCACATTTTTTTTCAACAGAACTCAGACACAACATTGTCAACCTCCATCTCCCATCTTCCCTTCATAACATAAAATAAAATAAACTTGTATTGGCCCCCAGAGGGAAATTCAGGTGTCACTCTGAGAATGACACAGGATACTACAGACACATACACTGGAGGCAAGTACAACAGGACAACAGCACATACACCAAGGCCCACCCCCACTTGATCAGGGCCGGATTTAGCCAGCCCTACCAGGTTGGGCTGGAAGCAGTGGTTTTCAACCTTTTTGAGACCAGGGACTACTATTTATTCAGTATTTGAGCCACGGACCACCATTTGAGGACATCATATCCCCACAGACCCCCCAAACTAAAGATTTCTTTTGCTTTTGTCTACAATACTATGGCTGGATTTAGGAAACAAAATATACAGATCAAACTATTAATCTTCTACATCAGGGGTTTTCAACAGGTGGTCCGGGGACCACCAGTGGTCCCTGAGAGGGTTCCAGGTGGTCCCCAGCTAAGTTGTTTAACCAGATGTAACTCTTGAGAAATGAAGCCAATGAAATGAAACCAAATGGTTTCATTTAATTGGCTTGGTTTCAATGGTTTCAAGCCAATGAAATGAAACCAAATGGACCTCCATTTGGTTTCATTTTTACACTCTCAAGAGTTAAAATATTCATCATCTGAATTAGTCATTTTGGAATGTATGTTTTGCTTGTTTTGTTTCCCAAATCCAGCCTGGAATTGTGGACAAAAGCAAAATAAATCTTTAGATTTGGGGTCTGTGGGGCTAAAATATCCTCAAATGGTGGTCCGTGGCTCAAATCTTGAATAAATGGTGGTCCCTGGGATGAAAAAGGTTGAAAACCCCTGTTCTACATCCTCTAGTTGGGCTGATTCGATGACGAATATTTTAACTCTTGAGAGTGTAAACATTAAACCAAATGGAACCGCAAGGGTCCATTTGGTTTCCAGTTTACACTCACAAAGAGTTACATCTGGTTAACCAACTTTCCACCATTTAGCTGGGGACCACCTAGAACCCTCTGATATTACCTTTAATTGGGTGGCCAGGATGCACATTTGGGTGGGCTTGCCCCCCTCTAGATCCGGCCCTGCTGATAGGACTCCTTACTGTATGTATCATCGCAGTCTATAGTATGGGGGATTAGTTAAGGGGGAAATGAATAAAGTAAAATCACTTACCATACCTTAAAAAAAAAACTTAATATATCAGAGGTCACTAAATTAACATGAGTTTGAATATCCTTGACCATGAAAGCGTTTATTTACTGTCCAAATATGGCCAATTTGTCAATATGGTTAAAAGTCATAAAGTCATAATTCTAGATCAAACTGTATCTTAATTAATTAACAAACCATTCATGCTTAAGCATGCCAAAGACTGTGCCGCTGGGCGTTGTCTAGTTTGCAACTGAAATATTGTTTATTCGTCACATTAAAAGTGAATAATAGAGTAACAATGTCACTTCTAGTGAACTTGTGCTTGTGTAGGGAGACACCTAGTGGACAACTGGACATTGATACTGTAACCACAGCAACAGTGCCAATCGACTACAACTCCAATATAACTCCAGTCATGTCCCGCGGGAACACTACATTACATTGTAACCTAAGGTTTAAAGGTTTAGAGGGGACTTGCATGGTGTCCTTTAGCCTCTACATGTATTGTAGCATTACTACAGAATCCAAAATGGAACATGTTTATGCGCATAGGCTTGCGTTTAGATCCCCTATAAAAGCACTCTTATTTGTATTTCACAAAATGGCTTGGTCTCTGGCCAAAGCCAAAATAAAGAAACAATATAGGATATATGTTTTATTTCAATGTACCGTTAATAAAGTAACGGAAATAATGACTATAGCCTACTATTGGTTTACGTACGCTCTTCAAATAAATCCGACCTGTCGAATTATGTTGCAGCTAGTCTACTAGGCTACTCGTGGACTACTCGCGTGTTATGCAATCGGCCGCTAGGCTACTTGCTGTGGACCAAGGTGTTTACTCAACCTAAAAGAGCCTCAGTGAGGGCGACCGACAGTCAGCAAGCCCCACAAAGGCCCCATTCAACGGTAATGGGAACCCAGAGCAGGCCGGCGCTGCCACGTCAAATGTTTGAGAAGTGTGTTTTGTGTTTGTGCCTCGGACGACAGCGGACACCACACTGGCCGAACTACTGAGCTGAACAACATTTAGATAATTCATTCAGAACAATGCAGTAATACATGTATAAACCGTTAAAAAAAACAGGGCACACTGGTCCTATTGTTGTTGGCTACTATGTAGGTCACCTGCATATTATCAGCAGGTATTCTTATCTTACCCAGGCCTACAAGAACAATACAAGGGGAAGCAGCAGTGCAGGCAGGTGTTTCAGAAGGGTGGAGCAGTTTGGTGGATTGGGAGGACAGGCAGCTACAGGACTATATCCTCATTTGACCGACCATTGGATTTCCCTTCCTTTTTAACTGATGGATTTGTGGATGTTACGAAAACTTACGATTAGACTACTACTGTCTGTGAAGTTTCTGAAATGTTGATTTCTGAAATGTAATAGTGGCGAGCTGCTGAAGGAATTGCATGAACTCTAGGGTTCCGATGGAATGTGGCACTCACTGGAAACTAGGACGCGTGTCACTTGCAACACGCGGAGCTGTCAGGACGAGCCCCAGTGTGTCACGGCTAAAATCCCACCGCCACGCTGTGTTTTTGAAAACACTACAGTGCTCCTGGGTGACCGTGGGAACGATATGCTTCCTCTTCGTCTTGACCGTGTGTCTCCTTCATCTGCCCGATCCGCTGTCTCAAATGCACATCTCTGTTGCTACCGCCAGTGGCGACGAGGAGCTCGGTCCGGTGACGCTTCTAATCTGGACGCATCCTTTCAGCAGGTACCGCAAACTCCCAGACTGCGAGGCGCGCTACCAGATTCGCGGATGCACGCTGACCGACGACTGGCGCGCGTACCCGCGGGCCGACGCCGTGCTCATCCATCACCGGGAAATCGCGACCGACGTGTGCGAAGTGCCTCCGGAGCCACGCCCCCGCGCGCAAAAATGGATCTGGATGAACTTCGAGTCCCCCACCCACACGCCCAGACTGTGGCGGTTCGAGGGAGTTTTTAATCTCACCATGAGCTACCGGGCCGACTCGGACATTTTCCTGCCCTATGGTTACCTGGTCCCGCTTCCGGTCAGAGCACTGGGTCTTACGCGTGTGCTCCGTGGGCCTTCAGGTCCACCTCACCCCAGACCCCGTCTCGTGGCCTGGGTCATCAGCAACTGGTCAGAGTCTCAGGCCCGCGTGGCGTTCTACTATCAGCTCAGCCGTTACGTCCACGTGGATGTATTTGGGCGTGCTGGACGCCCATTACCTGAAGACAGAGGGACCAATAGTGTGGTGCGATTGGCCCAACGCTACCAGTTCTACCTGGCTCTGGAGAACTCCGCGCACACGGACTACATCACGGAGAAGGTGTGGAACGCCGTGCTGGCCGGGGCTGTCCCGGTGGTGCTGGGTCCGTCCAGGGAGAACTATGAGCGCTTTCTGCCACCAGAGGCTTTCATCCACGTGGATGACTTTCCCACGGTCAAAAGACTGGCCCAGTACCTGTTGCTGCTGAGACGCAACCCAGACCAGTTGCATTACCACTTGGACTGGCGGGCGAGTTACGCCGTCCACCAGCCCACGTTCTGGTCTGAACACTACTGCACGGCCTGTCGAGCTGTAAGGAACGCCAAAGGCAGGGCTGATGTGGTCACAGACCTTACAGGTTGGTTTCGCTCTTGAAGTGTACGTGTCCTCCTCACTGTCCTGACCTGACTCCTACAACATCAAAGGAAAATGAAAGCCATGAGGTGATTTGTTTACTACCCCTCACTAGGCCTCGCGTGCATACAGCTACACCACGAGCGAAAGTGAACGGATCATTCCCTGGGCTGGAGACAATGTGATTGATAAATTGTTTGTGAAAATTGTGTACTTCTACTGCCTGCGTGCGTGCGTGTGTGTGTGTGTGTGAGAGAGAGCTATCTGGGCGATAATCTTTTAGTTTTGCGTGGGTAATAAAATCAGACTGTTGCGAGTTCACTCACAAAATTACCTGATGTTTATTGTACCAGTCTGTTAGGGACTGTACGTTATTTACCGGGGGGGGGGGCTGGTAAACTGGAAGTCCGGTCAGAAAAAAAAAACATGCCCCCCCCCCCACCTCAATTTTTTCCCCATGGCCCTCCCCCCACTTCAATGTTGTTTTCCCATGGCCCTCCCCCTACAGGTAACTATCAGCATTGATTTCCCAATAGTTGTCATGTTTTACACGTGTCTAAAAGAGCTTTTATTTATTCGCGCTGGCCTCTTTGAAAACTATAGCCCCGTTGTGCGATCTCTCAGCTTCGATGGCAATGAAAATACTATCCAGCACGTTCGGTTTCTGACCCCCCAATGTCGCAACTCTACTAGATGGCATGATTCTACCCAGCGCAGCCTGGGTGGAGTAGCTATGTAAGCCTGGAGTATAGACAGAGCAATACAGACACCGTTCACTTCATGGAGCAAAGGGGGACAAACAAACAACTCGTTTTAGGCTACTCACCACAGCTCGACGTGCTGCTTTATAATCCATGCATCCGCCCGTATCGGGCTTTAGAAAACGGCTCTGCTGTCATTATTTATCAAACCGAACGCAGTCCTTGGTAAAAAGGCAAAGTTTTCTTTTCCCTACGTGTGTTGTAAACAAAGCGGTGGACGCCATGACAGGATCTCAGGAACTGCATGAGGAGGAGGAGGGTCCATGCTGCAGATGGACCCTCGCACACGGAAGCGGCAGTCCACCCGGAGTCACGACATTGAGGAGTCAGAAACTGAGCGCTTGAGCGCTGTTCAAATGGCCTGAATAGGGACAAACTGCAGTTGAAGTCAATGTAGAAGAATCGCCATTGGTCTACTAGCTCTATGAGTAAACGTAACTCAGTCTATACTCTAAAGCTCCGTCTTCTTTTTTCCCCATGGCCCTCCCCCCCACCTCATTTTTTTTCATCATGGCCCTCCACCTCATTTTTTTTCATCATGGCCCTCCCCCCCCTACGCACCAGCCCCCCCCCCCCCGGTAAATAACGTACAGTCCCTTAGCTCTGGTCCAGAGCTCCACTGCTTCTGAGTCTGACCTGCATTGGAGCTCTGTTGGTCTCCGTGCATTCGGCCATTACTCCACCCGACCAGCCTCTCTTCTCTAGTGGATATATAAAGAACGTTTTACCTACTCACCAAAATAAACACGTTTTGTGTCATTAGAAAGCCTACTTACCTTGGTGTCGCACTCTTGATAAATTGGACTTTTTGGCCAGAACGCGATCGTTTTTCACTGAAGGAAAAATATTTCCTATGGAACTTTTCTATTGGCAATATCGTAGAGGGCGCAAATCCTGGTTGTTTTTCCGGTGAAAAACGATCGCGTTCTGGCCAAAAAGTCCAATTTATCCGTGTGGTGGGGGGCTAAGAGTGTGACCACCAAGGTAAGTAGGCTTTCTAATGACACAAGACGTGTTTATTTTGGTGAGTAGGTAAAACGTTCTTTATATATCCACTAGAGAAGAGAGGCTGGTCGGGTGCAGTAATGGCCGAATGCACGGAGACCAACAGAGCTCCAATGCAGGTCAGACTCAAAAGCAGTGGAGCTCTGGACCAGAGCTACCAGTCTGTGTGTTTACAACAAGCAATCATTCACGTGTGGCGTGTGCAAGACACACACACACACACACACACACACACACACACACACACACACACACACACACACACACACACACACACACACACACACACACACACACACACACACACACACACACACACACCATGAAAATCTTAGCATGGCAGTCAATGGTTGTTACTGTTCTGCTGATGTGCATCATCATCAGAGTTTTGTTTTATTGACCACACTTGCTTACATCTGCTTTTCTGCTTTTCATCTGCTTTTTGCAGGGGAAAGCTCCTGCAAATATGTCAAGGCAAAGTTTAATACACACCTACATTATATCAAATTAGTTGTGCCAGCCATAGAGGTGTTTTGCATAAGAAAATGCTGGTGAAAAAAGCTCCTGCTGCAAAGGTGACATCCCTGTAAATGTTAATCAATTCAGTCCAGATTTGAATTTAGAAGGCATTTCTAGAATGAATTATTATACAATACATGTTACTTGCTTCTTTACAATGGGAATAGCTTCCTCATGTGATGCATAGAGCTGTAGATATCCTATACCAAGACTTGCACTTGTCTTAACAGGTATCCTTAATTCTATTGTTTTGAGTATTGGTGATCTGACCACAGCTGCATAACATGGTAGTATTTCAGTCAAAGTTACAATTATAATTTTGGCATTTACAAGACGCCCCAGAAAATATCAAAATAGGATCTGTTATAACACATTATCTAAATGATAATAAATAAGTAACATTTGTGACGTAGATGTGAAGACAAAAAATCTAAATTCTGCTGTCAATATCAGTAGATGTAACATGAAGGAACCAATATACCACCTCCTGTCCTGGCCTGTACTAATAGAAGGATGGGAGAGGGAAGTAAAGCTCTATTATCTTGAGAATGTTAGAATGAAACCAAATTAGTTCAAATAATTGTACTTCCAATTTTTCGATGACTGTGAAGATACTATCATAATCACCTGCTCTCTTCTTTCTTACCTGTCTCTTCTCTCCCTCTTGCGTATCACTGCAATGCATTCACCATCAAGACTGAATAGCTGTAAGGTGGAAATATGTCTACAATAGGGTTTGTGGATTACCGGAATGAGTTTTAATGATGGAGTGCATGGTGCAGTTGTTAAAACACAATGAAGAACATTTTTGTGTTAGGTTGCCTTAAATTTACCTCTCTATTGGGGCCCTTAAAACCCTTCCCGTGTTTGGAGGAAGGTCCTGATTTTGTTGTCACTATCAGTTTTACATGTCACTTGTTAGGAGACAAATTTCTCACTGCCTTGAAGGTCTTTGACCCAAGAAATGTAGGGAGGGGGGGATTTGCTATGTATTTTGTGTCTTCTAAGGAGAAGGATATCATGAGAGATATTGTGACACTATAGTGTACTTGATCCACGTAATTAACAGAAGAATCAACAACACATTCCATTCAGTAGTTTAAACTAGTTTAGTATTCTTTTCACACACACAAAGCCTTGGCAAGCAGTTTCTTTTTTGTAAGGGGACATGCAAACTATACTTCCGTGTGAAATGAAATATCACCTTGTGCCATGGCCAGCAGGTTTACTGGTGAGTTGTTGCTTGGCAACATGGTGAAATATTCAATGTATCCATATGAGATAGTGATTCATGGGTGTAGGCAGTGACTGAGAGACGTTGCCGAAACAGGTTCAAGGTAGATGTCAATGAATGGCCAGCCTTTCATGGCTACTCCGTTTGATTTGCACCTCCCAACTACCAGCTACTGGTGATTAACAAAGATCCTTCTCAGGGTTCAGTCAGAGCTAACCTCTCTCCTCCCCTAACTGTGCCATTCATAACCTACATGCCACAGCCTCTGGCTACAGATACAATAATCTCATTTGTCGAGCAACAGATGTTTCTCTTAAAAAACATCCGTTGACTGCAGAGTGAAAAGTCTGTCTTTCATTCTCTCAGGGGGATCAAAGTGACCAGTGTAATCACTATGAAATCTGCCACATTTGTACTGGTTTGAAGAGACATATTAAATTACAGTTGGCCTGTACTGTACTATATGGTGAACCATAAAAGAGCTTCTTTTCTCATACGTCCACACACAACACACTGTTGTGTGCACGCGCGCACACACACACACACACACAGCCTACACATATTTTATGAGGAAGCTTTCATGTTGTGTACATCAAAGTGCCAACAGAAAGCTAAAAGTAAGAAATGTGTATGAAACAACAACCCACCACCAGACAAATAAACAGAGCGGTAGTGTTCCCATGGCAGCGAGCTATAGTAATCTGATGGCTGGTTTCCCATGGCTGTGTCTCACTGCCCCATAGACCTCCACTCTGTCTCGCTGATGGCTCCTGTGATTGCAATCATCCATCTTACTGTCAAATGGGAAAAAAGGGCATGGAAGGGGGAAAGCGCATACACACCATTGCTGTCTTGCTCCCATGTGTCCAGTAAACAAGCCACCCTGCTGTGAACAGAGCCAACACATGGACCACAGGCCCTCCCCATTGGGGGTAGATAGCAGTGCAAGTGTGCTTGTGTGCTTTTGCGATTGTACCGCAGGAGCGAGTGTGTGGGCGACTGGGTGTGTGTCTTTGGATGTCAGGGCCTGCCCATTATACTGTGCGATCAGTCAGTGGGCTATACACTGGGGGAGCTGTGTGGACACATGCCTGATCTTGCTTGTGATCAAAAGCACCAGAGACATGTTCCCTTGTGGCCACGCGAGCAGGGCCTCACATCAACACGTCTCTGTTCAGTAGACAGGAAAAAATAAAAAGGAGAAAAAGACAAGGGGGCGGGGGCCTAAAAGGAAAGGAGACATAGGGGCTTCTTGCAGACATAGCACAGATCAAGGGATATGAGTAGAGGACAAACCAAATGATAGTGCAATGATATATGGCCATATTCCTTGGTTCAGGTAATGTCACTGAATGGAAGGAATCAGCTCTGCACCTTTTACACTGATGCTGGATCAGCTCTTTACCGACCAGATAGCTCCCCCGTGTGGGCAGAGCAATGTGGGAGAAAGAAAAAAAGGGCCATCTGGAGTCTGTTTGTCTTTTTTTCTGTTCATGGGTCAACCAGATGTTTACAAACTTCCCCCAGGATGTTGCTGGTAACCTTGACTACAACAATCTATGTCTTATGTTCTCACCCATGGAGAGGACAAAGTGCAGTGGAGAAAAGTGATACTGTAGAAGAAAGGAGCAAAGATGAGGGAAGCAAAGAAAAGGGGGGAAAATGAGGACAGTAGGAAAAGGAAGGAGGAGGAGGATTTCGTGTGAAATGTCGTCTCTCCTGTTTGTATGACGCATGCCAGTGTTGTGAAGTTGTGGTAGGTACATGGATAAATGGCATTCAACAACTCGGTTTATAGTTGATTGTTTTAATCGCATTTTAGCAATAGATAGACATAGACCTATAGTATACAGAGATTACAAAGCCTTACAATTACATGACAGCAACAAAGAAGGAAATTTTTTAAGTGTCACAGTCAGTCAAGTCTATTATTATTACATTTATGTGTAGCAGATATTACGTAAGGAAGAGAAAAAAAACTATAACGCCATTATTTCCCAAATAGTGAGTCAGGACATATTTGTGAGTCAGGACAGTCATATACAGATTATGGGTCACAATTCTAGTAAATACCATTTTCCTATACATTTAAATAATTAAGTAGTGAAAGAGGTTAAAGAGCCTGATCTACAAGCTCAAAATCTGTGCAAAGCAACGCATTGAGCGCTGGTAGATCTGCTATTTTCACATTGGGTCCCAAGTAAATGTCTATTTTCTCTTTTGGGTCTAGACCTGAAAAGATTGAGAACCACTATATGCTATTTACCCTGGAAATGTAACCCTGATGTTGTATAAAAGAACATGACATCATTAATGACATTTACTACTAACGTTTAATATCCAGTAGGCTAAGAAGATTGAAAAGATCACACTCCTTTCTGAGAAGGCCATACACATTAATAATGCTGTGGTTACTGAAGATGCAAATCAATAATGTGCAGTCGGTTGTCCCTTAGCAACCAAATGCCTGAAGATACATGGAGCCAAGTGAGGTCAGCAGACTCAGGTCTAAACATTATTATTTCAGCGTTTCTTCTTACCTCCCTCTCCAGATGCACACTCTCCTGATACTAATCACTTCAGCTAACTTATTTTAAGCAGCAGTTCTTGGCAGTTTGTCATGTCTTACCTCAGTTTTAACAAGGCAGAGCAGAGAAAGGCAGAGGGGAAGAGAGAATGGAGGAGAGGAGAATGCATTTGACAGGCCAGCAAAAGATAACCCCCGAGGTTGTTCAACAAAAAAGTAGGTAAAGTGTAGGCTGGGTTTGGCTCTCACATGCTAACATCATACTATAGATCAGCCCAGCAGTGTAACTGACATCTGGAGACGTTGTACGGCTGAGGAAAGTGCTGAGGAAAGACAGATGTCGGGTCTCCTCATAACAGTTTATGTGATCATATTTCATTGAACAAGGTTTTTTAAGTGCTACTATTAAAGTTATCTAGACAAAGGGAATACAGCAACATAGGGGAACCATTGGACTGTACATGTACTTAAATGGATGAAATGCTCAGCATCTCATGTCTACGATATTGTAATTTCAAGTAACTGTATTACTACTATTTTTACAGCAAAAATAAGACAATATAGAGTACTAAACAGAGGTTGAGACAAAATATATGACAGAACATCAGGTGTGGAAAGTAACTAACTACATTTACAAGTACTGTACTTTTTTACTGAGGTATTTGTACTTTACTTATATATTTGTACTCCAGATTTGGATTATAATAATACATTTTGGCCATTTGAAATTTTGAAAGTAGCCAATTTACATTGGCTACTACAGCGCATTGTAAGCTTGTATATCTATTTTCAAAAGATTTTTATCCTAGGGCTGTTGAATGATTACAATTTAAATCAGATTAATCTCCGATTCAAAGTTAATTTGATCATGATTAATCACCATTCGAACTATGTCCAAAACATGCCATGCTGTAGAGATTTGAACATTCAAAAAGGAAATCATCTATTTAGATCACCTATTTATCGAAATAGGTGATCTACAAGCCCCGAATGCTTCTAGATCCCTCAAGCTATACTCTATGGCTCTGGTTACAGGGAGACACACAGCTATAGTATACAGTATGTCTCCATAAAACTGTGCTCCACCGTTTTTCCCCAATGAAATTGCTCAGTGGGTTGAGTCAGGGTGCAGTCTGTGCACATGCGTTAATTGCATTTACATTTTTAATCAGATTAATCAACAAAATGAATTTGTGCCATTAACTAGTTATTTTCAACAGCCTTATTTTATACATTTGAAAATTTGAAATATAGAACATTCAGTATAATGAGTACATATTTTTGTAACATTTTCCACCACTGCAAAACATATAATGAAAATTTAGTCAAGCAAATAATAATAAAACTAATAAACATCCCTTACATACACACAGGACTGTTTCCAGGAAATGTGGGACATATGAAAAGATATGATACTATTCTAGGCCCCCATCTTCAACAGTGCCTTAGCCCATATGGCCATATCCCTAAAGACCTTTGACTTTTGTTTGCTATTTTAACATTGTTCATCTTGCCGATGTATTGTACATCCAGCTTGGCGTAACCTGAAATGATTTTTGCCTAGGGGGGGCGGGGTGCCGTGGGAATCACACGGCAGATGAGCTGATCTGATTTCATCTCACTAACGTGTGGTCATCCCCGGCCCCTCCCCTGCACTCCACTGCTGTACTACATGACATCATTTGGAGCGACGCCCACCCTGAAAAGTTGACTCCCCCCTCTAGGCCACTGTAACAAATTAGTCCAGGCTTTCCGTTTTCGCGCAAGACGGACAAAAATGAAAGCCTGGATGTCGAGGCTACTGTACATCTACAAACTGTGAGCTTGTACAAATGTAGATCCGCTATTTGAACTAATTAAAATAGTAAAAGAAAAAAAGCTATAGGGATATGTGTTGTAAGGGGTAAGGCACTGACGAAAATAGGGCTGATATTCCCTTTAAAAAATATAATGACAATGATAACATGAATAATGTTGGCGTCATTATCATGTTTCATGGTACTCCTCCCCCCAAACACACACACACACACACACACACACACACACACACACACACACACACACACACACACACACACACACACACACACACACACACACACACACACACACACACACACACCTTACAGACACACACACCTTACAGACACCACACACTCACACATTTACACTAATGCTCGATTTATACACATAACAAGTTCACAGCTAACATTGCAAAGCTTGTAAACTTTCATAAATCAAGCTTGAATGTAGTTAGTGCCTTCAAGAAAGACCTCGTCTTTGTTTCTCTCCCAGTGTCTGAGGTCGAGAAAGTGTTTGACTGGGCTGAAGGCGTTTAGTCTTAAAAGCAGAGACAGACAGAGGATCCAACAGACCGCTAAGTCCGGCTCCTGATCCTTCTGGGTTCTCTGTATCAACAAAACAAATATACGAAAGGCCCTTCAATGCTGTGATAGAATGAATGAAAATTTGACTCTAAATGATTATCACCAAATAACACACCATGTACATCTTAACCAAAAAAAACAGGAGAGCATCTTTGTTATTTTCAATTTTTGCGTTCAACAGTGTGCATTCTTTCATTATTGATGCACTGCTGGCTATTGTTTGTTTTTTCTTTTTTTTCTTTTCTTTTTTTTTTAGAGAAGTTTGAGAACTACTGATTTAGAAGCCATTTGTGGAATCGGCCTCAGGTCTGAATGGACTTAGTCAACAGTCAGACATGGATCTAACATTCTTAATCTCTATTGTCCTTACCATGAATGCCGATCATGTGTTCCAGGATCAAAACCCTCTCAGCGAGGATCTTCAGAGCCTCCCTGAGCTGCTGAATGCCTTCACCCTGCACGAACAGCACACGATCAGTCTACTTGGCATGGAACATTGTTCAATGTATAGCTCACTGTGATGGAACAACATTAATACTGCTTTCTCTTACCTCAGACAAGCCCTCCCCTGGTTCACCCTTCGGCCCTGGGGATCCCTGTGAATACAGAAAAATAATAATAATGCCAGCAAAATAATAACGGCAGCCATGTGATATCAGGTAGTGTATGTGTGTGTGTGTGTGTGTGTGTGTGTGTGTGTGTGTGTGTGTGTGTGTGTGTGTGTGTGTGTGTGTGTGTGCGTGTATGTGCGTGCACATGTGTGTGTGTGTGTGTGTGTGTGTGTGTGTGTGTGTGTGTGTGTGCGTGTGTGTGCGTGCGTGTATGTGCGTGCACATGCGTGTGTGTGTGTGTGTGTGTGTGTGTGTGTGTGTGTGTGTGTGTGTGTGTATGTGTGTGCGTGCGTGTATGTGCGTGCACATGTGTGTGTGTGTGTGTGTGTGTGTGTGTGTGTGTGTGTGTGTGTGTGTGTGTGTGTGTGTGTGTGCATGTGTGTACAGAACAGATCATACTCACAGGTAACCCTTGCTCTCCTGTAGAACCTGGAGGTCCCTGGTAAATAAATAAAAAACATCATGGTGAAATAAAAAACATCACAGATGTAAGGACATACACACACACTTGCACGCACATGTGCAGCACACCTACATGCTTCAGCGTCTGTCTAAAATGCCTCATTTCCCCAAACCTCCAATGTTTAATCACAGCAGTAGATGAAGGGGATCAGGTTAGGAGTCAGAGGCCCAGGTGACATGGCTCCTCTGATTAGTGAGGTCAGCTCTTGGAATGAAAGAGGCGGATTAGTCATGGCTCGGGGCACAAGTCTTTGAAGAGAACCGTGTTCACCTTTTGCATGTGTTAAAACATTGTTTGACAGCCATGGCCATTTATCAAACATGAAATCAAAATGGTGTTATGATAGAATGAAATACAGTGCATTGAACACACTCATCCAAAATAAGGTCACTATCTGGCAGAAACGATAATGCATTAGTGCTATTGATCACTTTTGTGTAAAACAACAAAAAGTATTCAAAAATGCTTTGGCCAAAAATCCAATGGATCCACTCCACCTGTTTCTTTTCCATTTCTTCACAAATCAGTGCTATTGAACGCTCATCACATGTGTACAATATTGAACCAAAAGTGTTAAAAAGCACAGAAATCTCAAATAGATTCAAATAGATTTACACTAAAGCTAAATATCACGTTGTGACTTATACGAGGTCGCAGAGCTGCAATTCCACCTCAAGTTCTTCAACATGCCATGAAGAAAAGGGACGGTACGGTATGCCTGGGTTCATGTGGTTCAATGATAGTCTCACCCTTTCTCCTGCATCTCCTTTTGGCCCAGGATCTCCAGCCTTTCCTTGTAGACCTATGTCACCCTGAAGAACAGAAAAATACACATTACCTAATATGTAGTGTAGTGTGCATCAATTAAGACATTCACTCCATGGACACATTTTCTTATATTCAATAAATCATTAATGTTCCAATCACAGCTAAGCATAGCATGTGTGACAAATTTCTCTGCCAATAGTTTTCCTATATGATAAAACATTGTTTTAAAAAAATAAATGTCACACACACATATTTTTCCAGTGCATATGGTGCAGTAGGTCTTGTTGACAGATTTGGAAGAGACTCTGAAGGTCTGGTTCCAAAAATGAGCCAGTATTTAATGTGTAATGCCCATTATGTTTACGATGGAATGAATGAGCCTGGCTGGAAAGTGTCCGTGGTTGGACACTGCGTGTGGGAGGAGAGGGTGGGGTTTACAAAGTGCAAAGTGCAAGGTCTATTGATACTCACATCTTGCCCCGGAAGTCCTGGAATCCCTGGAGGTCCCTGTGGTCCTAGAGGGCCTGTCATGTCCCAAACATTAAATCATATGATAGTTATTAAGAGATATAATCTTTCTAAAGAATATCAGCTTGAGCTGTTCTGAAATGAGGAAATGTTTTCCCTGTTGATATTGGTTCTGTGATTTTTACTGTGTGTGACTATTGAACAGCAGTTGGGGTGTACCTGTGGGTCCTCGAGGGCCCAATGGACCTGGTGGGCCTGCGATTATCTCAGGAACCCGAAGGGTTGGATGCAATGGGTTCTCCTCTGGACAACACACAAGCAAGACCTTTATCAGCTAGTTCAGGTTAGGAAAGTAATATGTGGGTCTGCACTCTTCTTTCACAGAAAGATTAAAAAAAGGGCAAAAGGGGCTTTTGTTTGCATGTGGGTTGCCAGTTTCATCTAACCAGGAAAGAAAATAATTTGTTTAGTTCCAATTCTAATATTGTCACGTCATTTCTTTATAACTGTTATAACTTAATAACTGTCAAGGTCACGTGTGATGTGAGTTGTCTTCCATGACTGGCTAAATTTGGTATACATGACGGTATTTTCTCTATTCTAAAGAAACGGGAGACCTCCTTCACCAAACAAACGCTCTGTAGAAATTATTAATTGAGCTTCTTAACACTTATTTCAACAAAAAACAACTCATATACCCTAAAATATTGCTTTCTGTATATTGCCAGTGTGAACATTCAGATCTATACTCGCTGCTAGAAACAGTGGTTTGACAGACAATCAACCCCCATCCTCTCGTCTCCCCTCCCTTCCTTTGCACACGCACGCACGCACGCACGCACGCACGCACGCACGCACGCACGCACGCACGCACGCACGCACGCACGCACGCACGCACGCACGCACGCACACGCACACACGCACACACACACACACACACACACACACACACACACACACACACACACACACACACACACACACACACACACACACACACACACACACACACACACACACACACACACCAAAACCCTCCTCCTCCTTTCTACAAAACTGTAGAGCAGAAAGCAGGTGTGACAGGAGTCGGGGCCTATTTCCCAGAGCTTATTAAAACCTGACTGAGGTCCGCTGAAAAACACATTAGAGCAAGAAATGGATTTACAGATTGTTAAAGAAATGTTTCCCTCTATTTCCCCCACACACCTGCTTCTTCCTGTCTTATTTCAACACATCGGAGCGATTACATTTCCCAGAGCTTGTCACTAAGATCTGAATGGGAACGTACTGCAGCAAATCTTTTAAACAGAAAAATGATGGTGTGCAAGAGTGACCTTGACTAAAAGACGGGTATGCAGAACAATAGTTCATCTGTAGTTCATCCTTATCTAAAGTACTTTTTTAAGATGTGACGCAAAATAATCTAAGGCTAATCTTGAGATGAGTTAGAGATGAATTGAGATTTTCTTTTAAACATATTCTGTAGTTTTGGGTCATATCTTGGTTTGTGATTGTGAGAACTAAGTGGTCAGTGCAAAAGCGTCCTTCTTACAGGCCCCAAGCACTGTTACTGTTTCAGCATTGCTGAATCTTCGCTAAATTCTTTGCTTCGGATCGTGACATCATTGATGTGATTTGCATGACTGTTTGTGATATGTTATAGGTAAAGTAAAACAAGCAGGCTTCACTATCCACAGCAGTACTTTAGTTTGGTTTCAGCTAAACCACATGCATGGGATAGGATAGGTAAAGTTGATGCACACATAGGCTATGACTGCAGTCCACTATACTAAAGGTAGCAGAAGCAAAATTCCCCCTGGAACCAATTTTATAATGTTAGTTTCCCCTTGCCCGGCTCCCTCCCCCAGGAGAGCTTATATGAGTGGCAGAATATCTCCTCCCCTGTTGATAACCAGCCCGGTTTGGCTCTGGGCCTCAGCCCATTCCCCCAGCACAGACTGTTGTGCTGACAGCTAACAAATTAGGCCTGATTTACAGCCAGTTGGCCCCCACAGCCAACATGGTCCCACAGACCCAAATCTACATAGTTCCAGACCCACAGACACAGTCTCTGGCTTATAAAGACAGACCCAGCCAAAAGCTTAATCGGAGCCAGCAGTGCTTGTGAGCTGATGATTCTGGCTTGGACATCTACTGCCCTCATGTGGTGACCACTGAGTATTGAATATGGGATCCCTGTCTACAAAACATTTCAATGTATCTTTTTTAAGTTTACTATGAGAATGGAGACAAATATGATTGCATAATTGTTATAATTTAAAATCCATCTTCAGCCCATTATCAGACCATGGTCCAACGGTTCCAAAAGAGATTTCCAATCTTCCACTGACCTTGTTCCTAATCTTATAATCATATGTGTGATAACAACGTTTGATAAAAGTTAAAGACAATTTAAAGGATTCATCCCCACAGCTTCTACAATGTGAGCCAATTAGCTACTCACTAATTTGTGTATGTCAGTTGCTCAAAAAATCAAACAAACAAAAAAAAGTGTTGTTGTTTTCCTCTGTAGAGTCCAGAGAACAGCACTTTTTGTGACAGCACTTTGTTGTCAACTGCAGACAACCCTTCACTAAGTCCCTCCCCAATCCGTTATTGTCCAATAGGCATGTTAGAACAGGAAAGCTTGAAGTGAATAGCAACAGTTGCTAAACTATTTGGACTGGCATTGGACAGTGACCTCACTTTTTGGGGGATTCTAACCTTTCATATGAGATGGCGGCAAAGTCCCAACAGAACATATTCTGTGGATGTATGTTTCAGAAAAGAAATGACATGAATGCATTAAAGAAAAATAATAAAACTGTGGTTTGGGATTTTGGGACTTTGTTTGACTTCAGGCCAAAATGACTTGACCTCAGGCCAAAATGCCAACTTTATATGCAAGATTTCTCACAATCGGATAGGTGTTGCAGGATGAATGACATAAGGCAGATTCACACTGAGTCTATTTGCTTCAAACTGTTCCTGAATACAATTGTCTGTTCACCGCTGACCATAATTCACATTGCCCTGCCCTTGATTCTTCTGTACCCAAGTACACTTCATTCAACTGTTTTCAATGCCTTCACATTCGATCAGCGATCCGTATTCGTGCACACGTAAATCGGTTCCAGGAATGGTATGCTGCATTCACAGACAAGGCAAGCTACCACAATATCTGCAGTAGCACAATATCTAGTGATCCTTAGGGTGAACTGAGACCTGCCCTTAGTAAGATCATGCCCTCAGCTCTATAGCACCAACCATAGGCAAACTGTTGTTTTTGTAAGGCCTTTGGAGCGAGGGTTCAGGGGTGGACCACTCACCTGACTGATGTACCCCAAACACATCACCTCTGAGTGGGATAGAGGAGTGGGACCCCGGGAGCCCTGGTGGACCAGGAGGGCCAGGAAGACCCAATTGCCCTGGTAAACCTCTCTCCCCCTTAGGCCCTGGACATTACGGAGAAATGCGATAATTATGTAATAATACACAAGGTGAAATTAATCCTGACAAAATTAGTGATTAATGTTGCAGTAGTTCAGCCAGTTACATACTAATAATACAATAATGAACACCTAAGACAAGACCAGTAATGCACAAATATGGACTATGACGCACAGACATAGAGACATTTCTGCCTGGCTTGCATAGTTAGAGTATCTGGATCACCGCGTTATCAAAAAGAACATTGACCATATTCACTTATTCCACCCCACAACAACTATAAACTATCAGCAAAATTGGCTGCCATGTGAATATGTGAATATGGTCAAATGTGTGCATTTCACCTATGGGTCCAGGAAAGCCTGTTCTCCCAGCTGGTCCAGGGGGTCCAGCAGAACCGGGAAGCCCTGGTGGTCCGACAGGCCCAGGAGCCCCCCTTCCTCCTGCAGAGGTAAAAGCCAGGTGACGTCTTATGTTATACATTACAGTTCACATGGCATAAATTCCATCATAAGTTATGCTAAACAAACATTAAAGTCCATGTACTTGGCTAGAATAAATTCTATTTATTTTACTCTAAAACAAAATTCCATAGACTTTGCTGGTGCACCCATTGTGGCAGCCGCATGTGGCACGGGCCGAGTCTCATCCGGCTCTGAGGTAAACAGCTTGGTGATGCAAGGTTTTTAAAGTCTATTCATATTCCAGTTTTAGGTGATTGGTGGTCACCTCATAACCTAAAACTGGAATAATGAATTGCAGTCTGAAGAAGTGAGTTTTCAGACTATGGTGGTAATAATTGGAATGGGGAGATAGGCCCTCATTTATCAAAGGAGCGCAAATTCGTCCCCAAATTTCAGCGTGGGTTTTGGCGTGCACACAAGTCCACACGGCATATATCAAGCGATCGCACACAGCTGATTCCTTCCTAATTTCGTTCCTACAATGATAAATGTGACGGCAGAAATCAACCTGACACGCCCTTGGAAACAGGCCGCTCCTCCGTTTGTTTGCGACATGAACAACTGCAATACGACCAGGAACCATGGTGATGAGGGAGAAAGAATGAATGAATAAAAACTTTCCACCGATTGCCGCCGCCCCCCCCCCCCCCCCCCCCCCCCCCCCCCCCCCCCCCCTCCTCTGTTTCACACGGACACACGGACACACGCAACTCCGTTCGCCGTTGTTTATTAAGTAAGTAAAATAATGGCATGGTATTTGGACCAAGGGTTCATTCGGTTTTATTTTTAGTTTACACTCTCAAGAGTTACATCTGGCTAAACCAACTTTTAGCCTGGGGACCACCTGGAACCCTCTCAAGAACCACTGGTGGTCCTCGGACCACATTAAAAACTACTGGCCTATAGGACCATTTTTTATTACATCGCAGTGAATGGAATAGGCTACAGGTTTGTATTCTGTAGTGTAGGATTAAATCCATGCATTTTTAGGAAGAGCGCACGTACCTCTCTCCCCCTCAAGCTTTCTATCCTTCGTGCAGATCGTTGTACAAACCAGGCGTAGGCTACTGTAACTCCACAGCGGTGCAATCTCCCGCCGATCCGCGATCACGACTACCGAAATTGCTCTCGCAAGCAGCCTACTGTAGGTCTGCAGTTTATCTGAGTGACTGAGGCGAACGATATACTAACGCAGCATATAATATCATTTTAAATAGTCAGGCTGTGCATGTATTTGTCACAAATAAAAGTGGCTTTTATTTTCTTTTTTTCCCCACCGGGTTTAGGCATGTCATCTCGCATAGCCTATATGCCTTTCCAAACCTATATATTTTTTCTGTATCATTTACACTTTAGATACCTTAAAGCAGTTCAGACGATGCTGCTCCGCTTGTTGGACAGAAAAACAGGCAAGGACAAATCCTACGACAGCTCCCGACCTGACGTTTTGTGCGGACGTAGGATCAACTTCAAGTTCATGGTGGGAATGATAAATGTCGAACAATGTGGGAATTCTGCTCTACGCACGCTCTACGTCCATTTTTGGGTGTACACCACGTTGATAAATGAGGGCCTTAATTCCTTTGTTTAGGAGCCAGAAGGGAGACGGGTCTGATATGATTTAGCGGTCCTGCTTTTTTTGTGACAGTTCTGTACTCTGAGCAAGGGGTGTGTTTTTTGTAGGCCAACATCAGTGTTTTGTAGTCTGCGCAGAGAGTAACCGGAAGCCAAAGGGAGCAGAGAAGAGGAGACGTGAGAATTTGATCTGGCTGAAGACTAAGCAGTACTTAAGTGCACATGCTGAGCATAATGTTCAATTTGGGTAGATTGGACAAATGCACTTGAATGGTAAAACCGTTATCACATATTTATTTATTTATTAGAGCATTAGAAGTGGTTGTTTGTCTGTATGTTACCTGGCGGTAGGTATGATGGGGGTCCTACAGGAGTTGGCTGAGGTACGTCCACCTCATTGTCTGAGGACCTCTCTGGTAAATGCTTCACCACAGCAGATGTAGAGGAAGTTGTGTTCTCTAACAGTTTGATCTGGATACACAGCAGGACATCTCAGATACATCTGCACTTTGTAGTATAGTATATGTGCATAGTCTGTATGTACAGTACAGTTGATTAATGAACTGGCTGACTGGTTGGCTGGCTCTGAGACACTATAAATATCAAATTCTCCCTGGGAATTGAGCACTCTTTGGGGATTTCAGGACTAAATGCATAAATATTTCAGTATGCCTTGACTTTTATGTCTCTTATATACATGCATGGAAGGTACAATGTTACCTTGGACTCAATGGCATTCAGTCTGGTGGTCATATCAGTGAAGCTGGTGCAGTTCATACACTCTAAATGAAGAAGAGAGGGAGAGAGAGAGAGAGAGAGAGAGAGAGAGAGAGAGAGAGAGAGAGAGAGAGAGAGAGAGAGAGAGAGAGAGAGAACGTCATACTTCTCATCCTTTAACAAATGTTTTATCATAATGTGAGAGAGATTATGTGGCATAATAATACTATGTATGCACAATATATGCATATTTATATGAGGCTACTAAGAGAGCCTACAAGAAAATTAGATCATTTTAGATTATGGATATCACATAATCCTTTCTTCCTTTTCCACACCTGTCTTTCTTTTATTTTTCCGGATTACAGCCTACCCCATTTTTTGTCTCTTGGCAAAGTAGTATGTAAAACCTTTGGTCATTCCAAAAGACACAAGAACAATGACCATTAAACAATATCAAGGAATTTACAAGCAAATCTTCCTTTAATCATGTCCCTCACTCAGACAGACTAAACACTAAATATTATCACATCTCTCTTCCCATTCTCTCTGCCTTTCACTGTAAAACACATGCATGTATACACATGCACGCACGCAGGCACATCGCATGCACACACACATACACACACACACACACTCTCTTGACTTGACCTGCACAAGCACATCTCCTGAATCGGCATGTTTTCTCTCTGTCTGCCCACTTGCAATGCCTCTCTGTGTACCCAGACACTGGGAACACATTCTCTACTAGATACAGCTGCCATCACCATCGTCTAGGGGTTAGGTTACACATACCTTTCCGCTTGTTCGCTCACTCTCTCGCTCGTTCAATCGTTCGCTCACTCGCTTACTCATTCGCAAGCACAAACGCGTGTGTGCGTTCACACACTGGCACACACTTTGACTGGCACATCCCAATGTGCACCAGTTGCCAGACGCTATTTTGCACAATCTCTTTCACAAACCATGACACTCAACAGTGAAGCCATTAGTTATAGCAAAGCAGACAAATTATGTTTCGAGCGATCTTGGAACACCGCATTTATTCTAAATACTGTAAGAACCTAAATAGCAACCTAGAAGCTATCAAGGATCATAAGCACTGTGGAATGTCAGCTGTCCTTCCCACAGATGGAAGCCACCCATACTGTGGTTATAGTGAGGATACCTAATGAGGTATAATGCCAAGAACTGGGAACAACTGGCACTCATAAAGCAAAACACAAAACAAAATGAGCCAAACTACTATGGTCTGCCAAAATCATAGTCTCTGCCCACAGCACAACAGCCATTGAGGTTTCCCCCTCACAGAAATAGGACAGGATGTCTGCGTGTGTGCATGTGTGTGCATGTGTGTGTCTGTGCACATGTGCACATCAGAATGTGTGTGTGTGTGTGTGTGTGTGTGTGTGTGTGTGTGTGTGTGTGTGTGTGTGTGTGTGTGTGTGTGTGTGTGTGTGTGTGTGTGTGTGTGTGTGTGTGTGTGTATACATCACCCTTGTATGTGGTTGTGCAAGTCTCTGATTGGTCCAGCCTAGAACACATCCATGAACGGAAACAACAATCAACAGCTCAGCCCAAAACACATTCCTTCATCTGCCCACATACTGAGCACTGCTAAACTACTGGGCTAATCTGAGGCCAAAGCGACCCATGTGAGCCCTTTGTTGTGACTTGCTACTGAGGTTTCCCTAATGAGGACAAAAAATCTCATTAAACATGTTTGCAATGCATGTTTGCTCTCCCTAAGGACCACACCTTTCTCATCAGAGCCTTCACATTACAATAACAAGGTTATGATTACTAATGCTGCATTCACATGGAATCAGGCAAACAGCAAACCGGAAGTCTTGTTTAGCGGATGGGAGCAGGACGGTAAACCAAACAGGACAGCACGGCTGCCCAATGGGCATCAATGTTTCAATATGTAATTTTTTTTTACCATGCTGTGGCATCCAGCAGGTTTTGCCGTTTCAATACAGCATAGCCACTGGCTGCAATGTGTGAATGGGGTTCCATTCTTCATCGGTCATTCAACACTGATTTATTGGATGCACTTTGAAGTATAATTATTATAATAGTATTAATAATATATTAATGCTTTTGAGACATGTTAGTGAGGCCTTCACATTTCGAACACAGTGTCATTTTTTCGTCTCCCCAACAAGACTCTGGAATGAGGCTGGGACCCAGGCATCTCTTATTATATCATAAACTTACACCACAGGAAAACACCAGAGCTGAGTCAATATACCATAAATGTGAACCAGAGGAAAACAACAGTGATTTCTAGGGTAGGCAGGCAGTATTTCTGTTTTTGGAGTTGGAATTTAATTATATTGGGTTAGAAAGCCAAACTTCCGTTGTATGAGATCTGATGCAATGTTTAGAATGGGACCACCATCTATAGATAGTGTTTGTGTGCATGATTGCACCAAGGCAACATTAAGAAAAGTTATTTTTCTTGGATTGTTCTCTGCTCATGGGAAAGATTCAGAAATATGTTGTCTTTAGGAAGCCAAATAAATAGAAAGTATAGAGAACTTTTCCTGCTCTATAGGGAAAGGAAGAACCAGGTTTTTGCCAAGTACAGCAAGACTAAATATATGAGACATTACTTGATTACAGCTGATTACAGACAGTACTTGATTAAAGCTGAAATGTCTAATTCATTTTTAAATGTGTAAATTAGCAGTACACACCAGTTGTTATTACTATAGTTGTACATACTGTATATCAGAATCCAAAGTTGCATTAATCAGCAATAGTCCACGGATATGTTGTTACATTAAACTGCACTGACAAAATAATAACACTAATTTCGTAGACATTTATTATTATTATTCTTTTCACATAAAGTGTTTATAGATGTGGATCTTTGGAACAGATCATATTTCATAGTTGTTTTTTGAAGATTGGTTTTTGGCTTTTGTTCCTTTACAGTGAAGACAGGAAAGTTGAAGGGAGTGACAGGGAGAGACATGCAGCGAAGGTCAGCATGAACCCAACATGAACATGCAAGGCCTGTCCGTCCGTCAGTCGTACCAGAGGCCAAATTTACTGACGGGAGATGAAAACCTTCAGATGAAAACCTTCAACCCCCGTCAGTTAGTCACGCCTCCATATTCCGGTAAGTGTATGTATGAAGATCACAACACTAACCTCATGTAACCATACACAGAGAAGACTGGGTCATTACCTAGATCTGTTTCAATCAGCACATCGGGAGCAATTTGGATGAAGTGCCCAAGGACACCTAGATGTGTAGACAGGAGGAGCCGGAATTTGAACGGCCAACCAAAGGATCATTGGACTACCTGTTCTACCTCCCAAGCCATATTTTTGACATGTTCCTGTTCCGACATTCCATATGTTGATCCTTGCCCACCCATTCTTCCTGTTCTGGCATTCCATAAATTGATTTGATCTCATCAGACCTTGTACACTCAAGACATACTCCATTTATGGCCAGTACAGAATTTATTCCATATGTTGATCCCCCATGCCAAAGCACCAGCGGATGTGTGCTTCTTGCCTCAGGGCGTCTTACTCGTTATGTGATCCGCCAGTGTTTAATTTAAGAAAACCATGATTGTATAAGTCCCCATTCATCAACATTCCCTATGGTCCCCACCATGATTGTGCAATTGACAGTAATTGGACAGTAGTTGTTCGAACTTTGAACAGAAGGTTTTGTATGACGCCACATTCAAATGACAGTTTGTCCTTCCCCTTTTTTTTTTACATACTGATACAGACACATACACTACACTAGTTTGTGCGTGCATGCACGCACACACAACCACAAAACAAACCATGACGCACACAGCTATGGATGCTAATTACCATAGACACTAAATACCTGTTCTGCCTGCATGTGGAAGGGCATGGATGGAAGATTTATTGAAACATCTTCCTGGAGCAACTTAAGAGGGACTGTCACACTTCCAATATACACAGAAACATGTGCTATGTGTGTAAGTGAGTGCGCACATGCTGGTGTGTGTGTGTGTGTGCATGTGTGTATGAGTGTGTGTGCATGCGTGCGTGTGTCAACATCACCCACACCCATGTGCGTGCATCCACGCATTTACAAACATACCCTAAACTAAATCATTCTCAGACTGTGGTTGGTCAGTCTGGGCAGAGGGAGGTGGATCGAGCTTAAAACTCTATTTTTGGAAACCAATATGACCAGTTCTCCATTGCGAGACGATTCTGCCCTATTTCATTTAGCTGCTGGCAGGCCACTCTCCATTTTACCAGACAGTGTATCGCTGCAGGAAGCTTTAGCAGTATAGGCAAAGAAAATGTCTACAAAACTGCTATAAAATACTTAAATAAAAGTGCCATCATTCCTCGCAGATAGTGTGGTCACAATAATTTTGTGGTCACAAAATTCCCAACGAGGGGTCGATATTCAAACCCCCACTGCCTCCAAAAAAGCACACTACTCAGCAGGCGTAGTCAATGAAACAATGACAGTACACCCTTGCCAGGAATGTCCCTATAACTTCTCTGCCATTCTCTCATCCATTCAGAATGCATCCAATCATCCCATCACCATCCACCGTCCAACCCTACTGTCAAGAAAACACGGTGAGATTGTAGATCGGCTATTTTTGGCAAATGTTCCCCTCACTATCGCCCCAGTATAGCCCAGAATATAGGATTCTGGGATTCATGTGGTTAACAACAGACACTGTATGGATGCCCTTACCACTTCACAGACACAGTCATCCTCATACTATGAGGGGATGCGATGTGAATTCTGCATGGAGAGACATGCTATGCATGGAAAATGGTAGACAATAGCTTTTGCTTTGAAGTATGCTGTAGCAGTGCCCAGTGAAATTCAGAAGACCATGAGAGAGAAAATGAGGATTGATTACAGCAGACAACACAGACGGACAAAACTCCTGACCTGGTCTCGACTGTCTGGCCAATAAAATCAAACAAATGGTCCAGATAAAAGCCAACGATAATTATTTGTTGTACGACTGTCACCCGTGTCTCAAGCTGAAAGTAGCCAACCTACTTTCAAGCATGACACAGTGACACAGTGGTCAATGACAGACAGGTAGACAGAGGAGAAAGACTGATTGGCAGATGGTACCGCAAAGAAAGACAGTAGACAGGAAGGCCCAAAAAATAGCCAGTGAAAGCTATGCAAAGGCGCATGCAAAGGCGCAGCAGGCGCACAGAGAGACGAACCATCCATCAGCTACACCAGACCAGAGCCGGGAACAGCTGAGCTATCCCATAGCTCTCCCTGGGGTCAGAGGTTACTGTCTGACCTATATTTGAGCACAACCAGGGCTGTAAGAGAGACATCAGTCATATACCCTTGAGCTGCAACGGTTGTGGTCTGAAAGAGCACATGTGGGATACGATTCTGTTTTACCACTTTACTTAAAGGAGCCGAGGGATGGAGGTCTGACAGGGGGTAAAGGAGTGAGATAAGTGGAAAGACAAGAATACAGAAGATTGTGAGCTCTGCAGGGGTTGTCATAACAAAGAAAGGACATGGGTTAAAGAGTCAGGCCAAGTGGGAAAATAAGCGACCTGGATTAAAAATCAAGAAAAGAGAGTGAGATTTAATCTGGGTCACAAAATGCAAGTCGAGGTAGAGGGAGATATAATCTGGGTCATAAAATGCAAGTCGAGGTAGAGGAGATTTAATCTGGGTCACAAAATGCAAGTCGAGGTAGTTGTTGTTTGCCTGAAAATTCATGATAATATCTCCAACAATTGAGACTGATACATTTTGCTCACTTTCACCTTATCCCATACTTCTGAATTGGAGACGGGGATGACTGATTTCAAAGCCTTCACAGCTGTGGAATGAACATTTCCCATGCTGAAAAGAAGAAACGTACACATGCTGTGTGACTACAGTACAATCAGTATTGAACTTATTAAGCCCCATTTTCCTGAACTTCTGTGTAAGTTCAGGAGTCACTGATCCCATCAGGTTTTCCAGAGGGAGGTTCTGGCACAAGTTCTTGATAGTATAGGCAATCTAAGAAAAAAAGGGGGGTAACCTCAAACAAATTGCAACAGAAACTCTTCCACCTGTTTTTGTTTCCTTAATATGTTAGGAATAACATATCAAAAGTCCTAAGAAATCCAAGTAGGGGAACATAGTGAAAAATGCTGAAATAGATGATGTCACAATTTCCGATTTTCGCCTATTTAAAAATTAGATTTATGTATGTTTTCTTAGCTTGTGTCTAAAGAAAATGTTCAATACTTTGCAGAATTACATAGAAACTATGTCTGATTCAGTGAAATGATTGTTCAAGAGTTTTTTTTCATTTATTGCAAAAGGAAAATCTTAATATTAATGCATTTTGTGAGCTAATAAGGGACAAATTTCGTATAGATTATAAAATCAGAAAAATGGTTGCAATAGGGCAAAACAAGTTGCAACAGAAACCCTTTAACTTGTTTTGGTTTCCTTAATATGTTAGGAATAACATATCAAAAGTCCTAAGAAATCCAAGTAGGGGAACATAGTGAAAAATGCTGAAATAGATGATGTCACAATTTCCGATTTTTGCACATGTTAAAACAGATTTATAGAGGTCTTCTTAGCTTGTGTCCAGTGAAAAGGTTTAATAATTTGCAGAATTACATAGAAACTTTGTCTGATGATTTATTTATCTGATTTATTTTATTTTTTTATTTTGGCAAAAGGAAATTCTTAATATTAATGCATTTTGCGAGGGGAAAAAGGGGCAAATTTCACTGACAAGAAATATAGTCAGAAAATGTTGCAATAAAAGATAATACTATAAACATAAATTTAACATCACAAAACGTAAAAGTTACAAAAGCAATGCTGTCATAATATATAAATGATTCAACACCTTCATCATCGCGCCTAATGTATTACAGTTTTTAGTGTTTACATTGTATATTGTAAAATTATCATCATCATCATCACTTCCAGACTTGTGTGTGCGCACCCTGTGTCTTTGCAGTTTACACATGCAGCAGAGCAGTCAATGCTTCTTGCAAGTGCACCTCAGGCTGCTGCAGTTGGTCTTGCAGGTGCATCTGAAGACCCATAACAGTTCCTGAGCTGGAGGAATGTCTGTCTGGATAGGGATAAGAACCCCATCATTCTCTTCCCATCCCAGTTGTTGTGGCAAGAGCACTCATGCAGTTCCCTTCCACTGCTGTATTTGGTAGTAGACACAGAGACTGTGGTACTTTGCTGCTGTGGCTGAAGGTAGCAGACTCTCTGGCTTCACAAAAGATGCCACCTTCTTACAAAAATGCTTGTATCTTAATGCTTAATGAGTCAAGACCCTCCTCAGACTTCCCGCAAGAATGGGGATGGGAAGAGAGTGATGGGGTGCTTATGTAACGCCCGGGATTCGAACTCGGGTCTCCCACCTGAAAGTCCAACACTTAACAGTGGTTAAGTGTCGGACTTTCACGCCAAAGGGACCAAATTTCTTTATTCTGCTCCCAGACCAAAGGGACATCCCATTGGTCCAGGGGCAGATACTAGACTTTAGAGGCCATCACGCCATCAGTGCAGCCGCCTGCTACACTTATCCCCGTCCAGACAGACATACCTCCAGTTCAGGAACTGCTATGAGACGGGCAGATATACCTCCAGTTCAGGAACTGCTATGAGAGGGGTCTCCCTGCAAGACCGACCGCAGCAGCCTGAAGTGCACTTGCAAGAAGCATCTCTTGTAAAGCCAGAGAGTCTGCCACCTTCAGCCACAGCAGCAAAGTACCACATTATCAAGTACAGCAGTGGAAGGGAACTGCATGAGTGCTCTTGCCGCAAGAATGGGGATAATGATGGGGTGATTATCCCTGTCCAGACAGACATACCTCCAGCTCAGGAACTGCTATGGGTCTTCAGATGCACCTGCAAGACCAACTGCAGCAGCCTGAGGTGCAATTGCAAGAAGCATTGACTGCTCAGTTGCATGTGTAAACTGCAAAGACACAGGGTGTGCAAGTGTAGCAGGTGGCTACAGCCTCTGTCGTGATGGCTTCCAAAGTCTAGTATCTGCCCCCGGACCAAGGGGATGTCCCTTTTGGTCTAGTGGTTAAGATGTTGGACTTTCACGGTGGAGACCCGGTTTCGAATCCCGGGTGTTACACAAACACAAGTTTGGTTCAAAGTGATGATGATAAAGATGTTGAATAGTTTATATATTATATATTTATGTTTTGTGAGTTTAAAGTTATGTTTATAGTATTATCTTTTATTGCAACATTTTCTGATTATTTCTTGTCTGTGAAATGTGTCCCATTTTCCCCTCGCAAAATACATTAATATTAAGAATTTCCCTTTGCCAAAATAAAATAAATAAATAAATAAATGAACTCTTGGACAATCAATTTACTACATCAGACACAGTTTCTATGTAATTCTGCAATTCTTCTGTAATTCTGCAGTATTAAACATTTTCATTTCACATCAATGGGGATTTCTGACCTCATCTATTTCAGCATTTTTACTATGTTCCCTTCTTGGATTTCTTAGGACTTTTGATGTGTTATTTCTAACATATTAAGGAAACAAAAACAAGTTAAAGAGTTTATGTTGCAACTTGTTTGGCCCAATTGCAACCATTTTTCAGATTTTCTGCTATATGTGAAATTTCTCCATTTTTAGCTCACAAAATGCATTAATATTAAGAATTTCCTTTTTCAAAAAATGAAATGAAACTCTTGGACAATCATTTTAGTGCATCACACACATTTTCTATGTAATTCTGTAAAGTATTAAACCTTTTCTTTAGACACAAGCTAAGAAAACCTCCATAATTCTATTTTTCACCAGGGGCGAAAATCGGAAATTGTGACATCATCTATTTCAGCATTTTTCACTAAGTTCCCATACTTGGATTTCTTAGGACTTTTGATATGTTATTCCTAACATATTAAGGAAACAAAAACAAGTTAAAGTGTTTCTGTTGCAACTTGTTTTGCCCTATTGCAACCATTTTTCAGATTTTCTGCTCTATGCGAAATCTGTCCCTTATTAGCTCACAAAATGCATTAATATTAAGATTTTCCTTTTGCAAAAAATGAAAAAAAAAAAAAAAAAAAAAAAAAAACTCTGAACAATCATTTCACTGAATCAGACATAGTTTCTATGTAATTCTGCAAATATTAAACATTTGCTTTAGACACAAGCTAAGAATACCTACATATAATCTAATTTTAACATAGGTGAAAATCGGAAATTGAGACATCATCTATTTCAGCATTTTTCACTATGTTCCCCTACTTGGATTTCTTAGGACTTTTGATATGTTATTCCTAACATATTAAGGAAACAAAAAAAGTTGAAAGAGTTTCTGTTGCAATTTGTTTGAGGTTAAACCTTAGATTGCTTGTACTACAAGTTCTTGATAGATTCTGTTCTCCATATCTGCAGAAATTATTGTGTGCGCAGATAGGCATCAGGGTGCTGCTGTGACAAAATGAAGAGGGGGCAGGGGCTAGTGGCAGGGAAATTGCTAACACATTTTTCCTAAATGTGTTCCATTCCGTCATGTGTTAGCGCAGGTCCAATGAAAGTAAACTGTAACTCTTGTGATGCACTGTACAGTACACATTCATTCCAAACCAGACCAATACTCTTGTTCTGTCAAGAGAAATATAGACGTGGTCAGGGTGTCACCGAAACATATTCAGAAAACACCCACATTCCTGCAGGGAGCACGTACCAGTTCAAGCCTTGCAACAATACAATTATGTGGCCACACACCCGAAACATATTTATAAAGCTGTTTAACATAAGAGAGCCAAAAACAAGAAAGACAAATTTAAACGTGCTAAAAGTGTTGGGTTCGCCATTGTGTAGGCATACAAAAGACAAGATCATGTTATCACAAAAAACCCTAAGAGCTCTTTAAAGACAGGAATAGTGAATGATTTATTCCTTTCCATCTCATTGTGTCTTTTTGTTTATGTGATACGGCTCAATGGCGACAAGAGTTTTGTGTCTTAGATGGTATCATGGCAGAGCAGATGAAACAAAAGAACATATATAAAAAGGAGAAGGACAAAGCATCTCTGAAATGGATTCAGATGAGACTCAAACCCTGGTCTCCTTTGTCCTTTCTCTGCGTCTCTGGGGATACAATGAGGAGACCTCTGATGTCAAGCCAGAATCACATCAAACCCAATGGTGATGTCATCTTCAGGGGGTAAGACTCTTGTCTCTGCCTCTTGATAAAACAACTGGTATGAAGTTCCTTTGTGGTGTCAGAAGTGCGCATTGGGTGACAAACATATGGACACACACATGCATGCTGCAAGCATACACGCATGAACGCACGCACGTGTGCGCACGCGCACACACACACACACACACACACACACACACACACACACACACACACACACACACACACACACACACACACACACACACACACACACACACACACACACACATTTTTGTGTTGCTGCTATTAACAACAAAGAACAAGCATGCTTCCTAATGCCAAAATTCTCTGCTACATGTTTTCTTGTTTAGACAAATTAAACCTATTCTTAGACCCAAGTTACTTCCAATGCATCGGAATGCAAATGGCATAAATCAAATCTTTTTGATTTTTTCCCTTTTTTTTACTACTGCAGTATGATCATGTCCCATAATAAAACCTGATCTAAGCATGGTCACGTTTATTAGGGAGGCCTGGTTGGAGAGTGTCACGCTTATTAATTTCAGTGGGGCCACTTTCCCACAGAATCAGCTCTGCTGCTGCCATTGCTACAAGCTGCAGCAGCTGGACCCAGCTATGTTCCCCACACTTACATGTGACCCACTCAACCCTCCTTGTTTTTCTTTCTTTCCTTTTACACGTTTTACCTCCTTGACATTCATTTCTCTCATATTTCCCGCAACTGTTTGCTCATGCACGTTCCTTTTGTTATACATGGTCTCGTCTGTCTGCCTCCACCACTCTTACCCCTGCTAGGCATTGTGCCTCCAGTGTCTCCCTACATCCTCCGTTCACCTCTGAATGTGAAGCAGACTGTCAGTGACATCACCCTCAGTCTGTATGGTCTCCTTATTGAGTAGAACCTGGCCTTCTCTATATCCATATGGAGGTGATTTTCCTTGTGCTTTACCCATTAGAATGTGCAAATACATTTCAGCAAAGGTTAAACAAACAACCAGATTACTTCTTCTCACTCCTGCAACCACTTTGGTCTCAAATGAACCGTAATCTCTGGCATTACCGCCTCGGCGCATATAGCTAAATGTTAATCTTTGTTGGAAAAATATATGGGTGGGCAAATAATGGCTTCTAAAAGCTTTTGTGGTATGTTTATTTCATTAGGATTCATGTATGTTTTCTTAACTCTCTCAAAATCTGGCTGTCCAAGTGCAACAATGTATAATTAAGCAAAATGGAGCTAGGTGTGCGTAATTATCACTAAGAAGCACTAACGCTTTCATTGATGTAACTGTTGTTATTGGAACTTGGAATGAATACATTTAGACATGCCAATGTGTTCAATGGCGTGCTAATTACTGTAATTTCACTTCTCTAAGAACAACCAAGTTTTTTCGATGTGATACCAATTAATGGTCAAATTGCAGAACAGTTCAAACAGCTGCATCATGGCTAGTGCAGTAAACTGCAACCATATCAGACAGTGTATCTGATTTGGAAAGATCTGTTATTGCCTGCATGTTTTTCAGTGTGCTTTTGAGCCAGTGAATATCCAAGAGTAGAAAGCAGTCAAGACAGACAGCCTGACATCAGTCTTCCATCCATCCTCCCACTCCATTTCCTCTAACTGACTCCTGGTGGCTTGCCCCAGGGTGAAAACCTCAGTCTTTACTGGGCTAACAGTCTGCGGTCTGTGGTGTCCAGGAGCAGCACTCCCCGTGAGCAAAATACCCACTGCTTTCCACTTTAACAAACTTCTCCACTAAATGTTTCTTTGAGGTTTGTCTTTCACTTGACTAGCTGTCTAAGGTCATATTTAGACAGAGGGACAAAATGTCTCAACTTCTGTCTGTCTACTGAGCCCTACAGTCAGTGGGTCTGAACTGGTTGGTTGCAAACGCAGTGAGTTTCCATGTAGGCCAGGCAGAAATGTCTGAAGAACTCCATATATGGGAAGTGAACAGCACATGTAAGAAGCAGCATCTTACTTGTGTACTTGTGTATTGAGGCACACACTGGTATGCTGGTGATATTTTTTCTCTAGAAGGATTTCTTCATTCAAATGTAATGAAATCAACCTCAAATACATAACTATTTTCCCAATCTTTCTCTCCTCTCCAATCACTCAGGTCAAACCTCCTGCTCCACAGCATCTCCACCGTGAAGTGGTGGTGCTGCCAGGGTTTTTTAAAGTCATGTAGTTGGTAGATGAAATAATCTGGCCTGATTATCCTGTATTGTGTGGTTTGGTTTGATGTGTGGAAAAAAAGTTTGTAGCTACTAAAATACCTACATTAGAATAAAGACAACCTGTGCCAATGCAACTGCATTGGGGGGGGGGGGGACCTCAGATTGAAATGCAGAGCAGGGGGCATCTATGACAAAAATCAATCAGGCAATATATGACGGCACAGGGATAATGTGTTTTGGTGTGGAATTCTCCTTTAAGTTAACATCTTTGCTCCTTAGCTTGGCCATTAACTATTTGTCTTGTAATTTTGTATTCTTCTATAATAAGGGGCTAAAAGCCACTGCACTGGACAAATGTGTTTGGAGACAGATACAGAGAGATACAGAGGGGCTAAGTTTCCTTAAAACAGAGAAGAATCTTAAAAACAATTCTATAAAGGTCCAGGTACAAAAAACACATCCCACAGCACCCTTTCAACTGTCGTTTTACTGCATTACATGATCCAAAGTCTAATCTAAAGCATGCTCTCAACTTTAATTGTTTAAAATGGCATCTAAAAGCTGACTGCTTCACAGTAGCACGATTGCCAAGTTTTATTACCAAATAAACAAAAAAGTCAGTGATTCCTCCTTGGGACTTGCTAACAAGGCACAGATGAGCAATACTTTGAATCTTTATTTCAATCTTTTAGTGATTTAGAGTAGACACAGGCCACATTTTATAGTGCAATCTCTTTTCTTCACTACTGGAGAAGTAAACATCTGGGAGAATCTGTGATTGGGGTTGGAAGTGTTCTGGATGCTTACCTTCACGACACTCTTCTCCTACAAAGCCAGGGCAACACTTCCACTCCAGAGCTGTCACCAGCCTATAGGCTACTTTATAGGAAGGCCTGACCAGAGTCCTGTAACTGGATTAAAACACAGTGTCAATACAAGACCGCGTGTGCGCACACACACACACGCACACACACGCACACGCACGCACACGCACACACACACACACACACACACACACACACACACACACACACGCACACACAGGGCAATACCAATACGTATCCAGGGACATCGGACAAATGTACTAGATACCGACACTTATGGCTAGGCAGTCTTATTTGGCTAGAACAGTCTTTTCTCTTTGCTGTAGTAAGGCTAGGTACTAGAACAGGGCTAGTCTATGCGTCCTGTTGCATTCTCACTTTTTATACTGCATTTAGATGGAGATGCAATTTATTTATGCATGCCTGCAGGTGGCTAGTTGGTGGTGACCGGACATGCCTGCATAGAACCACTTATGCTCTACTTCCTAGGCCTAATGTGGCTGTTTCTCAATGCGCTGTGAGCTTGTAGATCTGCTACTTTATTAAGTTCTGAAAGACTTTTCAATTTTAAAAAGATTCTAACAAAATCTCAAAATAACTGATGACAGTGGCAAAGTGATTTAAATACCATTGCACATTACTAACTTCAGAAAATTAAAATCATCAACCATGACAACAACAACAACAACAACAACAACAACAACAACAACAACAACAACAACAAAAAAATGAAAACAAGGCAGGTATACCTGATGAGCTTGGCACAAGGTCCAGGCCATCGACAGCCCTGAAATACTCTCTGAACTGTGGTTTCAGTCCCATTGTGCACCTGGCAGGTCACCGTTCTGGATACAGTATACTGACACCAGTTCCTATACAAAGACACAATGTACAGTAATGTACAGATCATACAACTGATAATTTATCTCTAAGGACTCGGAGATAGTGGACGCTGCAATGTGTGGTGAGCACTGATTAAAAAATAAAACATATTCTGTTAATGTAATGTACTCATACAGTGTCAAAAGCTGCCTCAGGACACTTTACATGCAGAACAGAGACCATTGTCCCACTATATGACATAATTTCATTTCACAAAATATTACGATACTGAATATAATATATCATATCATATCATATCATATCATATCATATCATATCATATCATATCATATCATATCATATCATCTTAAACTTAAAACAAATAGTCTATTAACGTTCGAAAATGCCAAAAAACAAAACGGTTTTGCTACACAAACTAAAAACGTATTGTAGCCTATGTATTTAGACTTTAAATGTTGTCTATTGCGTTATTGCCAGTCTAAGCCAAGCGCACTAACCTCAGATGGTTGTGTGATCCGGTCCCCGGCGGTCCGGCGGTGTTGCCGCTCGGTTCTGATTTGATGCGCTGCACAGTCACCCCTGCAGGGAACTGATAGATGAAGCCAGTCCCTACCGAAACACAGATTAAACATGATATCCACACCCACAGCGCGTACAAGGCCGTTATCGTCATGACTTAAACTTGATGTATTCCTTATGATTCCTTATGGAGATGTTCGTGGGGTTACAGCTGCACAGAACAACATTCAGAAATAAATGACAAATATTCCCGAGGTGGTGCAGAATAAAGTGGCATGAATGAACGGATCCTACATGAGCGCTCATATGAGTTTTGTCACCCCCGTTCTCTGACAGAGAGATGAACTATAGCCTGCTTGGGAAAGCAGCATGAACGCCATGCACACACCCCTTCCCAAAGAATAAGGTTTTTCTGACGTTTGACATCCTGCCGAGCTCGAACTAAAGGAATCAAATATCCAAGCACTGCGTAAAAGCGCACTGGAGTTGAGCGCTCAGCCAGGACTACAGCCTGCGTAAAAGCGCATTTATCTACCGTGATGCAAGAAAACAACGAATGCAACCAAACCAACAATTAAATACAACATTCCTCGGCATAGCATTAGAATGGGTTCACCGTTCACGAAGCAAGCCTACAGGCTACTATATATTTGTTTTATTGATTTTTTCCCCACGTAAACCGTTCCACATTATTCACATGCAGAACTCAATGAGTGAGTGTAGTCGACAAAAATGTAAACAAATGGACCCCGCGCCGAAAAGACTACATTTGGTTACTTATTTTTTGTGTAGTCTAGGCTACTATTTAAACAATAGCGCTGAGCAGTCCCGCCCCCTCGTGACTTTGCCCCTGTTCCAGAAATGGATTCCCCATTGATTTTTCTCATAGACTTTTCTAAAATAATAATATATAAAGACAATTACACCACACCAAAGCCAACCCGGGTCGTGACAAATCACGACAACACACACAATCTTTTGGGACAATCAAATCATTTCTAAGAAGAAAAACGAAACAAAACCTGTTGTATCCTGCCGTTTTTTCTTGCTAATTACACATTTTATGGTAATATTGTATGTGTTGTCATGATTTGTCACTGCCCAATTTGTCTCTGCCTGCGACGTAATCATCTTTATTATAGATCATTTTCTAAGTCAATGAATGAGGATTCAACTTCTGGCCAGCGTTTTTTTCTAGCTTTCTTTAGCCAACTTCTGGAACACGGGCGACGTCACGAAAGGGGCGGGACTGCTCAGCTCTACTGTGAATATCCGCAGCTCGTGATGCTTAAAGCACATCACTTCAATCGGAAATGGATAACCGACATGAAAGCACAAGTTCATCAATTAAATACCACTGTGGATGACACTCACACTCATGAAAAGCACTAGGCTACCCATAGCCCCGTTCGTGACACTCTCATCTCGCTGGCAATACTGACTACAGCGTAGCTGTAGTCAGTATTGCCAGCGAGATGCGAGTGTCACGAACGGGGCTAGGCTACCCATAGCAGCATAAATTACCCTGGTATACAACAGCTGGGTGTAGTGTACTACGGTATCCGAATCTGCATAATAATCACCGAGACAGACACCCCAATTTATATTGTTAAATCAATCTAATCAATTTAACTCGGAGAGTGTGTACTACAGACTTGACTGTAGAGTCCGTACGGTTCTACACTCTCAGAGTTTGGCAGACCCATAGTGGTCCAGTTGATTCCAAACTATCATTTAGCTGAGGATCACCTGGAACTCCATCGAGGTTTGTTTTTGGACGACGCTTTCTCAGATTGCCATACAGATGATAGCACAACACAACACTTCCCCCTGCTGTCCAAATAGGCGAATACTACACCCAGAAAGCACACGTGTCCTACTTTTCTCGAACCGCTGTAGGTTAGTGTCAGGGCCATCTACCGGTCCGGTAGTAGAACCCTTTCGACAATCGACATTGAGGGGTCAGAAACAGAGCGCTCGAACGCTGTGCAAACACCCCGGGTCAAACTGGAGTTGGAAATATATTGTTTTCAACGAGGGCTCAGGGCAGCGCAAATAAAAGCCATTTTAGACATGTGTGCAACAAGTTAACCGTTTTAAAGTAGGCCTACTACTGTAACAACAAGTCCCTGTAATGTTTGTTGTTTGTTGTAATACAAAACGATGTAAATTGTAAAACAATCCATTTTCTGCCTACTTCCGGGCCCGGGACCTGTCCTTATTTGTTGTCCCCATTCTCAATAGAAGTCTATGTAAAGAGTCGCCATTGGACTGGTTAAGGAAGTGGGCGGCGTTTGCGTAACTCTGTTTATGCTGTGTCTACGGCTCTGGTTTGTGTGACACTGACAGTCAGCCTTCTCACACATACACAAGCACAAAGATGGAGGCAGACAGTAGTATCCCAGACCCAACAGGAACCATGGATGAAGTAGCAGCAGACACCGAAGTGGCAGAAAGCAGCCAGTTTGAGAACTACCTTGAATCTCTGCGTCTGGAACTGGAAGAGCAGGATCCAGTGTTCATCGTTGCAATCATCGTTGCTTTAGCAGCTGTTGTTATCACATTTGGTGAGGTGACAACTTGTGTTTTGTGCTAAGCTCACAGGCTGTTGACGGACCGCTAGGGAGGCGTGATTATGAATCCCACGTTAGTTTCGGAGTAGATCCGCCTTACCATGTGTCCGATTGGCTCTCAGGCAACCATTGAGCCAATCAGACAAACGACAAAGCGGTTTTATCCCAGAACTAGGTGGGATGCATAATCACGACTAGCTAGCTTAGCATGCGTGTCACATTTCTGTAGTTAAACCTACACCACAATAGATGAATTTCTGATGACAAAAAGTAAAATAAATCTGATGAGATAACTTAAGACATCTCAGCAGATGACGTGTATACAGGTTAAATTAATTGCTTCAAAATAACGGAATTAACAATGATGGCTAGATGGCTAACAGCAGCATCCAACAGCTGTCACTTGCCATTGTCTAGTTCATTTCTAATAAATGGTAATAAATGGCATCATCTGGCGACAAGAACATGGCCCGGGGCTGGTTTTCCATTTATCACTGAACCCCGTTGTTCCCTTTTCAGTTTTCCTGAAGTATATCCTCAGCAGTAAAACAGTGCGCAGTGCTGTGCTGCTGGTTGGACTGTGTGATTCTGGAAAGACACTGCTGTTCAGTCGGGTGAGTTTTTGTGGTGCCACATCGGCTTCTAGAAAAGTCTTACCTAAACCTTTTCATGTCAGGACTGGAAAGGAACCACCGTTTGACGCGCATTGGCCTACAGACGCCCATTTTAACGATATTTCTACATCTGGGACCTCAATTTGTATTGTTAAATCCATGTTAATTTAGTTCAAATGTACACTGGGCATTCCTTTTCAGTGAACCAGTCTGAAGCGGATGTTCAAACACTTCATGTTGTGGTTAAGATTTGTAGTCAGCAGACAGGGAACCTGCCAGGTGGAGTCAGTATTCTGAATAGGTGCTTGCTTATTCCGCCTTGTGGTTTCCTGCTTAATGACAAATCAGACTACAACATGAGGTAAATTATCATCTGCTTCAGAACGGTTCAAACAGCTATTTTGGAAAACAGGCTTTCTTCCTTGGTGGAGAGGACCCCTTTGACATAGGGATCTATACCTGAGCTTTTTTCTTTCCATTGCAGCGCATAGTGTCTGCACACATGCATATCAATTATGACATATAGGCCTGCAAAGCGATATTCACCTGCTACAGGGATTGCTACAAAATAATAAACAGCAAAAAATAACTGTTTAAACACTTGCAGTCAGGGGCGTAATCTCGGTGTAGGCTGCGAGGCTGCAGCCTACATGAGAATTTCAGTAGGATTCCACAAGGGCTGTGGCTTTTCACGCGTCTGGGACGCGAGTTTCAGGGGCAGAGAAGTGGCTGATGGCCGGCTGTCAAATATTCAAATGCTGGCTTTTGTTTGGGTGATGAAGATCCAATCTCTATACCTACACACACACACAAAGACCCGGTGCTGTCTGTGACATCAAGACATCAAGAAAAGTCGGCATTGCTCGGGGTGGGGGGGATGGGTTGTGTGTTTTTTTTTTCACAGCCTACTAGATTACGTCCCTGCTTGCTGTAATGTACCATATCATGTTTGTTTACGACTTTTAGGGTTATTTTATGGACACAAATGAATAAGCCCAATGTTAGCAACAGTGACAAGGACTGTATGCACAACTGTGCTATTACTACTAGTACTGCTACTACTGTAGTACGTCTTGACTTACACCACTGATTATTGTGCAATTCTATTTCTGTAGCTGCTGTCAGGGAATTTCAAGAGAACGCAGACCTCCATCACTGACAGCAGTGCTCCCTACAAAGCCAAAAACGACAGAGTAAGTATGGATGATTGGAAGTTCAGACTCATTAAATTGCTGTTAAATATTGACTCATGAAATTGCTTTTTAACTTTGCTCATGATGTTGTCTGTTAAATGATGTGTGCAGGGCAGCACATGGACCCTGATAGACCTCCCAGGTCACGACAGCCTTCGTCCTCAGTACTTGGAGAAGTTCAAGTCTGCAGCAAGGTAAGGAAAAATGACTACTGGGCATGCCCAAATGACTGGGCATGGGTGAGATCAGGTCTACAAACCCGCTATGCATTATGTAACAAGTTATGAGTTTATAGATCAACTATGGCCTATACAATCATTGTACACTGCCCGCCATAGTACGAGCTACCCGCCATAGTACGAGCTACAAAGTATAATGCAAAGTTAAGTGGTGAATCTAATTAAGGTGGAAAAATGTGGACTTGTTTTTTTTGCTTTGGCATATTCAGTCTCTCTTCTGCCCCTCCAGAGCCATTGTGTTTGTGGTAGACAGCGCCATCTTCCAAAAGGAAGTAAGGGATGTGGCAGAGTTCCTTTACTCTTTGTTGACTGACACGGCGATATCCAGGAATGCTCCCACTCTTATCATAGCATGCAACAAACAAGGTGAAGACTCTCAACTAATAATAATAATAAAATATTTATGTATATATCCCTAAAACGTCCATAATTGCTCTGTATTCCTATTTTTACAGATATCACAATGGCCAAATCTGCCAAACTGATTCAGCAACAGCTGGAGAAAGAGATGTAAGTTACTTAAATCTATTATTTTTAGGTGAATATATTTATATTTTGTCTGATATGTATAGCTTGGTGGGATTGTGTATTTGGTTAATTACATTTCTGCCCCAAGCAAGCAGCCAAGCTCACTGTAAAAAAAAAAAAAAAAAAAAAAAAAAAAAAGTACAGATTGTAGCATTTGGTGGGGAAGGGATGGTGCGTGGATGATGGGAGGAGTGGAAAGGAGTAGTTTTATTTTTGTAAATGTCTATACAAGGTCATGTTGATTCTTTTAATACATTTTGCTTAAACGAAAAATAATATTGTGTTTGACAATCTTGTCTCAAAGGAACACACTGAGAATGACTCGCTCAGCAGCCTTGAGCTCTCAGGATGGTTCTGTTGGTGGCAGTGTTCACCTGGGGAAGAAGGGAAAGGACTTTGAGTTCAATCAGCTGCCCATGAAGGTGGAGTTTCTGGAGTGCAGTGCACGTGGCACCAAAGGCGAGGAAGGGGACGCAGACATCACCAGTGTTGAGAGGAGCCTAGCTAAGCTGTAAAATCATCTCCAATGTCTGAAGAATTTAGGCACAGCCAGGTCTGGGATAAGATGAATTGAATGAAATGAATCACAGGGTCAATATAAATAACTTAATAGTAACTACGTTGACCAGATATAAATAAAATGGATCGTAAGCTTTTTCAGGCTTTCGTAATTACTCAATAAGCCCTGACCCAGCTCTGAACTATGTGGTTCAACACATGTACATTACTGCATTTAATCAGCAGCTGTTTGGATTTCTTTTTTAAAATATTTGTTTCTGGCATTTGTGCCTTTATTGATAGTTGCAGTGACAGAGAGAAGGGCAGAGACATGCTGCAAAGGTCGTCATGAACGGGACTTGAACACATGACACGCTGTCAGGCAAGAGCCTATATTATGTGGCATGCGCCCTGGACATTAGGCCAACGGGCACCAGCTGTTTGCATTTAAGTCAGCTCTGTGCCTTTTTTCATTTTTTTATAGAGCTACATTTTCTCTTGAGTGTTGTGGACTGAACACAGTACATGAATGTATTTGTGGTGACCATTTAGTTTTTGTTCAGATTGTAAATAAAAGGTTTACACAATGTTGAGTCTACATTTTTATGCAAATGAATCATTAAATCAAGGATGACACAGCAAGCATGTTGCCATGTCAAATCATCAAGTACTGTATGATAACTGTACACAAAGTAAACACACTTTCATTGACAATGGCACATTATTTCTTTGGCATATACAAATATTTAATCCAGGTGTTAGCCTGGATTACAGAAACACTAACCCCACCACCCTATGATCATTTTGACCCCGTGAACCACTCCATAATGGTCAAGCTAAAAGCAATTTGATCAGGGAGCCTCAAAGAAGCATACTAGGGCCTTTACTGTTCCTAATAAACGACATGACATCAGCTTGCGACATGCAACTTGTTCCTATTGGCAGATGACTAGGGACTGCTGGTCTCGGAAATGAACAAACTGCAGTCTCTTGACTCCTTCAAACCCACTCAAAGGGCGCCAACGGACCGCTGCAATTCAAAACTGAATTCTGTAAAATCTGAACCCCCACCCAACCCCCTTTCCCCCCAATGTCCATTTTTGTTTTCCCTTTCACCATTACGATTGCCTGCTTTTGTTTTCTATGCAGAAGTGAATATTTTTTTTACGTATCAAAATGTTTTGATGGAATGAACATGGTGGGCCCTATTGTAAACAACAAATGCTTTGTTATGGTGTAGTTCACTCCGTTAACAGTAGTGCATTAAATGCCATTTCTATTACACCTGAATTTCTTTGAAGATTAGTAAAAGGTTAATTTTATCTTGATGCATTTCATCATGTACATAATTGAGTCATTTTCATGACATTAAAGTTTGGTAGCAGATTCAGGTGGGACAGACATTCAGGCCTTACAGCAAAAAGAAGCTGCCTGTGTTATATTGGTGGTATATTGCAATGTTGCAAGTGAATCTGTCGACCAAATGAAACGTGTTCAATAAAAAAGGCCTATGTAGAGCGCCAACGTTGACCAGATCTGCAAAATGTAGAGGACATTTTACGTCCCCCAAAACATATACCCAAATTAGAACGATCACCTTGACATACAGGTCCATTTCAACTAATTAGAATGTGTAGAAGTTTTCTTAAAATATTTTATGAATCACTAAAAAGGATATTTTTAAATAAGAAATGTAAACCATGGTCGTCAAGACCATGGTTTAACTACCCGTATTGTCCCGAATATAAGACGACCCTGGTTATAAGACGATCTCCATTTTTCAAGACTCATTTGTGTAAAAAGAACATTCAATGTCAAATAATATAGTCCCCAAATATAAGACGACTAAATTTTTTAGGATATTTCCATTGGAAACAATCACTGTTTTATATTCAGGCCAATAGGGTATATTATGGAAGAAAATGTTTACACACAATATTCTAATTAGTTGAGATGGAGATGGCAGTAACAAATCTTCTGAGAAATTAAACTCCGCTATCCATGATCATAGAGGTGCTGAAATTACAAACTACCAGGTAGCTTTGTAGAAACAATGTATTCAAAATAATGTATTTCTATGTGGCTAGGAGCTATGGCACAGATAGGGGGTAGAGAGTCAAACTGGAGCTCTGATCTGCTACCACTAGAGTGGGCTCTCCTTTCAGCAGAGCAGGACACACCCAGTTCACCTTGTCCCCATGGCTGAAAGTGAGTCTGGGCCCAGACTTCAGCACTCTGCCCGAGGCTGGTGACTGATCAGCACTGTGACCCTCCACTATCGCGGTCTCCTCCTCCTCCTCTCGCTCTTCTTTTTCATCTTCTTCTTTCTTCTCAGTTTCCCTTTCCTCCAACTGGACCTTAGATGGGGTCTTGCCTTTAAACTGAGACTGTTTGGCCTTTGCCTTGCCCCTGGCTTTCCTTCGATGGCCCGCTGGTGGTTGCGGCTTGCACTTCTCCTCTGGGGCAACAACTGGATTCTGGCTAAGGTCCCACAGGGAAACCTGGCCATCATTCCCCCCTGTGGCAAGCCAGTATGGGTGGGGGAGGAAACTGACAAAGTGGGCCTGCGATGCTCCCTGACTGTGTGCCTTAAATGCACCCTGCTGTTCGAGTTTAGAGCCACTACCAACTCGCATCAGATGCACTCGCCCATCCTCGGCTGCACAAGCCACAACATTCCCACAACTGGCCACAGAAACACAGTGGACCAGAGGAGGGTTGAAGAGCTGACCAGCCTTCGCCTCATGTTGCTCTTCCTCCTCTGTGACTTCCTGTAGGTTGAGGGTCCAAAGGGGGCGGGTTTTCTGCAGGCCCCACAGCATCACCTGTAACAAAGAGGATATTTTAGGTGTGTGACACCATACAATTAACTTGAATGGGAATGTAGGTATTGCGTATGAACCGGTAGGTGCTCTATGAGCATCTGCACACCAAAGCAGGTAAAAAAAAGTCTTTAAGCATGATCATACAAGCGCTTACTAGTATCATTAATTTCACAACACAGTCACAATTGATAATTCCTCACTTGCATATCCAGTCCAGCAGAGACAAGGTTGTTGGGCCTGTGAGGTCGGAAGGCCACTGAAGAGCAGATGTTAGTGTGTCTACGGAGGGTCCTGCAGACTTTCCCCCCTGGTAGCTCCAGCACTCTCACTGCCCCGGAGTCATCAGCCACCGCCATGGATGAGCCCGTCTCATTCAGCGCCAAAGCATTAATCTCTTCCTCTCCTGTGCCATGGAACTCTTCTACAACACCCTTAAAGTTCCGTGGGTCAAGCACGCTCACCGTCTCTCCATGAGACGCATACAGAAGCCCAGAGGCTGCAGGCGAGAACACCAGACTTGTAATGTCCTCTTCTCGAGGCAAGGTGAGATGCCCTACAATGGTTCCTTCTTGGCGCCAAAGTGTTACTTCTCCCCCCTCAGATCCAGAGGCTAGGACACCCTCTGGGCCTCCGGCAGCCCCGACACAGAGTATGGAGGTGGAGTGTCCCTCACACCACTGCCTGGCCATGATGACCTAGGTTTGAGATAACACGGTTACACGAAACAGAAGAATCAAACTTGATCAATCATTAGACATGTTGCAATAAGTTCAGAATCAGAACAGCATTATTAAATACGACTTCCTTAAACAACAATGCTTCGACGGCATCCCAAAACAAACTTGTCAGGCTATTGCTTGGCCTACATCCACATTTTAACCCTTGCTCATTTTGCTTCGAAACTGGCCCCTGAACATTGACAAAGGTTAAGCCTACCCCCACTATGAAGTATACAGTCAATCAATCGTGGTCTAAGCTGTCAAATTTCAAAGGCACATTTTCAAATGAATCGCAGGAGCTACCGGTATCCGCTACTCTAGCCCTAGATATCTGTGATCTGAGAACAAACGTTCTAATCTTGGAGGCATATCTTCCAGTCAAAATATATTGTTCATGTTCAGCGACACAACGTGTTATAAGATAGCAAAAATGTACTATGGGTTTACATTATAAACAGTATCCCGTTTTTTAGGTTCTTATTTATTTATTGTTGCATACCTTAACAGAATTCACCTAAAAGCCGTCAAAACACTCTCCAGGTTTCCATGTGACACCATAGAAGGCTGGCATGCATAATGTCGCGCGTTCAAAATACAACAGATCTACAAGCTTGCAGCGCATTGCATGCGCAACGCCTCATGAGCTTGAATGTTAGCTATTTTTGACGATACCTACCGCTGTACGACGATTTACAATCTGTGTTACGTCGCACATCGATGACGTAGGCTGGCATAGAGTTTCATTCTAACTCAATGGTTTCATTGGCTCAGTTCTCTAAACGGCATGATGATGACACAGTGGCTGTACTGTGTTCTTCAAGCCTCCTTCTGAAAGTCTAGAACCAACAAACAGTCTAAAAAAAAACATGTTTCCTACAAGTTACAGCCACCATTTTGATTGAATGATTTATTGATTGATTGATTGATTGATTAGCCTACTGTCTTGTTTCCATTAGGTAATGGAAACAAGATTGGGAAACAGATTGGGAAATCTGTCTTGTTTCCATTGGGTTCCTCTATAATAATATTGTACCAGAAATTTCCAAATTATATTGCACCAGAAATTTCCAGGCAGAACAAGATACTCTCTCTGTCTCTGTCTCTGTCTCTCTCTCTCTCTCTCTCTCTCTCTCTCTCTCTCTCTCTCTCTCTCTCTCTCTCTCTCTCTCTCTCTCTCTCTGTCTCTCTCTCTCTCTCTGTATGTTGTAAGCGAATGTTGCACAATGGTTTCCATCTCGCTGATTCATTCAAAGCTGTTGAGTGATCTGATGAGTGTGGGCCATTTCTGGGTCACTGAACAACACCCCATACAGCAACCCTGAATAGGGGACCGGGCAAGCCATGGTGGCACACAGACACACATCCACATGCACAAACACATTTTCACACTCTCAACCACAAAGTGTAGCCTAGAGAAAGTGGATTCAAATGCTGACACATAGATTCTCACAAAGCTCACTTCACATGCACCATCAAAAGACTTAACTGTAAGTACACTTTTGTTATCTCATCATGAAAATGTTATTGAATATTAAAATGATTAATATTAGCACGTATCCCAAAAGTATTGAGAGCATATCTATCAATGATCAGGTTCAGGTGGAGCTGAAATCAGAAAAACGTTGGGTTATTAATTTAAACATTGTGGCTTCAAGTGTTTTGAAGCTTGCAAAATTCTTGTCAAAATAGGAAATAACTATAAGGAAGTCTGGTGAAGACCTTGTTGCTCAGAACGTCACATTTCTTGTCTGAAATCGTGTTCATGGGAGCTATGTGCATACAGTAGAAATACAGTATCATGCATTTAGATGACTTAAACATGCTTTCTGTACAATAGTTTCAGCAGACTAATTGAGACCAACATACCTGTACTGTATGTACATTTTTAAATAATCATTCACATTCAGGATGTTGTACATTATATTCCTGTGTCTCATCAAGTCCATATAAATTTCCATCTTGTACCATTAGTACAAGATGGTAGTTAAGTAAACTGCAATTTGTGGAAATGGATATGGCATGTACAAATTTCAATGCGTGAAAAATAAATGTAAAAATTGATCTAATAATAATTATTATCATTATTTAATAATAATTGGTATATCACATCAAAATCCAACTAGTCTTATATTGTCAGAATAATTCATTACACTATTCTTGTTTTATTTTCAGCTGCCGTGAATCAAACATCACAAAGGATTTCTTAAAATCACTGCACAATGAAGCTATCTTACATATAGTTCAGGGACATACATAAAGTATACACTGATATGGCGATTATTTTGACACCAGTTTCTCAATCAATGTTGAAGAGAAAACTTCATTGAGGATTTCATTACAACACAGGCACGCGCACGCACGCACACACACACGCACGCACACACACGCACGCACACGGTAGAATATGAGATCGGCGCATTTTCCAGCAAGGTCTGTGCTGTTCCGTAAGGAGGATAATGGAATCACATACCGAGTTCCTGCACTGCTCTACCTCCATCGCTCCAATTTCTTCCTGGCCTTCTGTGAGGAGAGACTCAGCCCCTCTGACTCCCAGGCCCACCTGCTGGTCATGAAGAAAGGAACCTTCTATAGAAACTATGTGGAGGTTAGTGTAGCTACCTTTTGGTCAGGATATGGCCCTCATAATGGTCTTGGATTTGGTCTGAGGTTTTCCTACAGTGCAACAGCAACACATTGCATAGTCGTAATGTGCACATTGAGCTAGGCTGACTACATGAACATGGAGTGATAGCCTTTTGTCAATTGTCATAATGTGAAAGATGTTAACAGCAAGCGGTTAATACAAGAAAAATTATATCACAGCATGACCCTTCCTTTATCCGTTAGTGTTTGGTATCCAACCTCCTTTTGCCTTTTAACAGACTTTTTTTCTCCCTTCTTTCTTTCTACCTTTTCGCTTGCCAATGTACTGTATTTTGTCTTGCCTATTTATTGGCTCACTTCTGAATCCTTTGTGCCTTATCTTGCATCCCAGTGGGACGACATGCGTGTTTTGGGGACAGCTTATCTGCCGGGCCACCGGTCCATGAACCCATGCCCCGTGTACGATGAGTTCACAGGTACCCTCTTCCTGTTCTTCATTGCTGTACTGGGCCACACCTCTGAGGCATTCCAGCTTGCGACAGGAAAGAACGTCACACGGCTCTGCTACGTGTCCAGCACTGACCATGGGGACACCTGGGGACCTGTGAATGACCTCACCAAAAAGGTCATAGGGGACACCATTAAAGGTAAGAAAGGGTAATCCTATATTTGTATGGTACAAAAAAAAAACGTGTAATGAAAAACATAAGAAAATAAAAAATGTTATGGATCTGAAACTGTAACCCCTCCTTCTCCTTGCAGAATGGGCTACTTTTGCTCTGGGACCTGGTCATGGCATCCAGTTGAAGTCTGGTCGCCTGCTGGTTCCAGCCTACGCTTACCACATCGACTGTAAAGAGTGCTTTGGCCAGTTCTGCCAGACCACTCCACGTGCTTTCTGTTTCCACAGCGACACCCACGGACGCACCTGGCAGTTTGGGGAGCTGGTGCCAGGTCCAGAGAGTGTAGAGTGTCAGGTTGTGTCTGTGGACGAGGAGGATGGGTCCAACGTGTTGTATTGTAATGCACGCAGCCCGTTGGGCTGCAGGGTGCAGGCTCTCAGTCTGGATAATGGAGCAGTGTTTCAGAATGGACAGCTAGTGCAGCGGCTTGTGGAGCCTCGAAATGGTTGTCATGGTAGCATTGTGGGATTCCCCGCTCCTATACATTTACATCAACCCCAAACTCATTTACCTCTTCATCACAGACAGTCCCGACACTGGAAAACCTTGAGTCTCTCCCCTCTAGAGTCCTCTTACAGGACAACTGCACATACCACCCTAACACCCTCTGTTAAACCCTCAACCACTCCCACATCCATTAGCACCACCATCCCAACTACCACAACAACCCAGGCCCGTACATCCACACTAATCACTACTAATCGGTCACATAATCCTAGGTCACCCCAGAACTTCCTCACTCCGACCTGGGTGGCATACTCCCATCCAACATGGCCTAATGTACGCAAGGACCTGGGCGTTTACCTCAGCTTGTTTCCCCGTGACCCAGACAGCTGGCGTGGTCCCTGGGTGATCTACGAGGGTCCCAGTGCATACTCCGACCTAGCCTATCTGGAACTACCACCCTCCCCTGGTGCCCCTCCTGTCGTCGCCTTTGCCTGCCTGTTTGAGTGTGGCACCAGGACAGCTTATGATGAAATTTCTTTCAGCATCTTCACCCTCTATGAGCTTATCGATAACCTCCCCCAGAACAGGCTCACTGGAGGTGAAAGTCAGTTCTACAGCAGAAAGCAGACCCATGGCAGAAAACCACAGGAAGCTAAATTCCCTATGACAAGCCAGAGATATAGAACACATAAGGCTCAAAGTACAACACATCCCAGAGAGGTGTCACAGTTTAGAAACAAGAGTGAGAAGAGCAAACTAAGTGAGCTGTGCTGTGTCTCTTAACTGTAGCTTCAATAACTGGCATTTTAAAATAGATGAAGTTATGAATTACTGATATATATATACTGTAAACTGTGAAAAGTGTTCTCTAATGCAAACCCTCAGTTAGGGTGGCAGTTTCCTATATTCTATAGTCTTGTGGTGCTTCTCGCACTATGGCCAATATAACTGCTTGACACATGTGACCAGTTAATCAGTTATATTATTCATTTGTCCATGATGATCCTTTTTTCCAGTATTGACGTTCAGTTAAACTGAACAGAAATTCTGGGCATTCTGTTTGACAGGCCACATCCACTTAAACACCCATCCTCTTTAGAGTCCAATCAGAGTGAAAAATCCATCCATAGAAAGGGGTCAACCTTTTCACGCAGGTTTGTGCAAAGGTGTTTGTAATTGCTTGAAATGTCTTAAAATTGATAAATGGGGAGAAAAATACGACCTCCTTGGCTGTCAGAGATAACAATTTATACCATAGGCACATGAATCACATGACAACGACATGTATTGGGATTAAAACAATTTGTAGACTCAATAATGATGCACTATGGCAACAACAAACATGTGCCTTCTGTTTGGGTATAGTTAGTATAGTAATAAAGGGAATGTCTGGTCTTCGGTGTAGTGTATGATTCATTGATGAGCTTTGAGTTCTCGATGTCGAGATTTTGTCTTAGTGATTTGTGATCAGCTACTGTATTGGCTTTGGACAGCACCCCAAGGGTTTGTTAATAAAGTTTTGTTTATTACCTGTACTATTGTCTTGAGCTTAGAGGGCTGTGAGATTATACATGTTTTAAAGTGAAAACAGATTATACTAAGATCTGGATTTCAGGTCTATTCCTCCACATACCATTTGTTGGTGATTTGTGTTCTCATTATGAACATTTTGACATTATATAAGGTCCTCCACCCATGTCTTTTTCACCCTCACACTCACACCAAGCACAAGGTCAAATCAAAATTCAATCCTTTGCCCAGCTCAATGATCAGCTGCAAGGCTGCATCCAATCAAGTGAAAATGCCACACATATTTAATCAGAAGTAACCCTAAACAGTTTCTGGCCTAGTATGTTGTAGTTAATTTTAATGAAGGAGCTGACAGCTTGCTGAGCAGTTTGAAAATACAGTACATTGTCCAGAACCAGATAAAATGCACTTAATGCAGCACTTTGTTTAGTTTTCCTGCTATCTAAACAGAGATTGACTGCAGCTGGCTCTGGACAGCTTCTTCTTCCCCTTCCCTCTTGCATAACTACTCACTAGATTGAGGCTCATTTCTCTGCCTGCACTCCAAAGTCTCCAGCCTCTCCCCTACTCTGTGGCACTGGGGATTTTCTGTGTACCTACACATTGCTTGACAGTGTGGATTATGACTTTGAAGATTATTGTTGTTCTGACCTTGTTGAATGCGGTCAATGGGAGCCCTGTTGTAACAGTCCCTCCTGGATCAGGATCAGTGGACTTGTCAGCCCACCCAAACAGTGTTCCAAACACAACAGGAGAGGGAGATCAGACCTCAAATGGGGTAAGGAACTAGCTCTGATGGTTTATCTAGTTGATGCCATTTCGGGACGCTTAACCAAGGTTGACAAGACCTAGATATTAACTGGGATTTCGATCCTTGTAATATCGTGGGAATGTTTTCTTTTAGTGGTATTAATACTTAAGCCCCATTATGTATGCATTGTGAGCTTGTTGATATGCTATTTTCTTTTTGCAGATTTGAAAGAAAATGTATCGTCGCAAGTTCGCAACACAATATTATTTACTTTATTGAAGAGAATTTTGTAGAAATTTGATTTTGCCCAGCTCCACTCTTTAACAAACTATTTTTTTCCAAGACCTAAATTCTTGGTGCCTTTTTGCTCCAACCAGGGAACATATGTCATTTCAAGAAGTGTTTCGGAGGAATAGACAAAGCGCTAAAATTTATTCTGATATCTCTACATCAAGAACAGTCTGTACAAGTGTACATAGTACAAAACTATGGTCATATCCGAACACCGATCGTTTCAGATGTTGAGCCTCATTCAGCAATTTTAACTTAAATTACTCTTATTTCGTTTAACTGTCCCTTGAAAATAAGAAATGCCTACCCTGGAACTCAAAACTGTTAACATCCAATTCTCTTCTTACCCAGGTGAGCTGAATGGTGAATCACACTTGTACTTAAATAAGACAACGCCCAACAGACTGCAGAAAGCAGAGGCCAAATGGGGACACAATTATAAATATACATTTTCATAAGAATATAACAATATGTAGGGAGAAATTAAAGTATTTACAATACAAGATCTGTCTTGTTTTGAAAGCATTTAGCCCCCCCCCCCCCCCCCCCCTTTTTTAAAACTCATTCTGTGCCCTTGATTTGTTTTGTGTTTTTCACGAAAGGTTGCCGTCTGCTAACCAAAGGGATTATGAAACCATCCATGTTTTCATAATTCTTGTGATCTTTCAGAACACTTCGGAAAGCAATGATCATGTGACAGGGGAAAAAATATGGTCTTGCGTGCTTGTTGAGGAGGCTGGAGTCAACTGAAAACACCACTATAATACGTGCAATGCACACATAGCAGCCTCTCCTACATCATTCAAATGGAATGACCTGGCTATATGGACTATGATTATTGTCAGATTCTAGGACAAATCTGCACATCATTTGAGGGTACCTGTGAAAGAATGGAGCAACAAAATTACTTTCAAATGTAGGTGGGAAGAAAAACACTAAATGGCACAGAAAGAGTTAACTTCAGACGACGTGTGGGCTCACTCATGTCATAGTCCAGTATAATGGTGGGTTCAAGTTTTCAGTTCTTAAACTTGTTCTTCTTAATGGTAGGTAACTGGCCTGTAGACTCCAAGTATTTATGGATGAGATCCTCTTGTGTGGACGGAAGGCAAGGTTGATATCTGCTGTAGTCCATGGTGTACTCTCCCTTTCCCTGGATGTGACAAACCAGGATGTTGTTGGTTATTAATTTATAATATAATACAGGCAGACTATTGTTGTCAGCTCATTTGAGTTTTGCCTTACTTCTGTACAAGAGCGCAGCTCAGAGGCATAACCAAACATGTCGTTCAGAGGAACCTGTAGGGTGCAAAATGAAGTTATCCCAGTCAAATAATGTGCTAAGAGGGGCAATAATGTACTAAAGTGTTAAGAGACAAACTACTGTACTCACATCTGCATATAATGTAAAGTATCCTTCTGCCTCATCTTGTCCTGTGATAACACCATGGCGCCGGTTAACACCTGCAATCACAGTTCCCTGGAACTCCTGGGGCGCCACAATTTCTACAGTCATGATTGGTTCTATTATGATGCTGTTTGCCTTTTCCATGGCTGTAGAACAAAAGAGAGAAACACAATGTACATGAGCACAAACAATATATTGTATTGACTGATGCCCATTTAAGTAAAAAAAAAACATAAAAAAAAAAGCTGTCCACAGAGACTGCTCTGTGGAGCCATCTCTGATGTGAGTAGGACTATCACCTTGCTTTAGCGCGCCCTCCCCTGCACGGATGAAGGAGATCTCATTGGAGTCAACCATGTGGCTTGCTCCATCCTCCAACACAAACTTGACCCCCGAGATCTTGTGTCCACTCAGAGGTCCTTTTTCACAAGAGTCCTTGAATCCCTGGCGGTAAATGTAAGAGAACAGGGATGAGGGAAGACTTAAAACTTAAACAACATTAAATAGTCAAACTGCATCGCTCATCTGTTCCCTGCGTCATATTCAAATAACAATGTCCAGACATCCCCCTATGTGACTATTTAGAAATTGCATATACAGTATAGTTAGTACCTTCTCAACAGCTGGCACAAACTGCTTTGGGATATTGGTACCAATAGTCTGGTCCTCAAACTCCACCTTGGTGTAGTGCTCTGGCTCCAGGGGCTCTAGATGTCCAATCACTTTACCATATTGGCCAGAACCACCAGACTGCTTCTTGTGGGTGAATTCAAACCTAAAGATGAGAGTGTGAATTTACTTCCATCCTAACAGAATAACAGAACAGACTAACAAGGCAACTGGGCCAGACGGTATACATGCTTCCCTTTTAAAAACCTGTGCTGATGAATTAGCACCAGTGTGGCACAAACTTTTCCAGCTGTCATTAGATTTACACACAGTACCAGAGCTATGGAAGAAGTCTATTATTGTCCCAGTCCCGAAAAAAACATGCATCACAGGGAATAATGACTATAGGCCGGTGGCCATTACATCAAATGTGGTCAAGTCACTAGAAAGGATTCTCTCTGAGATACTTAGGAAAAGTGTAGAACCCCGTTTAGATCAATTCCAGTTTGCTTATTCCAGGAAGCGTAGTACTGGTGATGCAATTGCTACAGTAGCACATTACATCTTAAAACATCTAGAAAGCAATGGGGCATACGCCAGGCTGCTTTTTATTGATTTTAGCTCTGCCTTTAATTCGATCCACCAAGATATTCTGCTACGCAAATTAGTCCAGCTCGGTACGAACCCTTGGTTGATAAAGTGGTACTTTTCGTTTCTCTCGAGGAGACCACAGCGAGTAAGATTTAATAGTGTCCCTTCAGAAGAGACACATAGCAGCACAGGAGTTCCACAAGGTACCGTGAGTTCCTCGCTCCTGTTTACCCTGTATACTAACGACTGTGTCAGACTCAGATCATACTCTAATCAATATGTGATCAAATTTTCGGATGACACCGTTCTACTCAGTTTACTCACGAGCAAATCTAACATCCTTAGCCATACATCTGGAGTGGATAGATTTGTGGAATGGTGTGATCAAAATCATGTAATGATCAACACTGACAAAACAGAGGAGATAATTGTCGATCCAAGGTCTGTGGGAGACCATACTATGATCAAGGTGCATGATAACATCAAACAGGTATACTCCTATAAGTATCTGGGAGTACTAATTGATCAAGATATGAGCTGGCACACACATGTTGAATCATGCTGTTCGAAAATACACCAGAGGTTACACTTTCTTCGCAGATTGAGGCTGTTTGGTGTTAGTGTGAACATCATGCTAATTTTCTATAGGGCTAGCATAGAATCTATACTGAGATATGGTATCTCGAGTTGGTATGGGAATCTGACTGTGAAATACAAAGCTCAAATAGAAAGAATTGTAAAAACGGCTCACATGTTCTTTACTCAGAATATGAACTAATGAGATCAGGTAGAAGGTATAGGACACCACAGTGCAGACACAACCGTTTTAAACATTCATTTGTACCTCTTTCTATAAAACTGTTAAATAGGTAGTCATTTCCCTTACATAGGGGTAAGCACTTAGGGTGTATATGTTATTTGTTCTTGTGTTGTCGGATGGTTTGTTTTCTGTCTATTGTATGTATATGTATGCAGCTGTGGTCCTGTCTCCAAGACAAATTTCTCCCTCGGGAGACAAATAAAACTTGAACTTGAACTTTTAGCATGAACAATACAACAACGAAAATTTGGGGCAGAGGTGTTTGCATCCAGGGAGTGTGTGTGCGTGCAAAATTTGGCATCGGTTGGGTCAACGTTCCGGAGATTAGCTGGTCACGGACGGACACACGCATGGCCAGAGGGCAAAATGTACTCTTCCACCATACTTTCGGATTGGTGGAGACAAATATCATTGGTACTAGGCCTACTTAAAATGTACCACATTCACACTGTGACTGTGACCATTTGGCAATCAAGTTAATAAATGAATGCCACCCAGGCATTTTTCCCAACCCACAAATGACGAGAGCAAAACTGGCCCTGTGAGATATACTACTACATATACAGTATCTGTCTCTTTAAGAAGGGGGCGGGCATTGTCTACCAGGAAGTTGGATGTACAACATGGTACTGTCTGTAACTGAAGCTTCTGAACTGCCAGTGTAGTTCTAGCAAATCTGACAAGGGATCTTCTTTTCATTCATAGGCAAGAAAGATCATCCTTATAGTCCCAGTCTTTCACATTATCAGCCTTTTAATATTGCTTTTCCTTGGCCTGTACTACTTTTATTTCTCCATCTGGTAAGTAAGGCTCACAGAATTTCCTGTTAAACATATTCCTTATCTTTAACTAGAATAGGCTCTGCTTTGGCTTTGTGTCTCAAGTCTGTATTCTGCTCTGTCCTAGCTTCTCTATGCTCAATGTTTTTCTGTGACTTCACTTTTTCCTCTTAAACACATTACACGTGTGGATTACAGGATTATAGGTTCGAATTTCAGTGGGTGAGTGCTCAAATCAAATCTATAAACACTCCAATTTTTCACAGCATGGGTTCAAAGTCCACTGAACCTCCCGCTACTCCCCCTTCCCTCTCATATCAGTTTCATAGGATTTCTTCATGCTCTCATGCCATTTGCCCCTTTCAATATTTTCCCTTTCTTTCTCTCTGAGAACAGGAGGGAGTGCCAGTAGAGTTGTTGGACACTGATGAAGATCTTATGGCAACTGGAGATTTGATTCCCGAACACTTCCCTGCCCAGAGGGCAGCCCATGTGGTTCGACACTACCTCAATACTCGCTATGGCACACCTTACCGCCTAGTTGGATTGCAACGAGTTTACAGTGCCAAATCAGAGGTATGTTACAGATATTATCTCATGGCTGATTTATTTAGATTAAAACAATAACTGATTATTTTATGTTCTTTCTTTGTCAGGATGTAGAGAGTGGGAGGAAGTATCAACTGGAGATCTCAGTTCAGGAGATGATCAGCAATGTAAGATTGGCTTCATTATCACACTTTACCTTTGCACTACGTCTAACGGCCCATGCATTGGTCATATTCACAACACAACTCTGCAACACAGCCCTGCATATAAAGTTTTGATTGATGGATGAGTACTATGGATTATAACACACAGTAGAATATTCCATTTTAGAGAGACAAAATGTCATTTTTAGACAGAACAAGCACTTCTGCTGACAATGTATTGCAGCTTACATTAGGCTGCATTCAGTTATTGTATTTACAGTCTAGCTACCATGGTTACATGACAACACCTACTTTTTCCATCCATCTCCACGTCTTCCTTTGCCCCGCCTTGATCTTTTTATTATACTCATTCTCTGCCTCTCCCTCGTCATGCAGACAAAAGAAAATTGTTCTGCAGAGGTGGTATTTCCAGGAGGAAAGGTTAAAGGTGTACCACAGGTCAGTGCCTCATGTGAGGCCCTTTTAACAGTCGACACCAAGGCTCAAGAGGAGGCCTTGTACCAGCAATACAAGACTGGCCAGATGTCCACAAATAATTTACCTGGTATGTGTAAAATAAACAGCATGCATGTACAACACGAACATAGGATACTGTACAATGTCAGCACCCTGAAAGTGTGTTTCAGGATTGCCACCATGGGTATGACTAATGAGAATTACTATTTACAACATCAATAGCGAAATCACAATTCAATTCTATAATAGTCTGAAATGTTGATTTTCTGATTTCAGATAGCTATGGTCACATTGACGAGAACATGAAGCCTTTCTGGCATTTGGGGGGTGTGGCTGCCAGTTTTGTGATGCTGAACGAATCCACTGAGAACACACTGTACAACATGGCTCAGGTGGCCAATGTGACACAGCTGGTGAGTTTTTCCACTGACTAGCCCCATTTGGAACCTCACCCTCCGCTAATATGGTAACTCCAATAGAGGTTCAGTGTCTTGATAGCCCTGTATCGGTAGAAATGTGTAGAACCTGTCCAACAGTGTAGAAAAACCTTTTCACAGAACGTAAAGGCATTTTTGGGAGCAGCAGATCATTTCTTAGTGCCCAGTAAACATTGGAGGGTGTGAAACAGCAGCTTAAATAGCTTTTTTTTGTCAGCTTATGCCATGTTTTCCCAATGCGATCTTACAGAATCAGTACTACACGTGGCTGGCCAAGGGGTTTGACTGAACAGGCTGATTTAATTATTTAATAAGCTATTTAAGCAGTAGTTTCATCCTACCTTAAAATCTTTACTGTGCAACTGATGGACGTTAGACATCTTCTGTAGCTCTCAATAATGGCTTTTCCCTTTGGATACAATACTGCAAAAAGTTTTTTTTAGACTTCTCTTTTCTACCTATGCAGCGATATCCTGTCATTGAACCTCTTCTCATGCTAATAGTAGAGGGGGTGGGGGGGGGTAAAACAGGACTGTAAAACACTGTAGCAGTAACTAACTTAGTTTTTATCTGCATTCTCCATACAGTGGGGCAAAAAAGTATTTGGTCAACCACCGATTGTGCAAGTTCTCCCACTTAAAAAGATGAGAGGCCTGTCATGTTCATCATAGGTATACCTCAACTATGAGACAAAATGTGGAGGAAAAAAATGCCAGAAAATCACATCGTCTGATTTTTTTAAAGAATTTATTTGCAAATTATGGTGAAAAATAAGTATTTGGTCAAGAACAAAAGTTCATCTCAATCCTTTGTTGGCAATGACAGAGGTCAAACGTTTTTTGGTCGGTGTCTCTGGCCTAGCCAGTCTCCAGATCTCAACCCTGTAGAGAATCTTTGGAGGGAGTTGAAAGTCCATGTTATGTTGCCCAGCGACATCCCCGAAACATCACTACTCTAGAGGAGATCTGCATGGAGGAATGGGCCAACACACCAATACCATCAACAGTGTGTGGAGACCTTGTGAAGACTTAGAGAAAACGTTTGACCTCTGTCATTGCCAACAAAGGTTTGAGATGAACTTTTGTTATTGACTAAATACTTATTTTTCACCATAATTTGCAAATAAATTCTATTTTCTGGATTATTTTTCCACATTTTGTCTCTCATAGTTGATGCATACCTATGATGAAAATGACAGGCCTCTCTCATCTTTAAGTGGGAGAACTTGCACAATTGGTGGTTGACCACATACTTTTTTGCCCCACTGTATGTACTGTAGCCAGTTCATGGGATGACCCTAAAATATCAAATGGTAGCCATAACTTATAAATCTGACACCTTTCCATCATTACAGGAAACGGAGAACAATCATTTGAGGTTCAACTATCATATTCTGCTGCATGAGATGGTTTCCCAGGTAACTATCAAAACAAACAGGTCACATTTCATCACACAAAGACTGATAGAGCAGATCTCAGAATATTTCCATCTATGTAATTTTGCAGGAGATTATCCACTGGAAGATGCTCGTCACTTGGGCTCCAGCAGAGGGAGTCAACGTCATGCAGATGGAACAACTGCCCAAGTGCCATGAGTGTGTAGTGCCTACAATGCTATAATACAAGGAATATTCCACACACATCCAACTATAACCTAGACCCTGCAGCACCTCATGTATTAAGATAGTGGATTAAAATGTAAACATGTATAATATAGTCACTCCAAATGTTATGCAGTTTGTAACACTGAACAAACACCTTTTTACTTTATCAAAATGATATCTGATATCCATAGATTACACTGTGTTACAGTTCAATAAAAAGCACCATCTCAGTTTCAGCAGGTTTTGATGAGTTCAGTACTTACGGAACAGTGTCGGTGACAGTTTCTCTGAAAGCTACCTTGGGCTTTCCCATCACACAGGGGCAGTTGTATTCCCTTTCCATCCTCTAGATTAAGATAAAAACCAAGGTTACTAACTAAGGTATAATACACAATGCCTAGATTTGTCACCGCTAAACCCCTTATCCCTTAACTTCTTTGCCTTTTTAAACTATAAAAAAAAACATTTTTCAATAGTTCAAATGGTCAGTCTACAGCCTCACAACGTGCCAATAGATTGGCACATTGAACTATTCCCAAAGGTTTTTAAAAGAAGTAAAAAAGGGAAAATGTAGCCCAATGTGTCTTACTGTACATGAGAAAAGGAGCAGAGCATGAGTTGGTTTCTGCAATCTTAAAAAGTACACCCACATTTTCTTATTGCTTGTACCTGAGAGTAGATCTCTAGATGCAGCTCTCCCATGCCTGAGATGATGGTTTCTTTGCTCTCTGTGTCAAAATGAACTCTGAATGTTGGGTCTTCTCTTGTGAAGCGGTTGATGCCTTTGGAGAATTTATCCAAGTCATTCTGGATGAGAGTATGAGTGAAGGACAGATAAGTTCACTGCAAACTTCAAAGACTGTGTAGTCGTAAACAGTCATATGGGAAGAATGGTCTGTATTATGTTTTACCTTATTTCCAGGTTTCATAGACATTGAAATCACAGCTTCTGGTATGTGAATTGATTCCTGTAGGACAGCCACATATCAGTTTTACTTTGTACAATATAAAATTACAGTGAAATGACAGTTATCAGAATGCAGGAGAAATATCTTTTACGACAGCAATGTAAAACATTTTGGTTTAAGGTGTGTGTATAACAATCCTAAAATTCAGACCACTATTCAGACAACAATACTAAAATTTATGGCACGACAACCGTGCATGAAACAGCATGGTTCCACTTGCATAATGAAAAGCCCTAAAACTTAGAGATGTCCGATATTGACTTTACCGTTATCCCAATATTGTAATTTCCGATACCAACTGATACAGATATATGCAGGCTTTTGTGGTGAAAAAAATAAAATAAAGGCGCTAGGGGTCTTTTCAGTGATTTGCACGATTTGGAAAAGCCCCCAACAGACCATGCACCAAGGCCGGTCCCCACTCGATCATAATAGGAGGAAGGTCTCCCATATTTCTGATATTCAATTTTAAAGGCTTTATAGGAGGATAATATCTGTATGGCCGATATATCTGCCCAACCTTACTGAAAATATAACGTTTCATAGATCACAATATCCTAGATAATATACCCCCCATGGAGCAATTACTATCACTCACCATAGAGAGGTTGGTACTGTTCTTGGATGTGAATGTGTCACCACTGGCACAGTCGATCCCAAACAGAGCACAGATATCTCCTGCATACACCTCATCAACATCCTATATAACAATATAGGTGGGAAAAGGAGACAGGTAGGGCCAGAAAAGGATATTATACATTTGATTGTGTCTTAGAAAGCGCAAGAAAAGTTGATCTAAGTGAGAAGTATGAGAACATGTTTCATGACTTGCGGAATGGAAACTTGTTTTCACAATGCTAAAAACAAAATGAGGAACACAAGTTATTTCTAAATCCTTATTTTGACCAATGATCGTTTTGCAAGTCACTCCATGCACAAATTACTGAGCAAAAACAACGTCAGCTCTGTATGTGAATATGGTCCTGACCTGCATCTGGTCAGCATGGAGACGCACTAGCCTCTGTACTCGCACTCTCTTGCCTGTGCGTGTGTTGTAGATGTATTCAGACTTTTTCAAACAGCCTTGGTACACCCGCACGTAAGTCAGCTGACCAAACCTCCCTGCCTAGTGGAGATCAAAGACAGGAGGTGACAAATTAGGAACTGTAACCGCAACAATTGGTCAATTCTTAAGATGTACAACACAACCTCTCACCTCCAATTTGAAGGCTAGGCCAACAAAAGGGTGCGAATCGTCTCTTGCAGGGTCCATGAGAATCTTAGAGGTTTCACTGGAATCCCTGATGAGAGGATGACATTTCATTGAAATCAGCACACAAAAACAAAATATCACAAGAGCCTTTGTGAACAAATTGTCACAAACAATTCACAACAATAGAAACCTGAGAAATGTCAGTGTTAACATAAATTTATAATTTATTGAAATTGCTTTATTTTTTGCTATATTGCTTATGTAACAGTATCAACTTAACTCTAAAGTCCTTTCCACACAGTAAGCAACAGACGTGACTAGTAATTAATTTTTGCAAGAGGTTAGTTTGGGTTGGGAGGTGTGGGCAATGTGACAACAGGCACTTTCGCGAAATGTTAGCGTTCATGCTCATTTGACGTGCACAGCCAACAGTGACATGAGTTTAAATGTTTTGAGCTTTTCTCTATGTGAAACGTTAAAGCACATCTATGTGAAGTGACAAGCCAGAGATTGTGTCACACCTTGTGTGAAAAGTAGTATAATATAAACTATAAGCAATGGAACATAAAAACGTGAACTCTTAAACTCAGTCTCTTTTTTTTAAGGCCAGGACTTAAATGCACAGGGTTTTGGTGTGGACACTCACTCTTCATTCAAGATGGCATAGTTTGAGACCTCTGTGGGGTTGGGCAAGTAGTCCAGTACAGCGTCCAAGAGAGGTTGGACCCCCTTATTCTTCAGCGCCGTGCCCACCAGCACTGGGCTGAACAGACGCTGCACTGTGGCTCTGCGGATTGCAGCCTGCAGAGAAAGGAAGTGAGATGTGATTATTCTTTAAAAGGAAGAGTTAAAATTATGGTCGGTTTATAGTCAAGTATTTTTGATTAAGAGTAGGGCTGCAAGATTTATCAATATAAAGACTTTGGCCTCTGCTGAAGTTATAAATATGAAAAATAAATTAATCATTGTGCTTTTTCAACGTAATCTGCTAATACACACAGGAAGAGCCAAACCTTTATGTCATCAATGGACGGAATCTTTTCCTCCAAGAACATCTCCCCTAAGATATCATCAGCATTTGCAACACACTCTATCAGCTCCTGCCGCCGGTCTGCAGCCTCAGATCGAAATTCAGCTGGAATCTCATCATACCGAATATTCTGACTGTAGAGGACAATACATGATACAGTATGATATTTAAAAACAAAATCTGTCAATCACTGTGGTAAATGGTGCATTTATATAGCGCCTTTATCCAAGGCGCTTTACATAGATTGTGCATCACATCCACCCATTCACACGCACATTCATACACTGATGGCAGTGGAAACCATGCAAGGCACCTACTAGCACATCAGGAGCAATTCGGGGTTAAGTGTCTTGCTCAGGGACACATCGACACTAACTCTGCGGGAGCCCGGGATCGAACCGGCAACCTTGTGGTTACCATCCGGTTACTCTACCTCTGAACCACTGCCGCCCCTGTCAATCACTGTGGCCAGTTTACAAAAGAATATTGAACATACCTAGATTACTGTAAACAAAACATTTATGTCAACCGAATATCACCCTGTCAAAATCACTTACCCAAAGGGTCCTTCAAAATATATGCTTTGCTCCTGTATAAGGTCAATGATGCCACTCATTTTCCCCTCTAGTCCAATCGGAATGTTCACAAAGGCTGCATTTTGGTTCAGTTTGTTTCTGAAGGAGACAATCATATTGAGAATTAGGAAATAACGTAATGTTAAGTACGTAGTCCTACTTCCAAATCAACAGCAACTAGCACTTGACAAACTGACTGAACGAGCAGCCGACATACTACTGTAGGCTTTGTGTTTGCCGCTGAATACATTACAAAGTTTAAGATCCCACGGACTTGCGACGCCACCCGCAAATGATTCGGTGGCCGATATATAAGCCTTGTGGCAGTCGGAGCCTGTCCTCCGACGGCAAAGCGAGTTTTTGGCATCCTGTTAACAACATGGACGAGAGGTACGCTCTACGTATGCTCCAGAGGAGCGTCAAAATGGAAACAAGAGACGTCAGTGGAAAGTGTGGCCACCGTCTGTGTCGCCTGCTTTCTTAACAATGTTTGGCTTCTGTGGCGACCGCGACGGAGCACGTCCACTTCCTTGTCAAGTCGAAGTCGCACGAAGGGCTGCCTTAAACTGGCTATTATGAGAGAAACCTTACTGTATTATTGCCCTGTTTTTAAAAATACCTAAATTGCTGCAGTGCTCTGGTCGGGTTGGCACCCATGCGGTCCAGTTTATTGATGAAGGTGAGGAAGGGAACATTATAGCGTTTCATCTGTCTATTAACAGTCATGGTTTGACACTGGACGCCTCCCACTGCACACAAAACCAGCACTGCCCCATCCAGCACACGCAGAGCTCGCTCAACCTCAATAGTGAAGTCAACATGGCCTAGGTTTAAGAGAGAAAAAAAAGAGGTTTGGTAAGCGACAGTATGTTCACCATTTGGTCTCAAAACAACATTTTGGTGGACTTGCTTTTTATATTTACGGATAGCACTGATAACCTACCTGGTGTGTCTATTATGTTGATATTATGGTTTTTGTACACAGTGTATGTGGCAGCAGACTGAATAGTGATGCCTCTCTGTCTCTCCAGTTCCATGGAGTCCATGGTGGCCCCCACACCATCTTTCCCCTTCACCTACACAACCACAGAAATAAGAAAGCGATGATCCAAACTCTTAACAAGGGTGTTGTTCACAAAGTACTGCACGAGAGACTAGCCCTGGTCTAGCCGTAATTTGCGACTCTCGATTTTTTTTAATAGGATGAATCTAGAATTGCAATACCCTCTATTGACCCGATACTGATACAATTCTCATATGCATTTTCATCAGAAAGCAGAAAGTAGCTCATAACAGGTGCAAATTTGGAGAGTTTAACGTGTGCTAGTTAGAAAGTCATATTGGAGGGTATTGCAACTCTAGACTCATCATAGTACTAAAAGAGAGTAGCAAATTTCGGCTTTACAGTGTGCAATGTGCATGAGAAAGACAAGAGGTCGCGAGTACACAAACTATACATATAGCCTCACACCACACAGATTAATACGGGTGCTTACTTCATGGATCTCGGCTATCCTGCCAGTATAATATAGTACACGTTCCGTCAAGGTGGTCTTCCCAGAGTCGATGTGGGCAGAGATGCCAATATTGCGGATCCTCTCATTTGGGAAGCTGCCAGAGGAGGAGCATGTCCGACAGCTATTGATGAGCACCTGTCAAATCAATGACACATTAGACAGTGAATGCAATTTCAGGTGCTTGGTCTGTCATTTTTCGATGCGAAGGAGCTGTGCAGGCCTACTGTTTACAGGTTTTGGTGTCATCCTGGCCACAACAGTTCTGCTATCTAATCTCTGACCAGCCTCTGGCTGATATGCAGGGTTACCTTTTTGAGAGTGACGGTTCCTGGTGCGAGAAGGTGCGATTTTCCTAAAGTAAGTCCTGCTTTTAGTAGCCTCATCCTGACTGTCGAGACGATATCGAAATCCACACAGCAACTCACGGCACGAGTGGTTTCAAAGTCACGCCGGTTGGGTTCAAGCGTTCAGTCTGGTTGTGAAACAACACTTCCGCCTCTACGGAAAGTCAGAAGTGTCATAAGACAAGTACCAAGAACGCGTACGTGTTTCGAGTAGAATGTTTTGGACACACGATTCGTAGTCTTCATCTTGCAACTTCAACGCCGCTAGTATTCATGGGTCTCATCTGTAGTCCTAGAACAAACAAAAGGGTACGCACATCCAAAAGAACTAAATACCAGGTGCTGGGCTGAAAGACAAACTAGAAAAAATAAATAAGGTCCGCACACTGGACTGAAGCTCCATTTAAAGGTGTATATCATGCTTATGGTGAAATAAACACCTTTAAATGGAGCTTCAGTCTAGTGTGCGGACCTTATTTATTTTTTCTCATCTGTAGTGAATGAATGAATGAATGAATGAATGAATGAATGAATGAATGGATGGATGAATGAATGAATGAAATTTTTATTGACAGAGATGAGAGTTACAGTATAAGTCAAGTACACACTGCAACAAAACTGATAACAGCTTGGAGAATTACAGTACAATTCAAGTACAACTACATCAAATCTGACAGAGCTGATTGGACACACTAGTTAAGCATACACTTGTTTACAATAGTGGCCAACTTGTTCATTTCATTTAGGCATTCAAATACATACAAAACAACTACTTCAGTGAAGTGTACAAAGATGTACAAAGAGGAGAGGGGGTGGGTGGAGGGATTTTATATACAATTTTGTTTTACAGAGGCCAGTTTCGAATTGCAGCCATCTGTAGGTGCCCCTTGAGAGCGGTTTTGAAGGAGTCAAGGGATTCACAAGTCTTAATGACTGTTGGTAGGGCGTTCCACATTTTGGTTGCATATGAGCGGAAGGAATTAAGTCCCTTGTTTGTGCCAAATCTGGGTTGAACATGGTTAGTGGCACTCCCTCTGGTGTTGTGGGAGTGAACCTCATTGACATTTAGGAAGTATTTAGAGGTACAAGGGTATTTTGGTAGAGTATCGAATCTTGTGGACCAGACCCATTGCGAGATGTTGAACTCTGTCGTCAACCCTAAACCAACCCAGACTGTCAAAGTGGGCAGGGGTGAGGTGGGTTCGGGGCGTGAGGCCAAGTAACAGCCTGACCAGTTTGTTTTGTGAGGTCTGTAGCCTTGTTTTCAAGGTCTTCGAGGTGCTGTGGTACCAAGAGGTGCAGGCATAGTCAAAGAAACCTTGTACCAGGGCTCCAGTTATGGTCTTCCAGTGTCTTCCAGTGTCTTCAAAGTGTCTTTGTTGATCAATGAGGAGATCCTGTATAGGAATCTAGTCTCCACCATCCCTGTTTAGGACCTCACATCCCATTCGATAGCAAAATGCATTGATTCAACGTTGGATTTGGGTCAGATTGGTTGATTTTTGGTTGAGGTTGAAAAAGCTATGCTGATTCAATATTTATTTACAGCTACCGTTTCAACAATTGAAAAACTATTGTTGAATCTATTTAGAATAGATGTCATATTTTCAATGTTGAATTTGCCGAAGTTGATTTGACATTGTTTATATGTTGTATTTTCAATGTTGAATTTTGCTACGTTGATTTGACATGGTACATATGTTGTCTTTTCAATGTTGAATTCCACTACGTTGTTTTAACATGGTATAGATAATCTATTTTCAATGTTGAAATTCCTATAGGTTGTTTCAACGTGGTATAGATGCTCTTTTTTCAATGTTGAATTTCCCTACATTGTTTTAACATGGAACACATGATCTATTTTCAATGTTGGATTTCCCTACATTGTTTTAACATGGAATACATGATCTATTTTCAATGTTGACTTCCACTACGTTGTTTTTACGTGGTATAGATAATCTATTTTCAATGTTGAAATTCCTATAGGTTGTCTTAACGTGGTATAGATGCTCTCTTTCTCAATGTCGAATTTCCCTACATTGTTTTAACATGGAATACATGATCTATTTTCAATGTTGAGTTTCCCTGCATTGTTTTAACATGGAATACATGATCTATTTTCAATGTTGAAATCCACTACATTGTTTTAACATGGAATACATGATCTATTTTCAATGTTGAATTCCACTATATTGTTTTAACATGGAAACATGATCTATTTTCAATGTTGAATTTCACTACGTTGTTTCAACATGGTATAGATGCTCTTTGTTTCAATCTTGAATTTCCCTACATTGTTTTAACATGGAATACATGATCTATTTTCAATGTTTAATTTCCCTACGTTGTTTTAACATGGAATACATGATCTATTTTCAATGTTGAATTTGACTACGTTGCTTTAACGTGGTATAGATGCTCTTTGTTTCAATGTTTAATTTCCCTACATTGTTTTAACATGGAATACATGATCTATTTTCAATGTTTAATTTCCCTACGTTGTTTTAACATGGAATACATGATCTATTTTCAATGTTGAATTTCCCTACATTGTTTTAACATAGAATACATGATCTATATTCAATGTTGAATTTCACTACATTGTTTTAACATGGAATACATGATCTATTCTCATTGTTTAATTTGACTACGTTGTTTTAACGTGGTATAGATGCTCTTTGTTTCAATGTTTAAATTCCCGACATTGTTTTAACGTGGTATAGATGCTCTTTGTTTCAATGTTTAATTTCACTACATTGTTTTAACATGGAATACATGATCTATTTTCAATGTTGAATTTGACTACGTTGCTTTAACGTGGTATAGATGCTCTTTGTTTCAATGTTTAATTGCCCTACATTGTCTTAACATGGAATACATGATCTATTTTCAATGTTGAATTTGACTACGTTGTTTTAACGTGGTATAGATGCTCTTTGTTTCAATGTTTAAATTCCCGACATTGTCTTAACGTGGTATAGATCCTCTTTGTTTCAATGTTTAATTTCACTACATTGTCTTAACATGGAATACATGATCTATTTTCAATGTTGAATTTGACTACGTTGTTTCAACATGGTATAGATGCTCTTTGATTCAATGTTTAATTGCCCTACGTTGTTTTAACGTGGTATAGATGCTCTTTGTTTCAATGTTTAATTTCCCTACGTTGCTTTAACGTGGTATAGATGCTCTTTGTTTCAATGTTTAATTTCACTACATTGTTTTAACATGGAATACATGATCTATTTTCAATGTTGAATTTGACTACGTTGCTTTAACGTGGTATAGATGCTCTTTGTTTCAATGTTTAATTGCCCTACATTGTCTTAACATGGAATACATGATCTATTTTCAATGTTGAATTTGACTACGTTGCTTTAACGTGGTATAGATGCTCTTTGTTTCAATGTTTAATTGCCCTACATTGTCTTAACATGGAATACATGATCTATTTTCAATGTTGAATTTGACTACGTTGCTTTAACGTGGTATAGATGCTCTTTGTTTCAATGTTTAATTTCCCTACGTTGTTTTAACGTGGTATAGATGCTCTTTGTTTCAATGTTTAATTTCCCTACGTTGTTTTAACGTAATATAGATCATCTATTTTCAATGTTGAATTTCCCTACGTTGTTTTAACATATAGTATAGATCATCTATTCTCAATGTTGAATTTCCCTACGTTGTTTTAACGTAGTATAGATCATCTATTTTCAATGATGAATTTCCCCACATTGTTTTAACCTATAGTGTAGATCATCTATTTTCAATGTTGAATTTCCCTACGTTATTTTAACGTAGTATAGATCATCTATTTTCAATGTTGAATTTCTCTACGTTGTTTTAACGTAGTATAGATCATCTATTTTCAATGTTGATTTTCCCTACATTATTTTAACATAGTTTAGATCATCTATTTTCATTGTTGAATTTCCCCATGTTGTTTTAACATAGGATAGATAATCCATTTTCAATGTTGAATTTCCCCATGTTGTTTTAACATAGGATAGATAATCCATTTTCAATGTTGAATTTCCCTGAGATAATCCATCCCACCTCACAGGTGTTCCACATCAAGATGCAGATCATGGTTAGATCACAGGTGTGCAAGTTTATCAGATTGTCAATTGTGGCCAGTGGAATGTTGGTCAACTCCTATTCAATGCTTGTGTGAAATTGCTGGATATTAGTGGGAATTGGGAAGTGAGAATTCCAACTAATATCCAGCAACTTCGTACAGCCATTCAAGAGGAGTGGATCAACATTCCACAGGCCACAATTGACAATCTGACAAACTCTATGGGAAGATGTGTCGCACTGCATGAGGCAAATGGTGATAGTCACACCAGATACTGACTTGTTCAGAGTCCCCAGAGCCCCAATAAAGCAAAACAAATGCACATTTCAGGGTGGCCTTTTATTGTGGATAGTCTAAGGCACACCTGTGGGGTGGGATGGATTATCTCAGCAAAGCAAAAGTGCTCACTATCACACATTTAAACAGATTTGTGAACAATGTTTGAGAGAAATGGTAATACTGTATATCTGGAATGGATTTTAGAGCTTTAAGTCCATCTCATGAAAAATGGGAGCAACATCAAAAGTGCGTTTATATTTTTATTGAGTGTAAAATAAGTGCTTATTTTGGCATTATTTGAGGCATATTGGAAGACAGAGCAAGGTTGAAAATGTGCTGAAATGGCCTGTCACGGGGCAGCCCGTGCCCTATACAAAACTCTTTAGAAGAAGCACTAAGCACCCACACAAACACACAGAGCGAATCCAATCAATATAACATCACCGGCCGGGTTGGGTGCTACTGCCAGTGTCTGTGGGGTGTGGGGCAGAGAGCCTGAGAGACATTGTTTGTGCATGACTGCTTTAATTCATTTCATGTATTATTCATTATTATTCTTGATGAGTATTAATTATTATTCATGATATAAAATCTGTCAATGCATTGGTCCATAATGAGTTAACTTGAAATAATACAACAGTCATTTCAGAGAAAACATTTTATTGTTCATCATTTGTTTGTCACCTTGTCTCCACCAAAGCACTTGCCCTCTGCTCAGCTCCACTGCCAAACCAGAGCAGAGGCAGCCATTGGCTGAAATAGAGTGTGGAAGGTGCCAAGTGCTGTGGGAGGAGAGGGGTGGATTACAAACCTAAATGATTAAAATCTGGTTACTATACAATATAAAGTTATGTAGAGCATAGGGATGTTGGTCTAGCAGCTGATATTTATTGCTATTGATTTATATTGCTTGTATTTAAGTAAAGTGAGCTTGTAAATCAGCTGCTTTTCACTTAATTGAGAACCCTCTTGGTGGTGGGATCCACCCTACTGTATATAAGGGAGACTTCTGAGAGGGCTCTCCAGTTCTGTCTAACAGCCAAGCTGTGCACACCTTGTGTGCACAGCTTTTTTTTTTTTTTTTTTTGTCATTTGTCCTTTGTTTGTGTTTGTGTTTGTTTTGTTGTTTTGTTTGTTTGTTTGTGTTACGTTTGTCCTCTGTTCTTTTTTTTGTTTTGTGGCCAGTATTATTTTTTTCTGTATTTTTTCGGTTCACTGTATAAATGCACATGGTTCAAGATTTGGGTCTAAATAACCCCCTAAAGACTTCTGTTTTTGGAGCCTCCTGCCAATCGGGCAACCTCACATGGCCCTTTTAACAACATTGTTTGTTAAAACATATGTATAATATAATATATATATATGGTTGAATTAATGTTGCTGGAATTCGACGTTGTTTCAATGCTGATTATGACCTGGTTGAATAAAGTTTGATTCATTGTCTACAATGGTTGAATCAATGTTTGTGTAATTCAACATTCTTTCAATCTTGATTATAACATGGTTGAATCAAGGCTGATTCATTGTCTACAATGGTTGAATCAATGTTTGTGTAATTCAACATTCTTTCAATCTTGATTATAACATGGTTGAATCAAGGTTGATTCATTGTCTACATTGGTTGAATCAATGTTTGTGTAATTCAACATTCTTTCAATCTTGATTATAACATGGTTGAATCCAGGTTGATTCATTGTCTACAATGGTTGAATCAATGTTTGTGTAATTCAACATTCTTTCGATCTTGATTATAACATGGTTGAATCAAGGTTGATTCATTGTTTACATTGGTTGAATCAATGTTTGTGTAATTCAACATTCTTTCAATATTGATTATAACATGGTTGAATCAAGGTTGATTCATTGTCTACATTGGTTGAATCAATGTTTGTGTAATTCAACATTCTTTCAATCTTGATATAACATGGTTGAATCAAGGTTGATTCATTGTCTACATTGGTTGAATCAATGTTTGTAATTCAACATTCTTTCAATATTGATTCTGACATGGTTGAATCAAGGTTGATTCATTGTCTACATTGGTTGAATCAATGTTTGTGTAATTCAACATTCTTTCAATCTTGATTATAACATGGTTGAATCAAGGTTGATTCATTGTCTACATTGGTTGAATCAATGTTTGTAATTCAACATTCTTTCAATCTTGATTATAACATGGTTGAATCAAGGTTGATTCATTGTCTACATTGGTTGAATCAATGTTTGTGCAATTCAACATTCTTTCAATATTGATCATAACATGGTTGAATCAAGGTTGATTCATTGTCTACATAGGTTGAAAATGCAACATCATTTCGATGCTGATCATAGCGAGCAACTTCAATGTTCTGTTCAATGTTCTCACATCAACGTTGATATCAACTTTAAGCCTGAACCGAATCTCAACATTGATTCAATAACTTTTTGCTATCTGGGATGCGATTCGATGACACTGAATTAACTGTGAGGTCCTAAACATGGCTCTTGGAGGACTACAGATGAGACCCAGTTCACCCATCCGCTCAAATTACATACAACAGAGAACTGGGCCCCAGGAAAAACTGGGCACTGCATTTAGCAGGTGTCACTATGAGTCATAATCAACAATTGTTTATTTTGTTGCATATAAATATGTTTTTACATTTAAGGTTGTATTTGATTGCACTTTCAGACTGGTTAAATTCTAACTGGGGCTTTTTGTGCTATCCTTTGTCATTTCCCCCCAGATCATAATTATTATTCTTTGCAACATGCTTTCTTGTCCATTCATCTTCAACCACTTGTCAGTAGTTTGGTCGTGGGGGCGACTGCGACAGCTTCATCGGAGACTTCATTCTACCAGGCAACTTCCTTCTGGCCATTGAGTCGATGTAATCCCCTAACTAGGCAACTATACCTTGATCTGCCTTGTGGTCTCCTCTCAGTGGGATGTGCATGTAGGGAGATGCTTGAGAGGCATCCTAACCAGATGATGGGCAACGTAGCTTGTTACAAGTAGCTAAGCTACATAGCTTAACTACATTTTCCCGTAACTTGTAGTGTTGCTTACTACATTTGTTCTGGGAATAGCTTGTAGTGAAGCTACACTACATTTTCGAGTAGCTTGTAGTAAAGCTACACTACTTATTTTGAGTAACAAGGATTGTAGCTCACTACATTTTCCCACACACATTTTCAAATTCCGCCCATTTTAATGGGTAGAAAACCTAAAATATACATCCCTCTAATATGCATAATACACATTTATTGATATTATTTTATTATTATGATTATTATTTAGAAAGTTGTACATTAAGTTGAGATATATATTTTTATATAATTATGTAGTGTTGATGTAGCAAGCTACATCAAGCTACTTTTGTCATGTAGCTTGTAGTGTATCTTGCTACAATTTACTAGGGATAGCTTGTTGTGTAGCTTAGCTACATTTTTTCGAGAGTAACAAGTAGTGTAGGTTACTACATTTTCCCAGTAACTTGCCCATCACTGATCCTAACCAGATGTATCTTAAACGAAACTTGTAAGCTAGCTGGGCTCCTTGAATACCAAACGAAGAAGCAGCAACTATACTAGTCTCACTTCTCACCTATCTCTAAGGGAGATAACTATAACTGTACCATACCTGTCGGAGATACTTTCAGTCACTTGTATTAACAACTTTATAGAGGATATGTGCATGCATAAAGTGAGTGGCAAAGTGAGTTTATAATCAATCAACAAAGATAGGCCTATCAGTACATCCCACTGCCAAGTTCCAAGTAGCTACTGCTGCTTATTATGTAGAACTCAAATGTGTAGCAATTCCACCAATTGCATCACAATACAAACACAATAAAACAATGATAAAATTAGGCCTAAATGTGTTATTTCAGATGAAAAGCATTTGTTTAGTCTAATTGTTTGGGTGTTGTCTGTTTATTTAATCTATCATCTGAAGGAACACAAAGGAGAACAACACGTAAGTCTATATGTGTTCTTAAAAAAAAGTACTTCCTCTTCAACTACATGTTTCACCTTACAGTCTTACTCAGACACACAGTACATAGCAGCACAGCGACACAGCCACATCCCTTCCACACCCTTTACTCACGACACACACGCACACACAGACACACACTCACATACATGCCAGTACAGTGAGAAGACAGAACAAATCACATCAAAATGCTTTTTAAAGGTAAGTTATTTTTTGTTGTTGTTTGTTCCAAATGGTGTAGTGACTGGTTCTGAGGATCAAAGTCTAGATGTCAAAAAGAAAGAAAGCCTTGTTTGAGCTTCTGATTTTAAAAGCAACTTAGTTTTAGCTTCAGTTATTTCTTGTATACCATTTTTATTTGTGATATTTTAAAATATGATTTTGAATCCATTGCGTTCAGTTCAGGGAATTGGATTAGTAATTCCTTATGAATGTTTAAGAAACAAAGTGTGATCATGTTTGGCTGAATCTGGGAATTTTTAATTTTTCATCAATAATAAGATGAGCATAGAATGGCTAATGTGTTTGTGTGCGTGTGTGTGCGTGCGCACGCGCGCGCACACACACACACACACACACACACATACACACACACAGACACAGCACTAGGGTCGTGATGTTCACATTTGATATCATTCCTGTGATTCACTATGCCTCATACCTTATTTGTTGAATAACATTGAGTGGGTGTGTGTGCACAGATGATGACCAATATTTTCCATTGTTGCCTTTCCTCTTTCATTTCCTATCTCTGCACATTCTTTCCTGATATTGGAGTTACTGTAGTGTTGTCATACTAGAGCTGTCAATCTGTCTGTTTTAAGAACATACACAGTGGCAGACTTTGCAGTTGTATTTGTCTTATACTGTAGTATAGGTCAGAGGTATATCAGGGTAAATCTCCACCAAGCCAAATCAGGCCAGAGATGGGATTCACAAATTGGCAAGCGCTTTACATTTTGGCCTAATAGACCTATAACTGTTTGACTGTATACACAGAGTTGTATTTTCCCCTAGGTTCCTTGGATCATGATGCAACTCTTCTTATAGTCATTTTCTATATAACTGGACTTTAGCCCCTTCTGTCTTTTTGTCAATGCACTGACCCAACTATGCTGCTCACATAAGTCACTGTCTATTTTAGTGATAGTTGTTTGTTGTTGTGTTTTAGCAGACTAATCTGGATTTTTTTTTATATGCGAACTCTTGAAAGTGACTTTCAAACAATCCTCATATAAGAGAATAAAGGTATAAGACCCATAGTATTTTTGGAAAATTAAACTTATATTATTTTGTAATATATAAGGTTTAGACAGATGTAAACAAACAGATGTAAGATCCATAGTATTTTTTTGTGAAGTGACGTATGAAAGGTGCTACCTTCAAGAGTTCTTATATGACATTTATATAAATTTTTCTATTAGCATATTTGTAGATGTAATGAACTGATGAAAATGCCCCAGGTCTCCAAACACAAGAGGGCAGAATTCTGCCCGATTTTATCCCTTTGTTTAATTATAACATTTTCATCCTCACTTCATACATTCATAATTCATATTCATACACTTTCATATTCACTTCTGTAAGGTCAGAAGCAGCAAATTATAGTGAAGTTATGTTCTTTTTTTTCATTTAAGGATATTTTTGCTTGAAGACAGTTTATTTATTCTGCTAGACTGCTACTGATAATATTCATATGGGTCTCTTTTGTTCTTTCAGGTAATCTGTTTGAAGAGGAAATGATGGGGGAAGCTATTATTTCACAATCTCCCTTATTGGAACGTGTGGCTACTGAATATCATATTAGGGAATATTAGTGCTGCGAGGTTACTTGTCTCTTACTCATTAATTAGGGTGGTCCTACATTTCTCCACATAGTTGTGGGTGTGTCTTGTCTTGGGCACAACTTAGAAATAGACAGCTACGCAAACTCCGTTCACTGCATGGGGTCAGTCCAACAATGGCGGCTCTTCTACATAAACTTCTATGAATAGTGACTGCCGGAAGTTACTAAATGCATCGGGTTCTATAGGCTCGCTGGAGCACATGAACCACATGACCAGACGACTTTCAGCCCCCTCAATATCGCAACTCTGTCTATTGCTATTGCAAAGGCTCAAGTACGGCATGCAAGATGGGACAGACTTCGTCGAACGCCACTGCTACTTCAAGCAAAAGCAAAGCCAAGTGGAAACCAGGCGCGACAGCCAAACGGCTTCGTATCCGTGGATTTAAGAACAAACGACGGGAGGGTGACGGTGATGACCGGTTAAACAGGAATCAGATAAAATGTAAATTGCCGCAGCAGCTAGGATTGCAACCTCAAGACGGCAACCTGGCTGCTGCTGCTGCTGCTGAAGTAGCTTCTGTATCTGCTGATTCGGAAACACGCCAAGATCACGGTCTGGGGACGTTGACGGGCGATCTGGGCGGGTTGGAATTCGAAGGGGACCAAACAACGTGCACGGTTTCGGTACACCCGAATGGTCCAAAGTATGGGAATGTACCCAATGTAGACGACCACGTTGTGAAACGGTCCGACGCGGCATGTTTGCGTGATAGCCTAGAAGTCAGCAGAACAACGACAGGCGGTGTGGTTCAGCTGTGCGTGGAGCCTAAATCCACCAGAGGAGACCATGCCTCGGATCCATCAGCGACAGCCATGGAAGACCAGCCAGCAAACATCCAGAGTAGTGTTGTGTCTGAAGTCAGCGCGTCGCCAGAGATTTCTCTAACTCCAGCGGTCGGACCAGCCTCCTCGGGTGTGGAGACTGAGTGGACTGTGGCATCACTCAAATTTTGTGCGGGCGAACCTTTATCCACGCAGACAAAGAACGATACGGAGGCTGACATGACGAAATCGGACTGTAATACCGCAACATCGTGTGAACCCAAACCTGCGAAAAAGCCTGACTCGTCGGATCACATCCAAATAGCTAAAGTTAAGAGAGGCCAGTGTTTTCCTGGCACTATCCCTAAACTGGTCATAACCAGAGACACTAGCCCCAGTGAGTCACTGGCGACGCCAGAGCCCCAAGCTACTGGCTTGTGTATCAGCGGACCGTGCTTGGAACCCCACCCCGATGAGGAGTCGCCCTGCTCGGACAGTGGGTGTGGAGGGTCCCCCGCGCTGATGCGTTCTCCCCGAAAACTGTCCAACTCGTCCTCCATGGGCCTGTCCTCTCATTCGTCATTCGAGGAATCCGAGGTCGAGGATGACTTCTTGACTGTGAGTGATCTGGAGTCAAGTGCGTCTCCGGCCAGGTGTCAGGCTCTGGGCACCCCAGACGACGGAAGTGGGGTAAGTTTAGCATTTTTGAAAATATATATACTATTTTCACATTGATAACATTTTGAATTTCACCGTACAAATTCATTCCCACCAGACATGATGACACATGTGTAAATACAATGGGCCTACACGGTACACACCCTAGAAAGCTCGTATACACAGAAATAAATGGGTTTCAAAGCCAGGGCTAAAGTGTAGTCTAGCTCTGATCATTTTTAGGTCAGTGTTGTTTTTCAAGGAGTGGATCCATCTATGTATAAGTAAACTACTATCGCGTCTGTTGAAATTAAAGGGGAAGCCCATCCATTTTCAACATTCTAATATGTCATTAGTATACCCAGAGGTGTTGTGTGTTCCCCCATTCTGTGTTCCCAAGAAATGGAGGTCTGAAGAAAACCACTAACATGGTGAAACATCTTGATGACATCATCAAGATGTATTATCACCATGTTAATGGATTTCTTTAGATGTTTCTTTTTTCTGAGAGCGTACAAATTGAACCAAATTGGTTCCATTTGTACACTCTCAGAAAAAATGTTACATGGGTGGATACACACACACACACACACACACACACACACACACACACACACACACACACACACACACACACACACACACACACACATACATATAATGTAATTTTCTACTGGAAATAGATTCAGGGCATCACAAGTGCTTTTTTTCTGGAAAAATTGTGAATCCTTAAAAATCAATAAATGGTAATAATAATGTAATAATAAGTGAAATCCCACTTCTTTTAACTCTCTTTAACACTCTTTTGCCACTCAGGCATTCCGGCATAATTTATGCACACTCTAGAGTGACCTCGAAGTTGTCTTGATGAACAATCTGAAGGAGATGGAACAGATAAGATTATTATGACTGGTGGACGGTGTATGACTGATTCCAGGGACAAACAAAACAGCAACCTGAATTATGCTGCATGAAGCATTTTACCCACTAAATACTAGCTCTAAAGTAATGAAACAGCTGCCAATCAACTTCTAAACTGAGATTAGAGACGTCTTTTTTTTAGTCATGTTTTAGATCTAGTGCTTAGTGTAGCTTCATTCTGTGCTATAACAAAATATTCTGTGCTATATCAAAATAGCCTAAAACTTGTCTATGTTAACAGTTGAACCCCAGCATACATATTCTGACAGTTGTTCCCAAACCTTTTCAAATCAAGGACCCCCAAATTGACACAAATTGGCCCTCAACCTCCATTTGAAAAGATCTTAATACGATCACACAACACATCATGATATTGTGAGCTTGTAGATCTAGTAGTTTTAGCAAAGGGATTTGGTGTAGGTGGGGAGGGGGTAAAGTGGCCCCAGACAAGTACAGAGCCAACTCAGGTTTTAAGTGGTTAAAGTGCAAATACTTCATGGAAGTTCATGCTAAATTATCATATACAAATAATTTCACCAGGCTGGCAAAGTCTTTGCATTCTATGAGTCCTGTCAGCCTGGTGAAAACAACTATATACACACAGCCACAATGCCACATGCATAATCAACTTATGATGATTGTATCACCACCATGATAGAGGACAATTTGAAAGGCTTTGGTCTGCAGATGTGACGACACTAACTTCTTGTGGTTATGATAAAAGAAGTTATGTTATGTGCATGTTTTTCCATCGATGGTTGTGAGAAGTCTGTTGCCATCTCAGCTCCACAGCAAATGGGGGTGTGTGCTGCTGTTATTGAATTTGTGTAAGCTGTGATCACATGTTTACATCACAGGCTGCCAAAACCAGTTGCACACAAGTATGCTCACTGACGTGAAGAGATACTTGCTCTGTGCTTCTCACACACATTACCCCACATACGCAGTCTGATGACATCTCGCTTTTAGAATTGAGTTCAGTGTGCATGCATGACATGGGGAAAAAAGATAAAGTCAGAAACCATGGCAACACGTGTGCCATATATGGTGTTCTTCCCCCCTCTCTTACTTTTTCACTTGCTCTTTGACAATATCAGCTCTGCCTGTCTGACAATTGAATGTTAGTGAATGTAAAATGGCCTTCACATTTTATAAATAATCCTCCACACATGTGGTCTAGTGAAAGCATCATATTTTCAGACAGTGGAACAAAAAAAACAAAATGTTGGTAAGAAGAGAAAATATGAAGTGCAATAAACACAGAAGTTTGAACATGTGCTTTAGAAAGGAACGTTTGTTTTATGCTTGATAACTCGCTTTGTGTATGTTGTTCCATACTGTTTGTTTGGTGCAATGATGCGTTGGCCTGAAAGGCTGTTTTGATCCAATGAACCCTTTGATTAAGCTGTATGAAAAGACTGTCACGCTAGTCTGTGTTGAGACCCTGCTGGGCCTGAAAAGGTATCACAATATGGAGTTCCTGTCTCAGCAGGATGGAGACAGCCAAGACAGTTAGAAATCTGTATTCTATTGTACTTTTGTGATGTTGATGATCTGCTGTGAGGCTTAGAGATATTGTGTGCTTGTTATTCTTCTGAATAAACCTCTAAGATATACCTTCACCTCCTCGATGACATGTATTATTTGGAACTAGGATTACTCTGCTGAAGCAGATAACTCCAATCAAACGGACCTCAGGATTAACAAATATAACTTTTTTTAGACGAGCAGTTCGAGAGGACACGTGAAAAAAGGCAAACTACCACTACAATGGTTGGACTGAAATAAAGTCATGAAGAATTACTGAAAAATTGCATCAGCAATGGCCACAAAGATTGAAAAGAGGACAACAGCCAAGGAAGGTCCTTATTTACAGCGAGGATATAATCTGGATTCTAGAAATTCTCCACGGTACTGTCATCCCCTGAGTCAATACTGGTTTAAGGGCACTGGAGACTACAGACTGTTACTGCAATGAGGACACTGCTGGTCACAAAAAGGAGCCAGATGACAGCAACAAGGACTCAGAGAAGTCTGACAGTAGCTGATCTACCACCAGCACATTCTGCAGACACTGACTGGATGCTCTATTAAAAAGGAGTTGGAATATGTCCATTACCTTAAGAGAACCTGTGTGAATTAAAGACAGTCAATTTTTGTGCCACAGAGAAGCAAATGAATGAAATTCTGTTGAAAGACGCACACCTGATCCTTGATTTGGGTGATGTGCATGATAATGCTCTAATCTGCAATGAGGGCAAGCTGGATCACACAACTGTGAGAACCATTAGTTCTGATGACCCCAGACTGGAAGATGGAGATGTACGCACAGCCAATCCTTGTGCACGTGATACATTTATGAACTTGAGGGAAATGGAGCTGGAAGAGTTTTCTCATCAAACCACCCCCTCACACAAGATCATGACACAGAGCTAAGTTGTGCCATATCAGACATTTCCACTGCTGCGTCCAAATCCACAACAACAACCTTGTGTTTAAAAAAGGAAATCTGTGATGCTTAATCTGAAACAGAACAGGTCCCTTGAACTCTGCATCACAGTATCATACTGTGGAAATACCTTGAATATGTTTCAAATTTGCTTATAGGCATGTATCTGTTATGTGATTGCAACACCTATGCCGGTATGTAAATAATTGTATTACATTTAGATTCTAACATTTCATAGTTCTGTAATGTATTATAAATATATTTCTGTATCAACCAAATTGTTGAAGTTGGTAATATTGAAGATTTTAACTTACATTTTTAACTTGTATAATATTTTGTATGTTCTGTTCCATGCTGTTTCTGTTTTGAGCAACAACACATTGGACTGAAAGGCTGTTTTGATCCAATGAACACATTGATTAAGCTGTATGTAAAAGACGGGGGTAATGACCATAGTTGTGACTGTATCATAACTATTGTTTTTTGTATAACTGGACCTGAAGTATAACTACATTTAGTAACTTCCTGTCTCAGCAGTGCGGCGACAGCCAAGACAGTCGGTGTCTGTATTCTACTGTACTTGGTCATGTTTATCTGTGAACCTGCTTCTGGGGGATAAGAGGGGACTAGCTCAGAAGCTCAGGGAGGTTGTTGGGAAGGAGACCATGACAGAGTAATGTGCTCAGGGTGAGAATATTCTGAGATGCAGGCCAAACCTGATGGACTGAGAGATGGCATGCTTGTTGTTCTGAATAAACTTTTCAGATATACCTTGCAGTGCGCACAAACAGAACTAAGTAGTTACAGGCTGTGAGCAGGATAGATATTTGCATTTCTTGAGCATTAAGCAAAGGAAGAAAACTGTTTTTTGTGTGCTTGGGGCGGGGGGGGGGGGTCTTGAACCTGAACCTGTGTATTCATATTGTTAGTGTAAAGTAGCTCATGGTAGTTGCCTGACAGGTTTTCCTTACATGGGTGCGCACACGCACCTGCACACATGCATACCTACAGCCAGGTTGCATAATTAATAATGCAGAGGAATCTGTAAAGTACACAAAAGCGAGAACATTGGGAGGGGAGGGGAGGGGAGAGGAGAGGGTGAGTCACATCCCATTGGGATGGGTTAATAGTACAGTGTTTCTCCCCACTGAGGCAGTCAAGTGCTAATTTCTGCTCTGTGCCTGGATATCAGTTTTCCAGTTATTCTTGGAGAGCGTTTGTATGGTGAATTATGTCTGAATTGTGCACAGAGCTGAGGATGGTTGTTGAGATTAAAAGCAGAAAGTCAAGGATATGTCTTTTCCCCTGAGTTAGTTTGTGAGATGTTCAGTATTGGAAAGCTGGTATAGTATTGGTAATATGTTGTTGTGCAAACATGCTACTTGCCAAACATTCAGTCCATAATTCCAACCAACTTCATATTAAGTACAGTCAAAGACTATAATTTCAATTTTAGTTCAAGACAATAATTTTGTGGTTAACGGCAAACATGTATAAAATGACTAACGCTTTTGTCAAGCAAATACCAAACTTTAACAAAATAAGTAAAACTGTAACAAGAATAAGTAAAAAGCATCTGTCAGAAAAAGGTGATGAGCATCCCAGTATAAAGTAGGTTCAAGTAGCCGCAGAGCGGTGAGGAGGAGGAGGACTTGTTCAGGCAAGCAGCCAGGACATCTTCGGAGGGAGAAAACACCTGGATCTAGATGAATAACATGAACACCTTGGAGATATTGGATACTGAGAAAGTGGAGTAGGGGAAGAGGGGAGTAACAGGATGTCGAAACAGGAGAAATGGTGAATGCGCACTGCAAAATAGGTCAGTTTTTACACACACAAGTGAAATTCACACTCAGGATTTTGCTGTGGGAATGGGCAGGTCTGGAATGGGTGGCCTGTCGGTGTGAAAATGAGAGATTAGTGTTACCTCATAGTAGAGCAGGATTATTTACAATGCTCTGTAAGCTCAGCTGCAGACAGAATGACTGAGGCACAGCTGAAAGAACACAAACAAGAGAGGAATTAGCCCAGAAATAATGCTATTCTAGGTTAAAGTGAATGTTATGGTGGTGGGAAGGCAGGGCATCATCAATGGATGCAGCTGGTGGGACTTGCCTGGGTTGACGCTATGCTAAAGGTGCGGAGTATGCTTTGCTGGCTGCACTCTCACTTTGGTTCCGTTGCTGTGCCTGCCTTTGTCAGCGCCTGTCTCTTTCTCCACTACTGTTCTGTTTGCCAGGTAGGGTAATTGTCTCATTTTGCAGATTATGATGATAAGGAAACATAAATATGTACAGTTAGTGTGTGTGTGTATATATATATATATATATATCTATATACAACAATTTGGTGCTTCCACGTCTTGACTATAATTTGACATGCTTGCCTGTTGGCCTTCCATAGAGAAAGAAGTCTTGATCGTCTCAAGTTCAAGCCAAGTTTGTTTATTCAAATCTAATCAGTTTCTCAATTAAACAGATGGCCTATGCTTGTCTATTGATTTTGTTATCTATGCTATTTGCATAGCCGTCTGTTACTATATGCAGGCAGTCACACATGTTTTCTATCTAGGTTAAGAATAAGAAGCCAGTAAGCCTCCCACTAGGACTTATGACGTTGGGTACTCTGTATTGATTATAGGCTATGACTTAACGACAGTAGTCAAGCCTGTTTCACTTGCGTGAATCCTGGGGATTGTATTCTTGCTTAATTACCTAAATACTGCTTCTTGCTGTAGAGTTCTTGGTTGAAGTCAGTTCTGAGAAGTGTGTGTGTGTGTGGGGGGGGGGGGGGGCTTGGGGGATTTGGTGGAAGAAGAACATGGCAGAATAGTCTAATGGTCAAATGATGCTTTAAAGTGGAGAGGAAGGCAGAGAAATTGGAGATGGCTTAAGTTTGCCTATATGGAAACAGGAGTCTAATATATTACACAAGTCTGGAGAAGTGATATGCAGCAACATCCGGCCCATGGACAAATGCATTGAACTGTCAGCTCAAAGCAATTAGTGAGAAAAGATGAAAGCATCTGGATAAGAGACCGCTAACCTAGAGGAAGCAGGAGACTGAGTTTTCCATAGTATCTTTCTCTTATTTTAATCCACTAAACTTAACATCTCTCACTGTCACCATTGGCCTCTCTTAATAAGAAAAGAATGATGGCTACTGTACTGAAATTGGAAAATTATCCCTCCTGTAAGACCTTTTCTTAAGAAAAGGGGCTGTCATTTTTGCATTTTTGGACATTTTACTCAAGAATAGCAAAAAGCAATAATTTTTTCTTCAAAAAAGCATAGTTGGCTTTACAGCTTCATACAATAATAATGGACTACATTACCTACTTAAAGTTCTGACTCTGAGGCAAGTCAGAGCTCATATTACAGTGAGAAACCTGTGTATCTCCACTCCCCTATAGAAAATGAAATATTGCCAAAAATCTTGAAAATGCCATGTTTTTTTTCCTACAGGATATTGGCTTAGTGCTGTAAATTATGTCCAAACAGGTTTTCATTACACATGCCCCAAGAAATATCCATAGCCATAGCCCTGGAGCTTTCTGAATCAGTCTTTCAAAGTGAATTATTGCACCAGTCAAGAATTGTCCATAAAAACATTGTGCTGCACGTTATCGCCATAAGCAGTGAGGGAGGGAAACGGGTGTACAAAGTTTAAACCTACAGTACGCAATATTGCGACATTATACTGTGTATACTTCTTAGTGTGTTATTGTCTGATGTGGACTTGTGCTCTGAAGTGGTTGTAAAGTTTGTGTTAATCTGATAAAGAGATTCAACTCTGTCTACTGTCGACTGCCCAGTCTTGCTCTCTTCTGTCTGTTTCTATTTCTAATCTACACAGATAGAACACAAGACCACTGTAGGGCTGCAACAATGAATTGATCCGTAATCAAATCGATAATTAAATTAGTTGTTAACTAATTCAGTAATCGGTTAATTAGATCAGGCTAACCATTGTACATTTTTGAAGTTTATCGTGGATGTTTTCCCACTTACCCATAGTTTTTCCAGTGTTGAATGTGACAAGAATAAAGGAGTGAGCCATCTCTCTTCCCTTACAATATGAAGATACTATTTGCGTACTGTAGCAACTGTAAAGCAAAATATGATGCATAATAACGATTATAGTATCAAGAACAAAACGTGGCTTAAATATTCATTTTTAAATTACCAGATTTTCAGACTTCAGTCAGAATAATCCTAAAGACACAATTTGCTTTCATGCATTTTGTTTGTCTTATTTGAATACCAGCCTAATCAGCAGCTAATCAAATGTATTTTTGAGCCTTTAAAAAATGTGGGTCGTCCTATAACCAGGGTCATGTTATATTCGGGACAATACAGTCATTTTCTTGTTTTTGTAAGAAACAACATTTTTAAGGTGTTATCTAAATAAGTGTCATAAATCCAATGAATCGATTATTATATATATTATTATAAATCAGCCCATGAATTTAATAAGGAAATAATCATTAGTTGCAGCACTAGTTAGCTGTACAGTATATATTGGATTAATATTTGTTAATGTATAGCCTACTCATGTGTCTGAGCAAATTGGCATACAGTATGTATGTCTGTGGGAAGTGTGAACCCTGGCCAATAAGAGACCACCATTCTTTATGGTGTTCGTTTGAGGAGTGTCCAGTGAAGCACGGGCGTAGACACGGGGGGACGAGGGGGACAGTTGTAGGGGGGCCCGAAGCCAGGGGGGCCACTAAAAGCTTGGATTAATAAGGTTTTATTTGTATTGATTATTATAAAAATATATTTGAATCACTGTATTACCTCAATAAACCGAATGAGTGGCGCAACAAAACATAATAATGAGTTTTGGATTTCAAGGACTCCACACATTGCATCCCCCCCCCTGCACCTCCAGGAAGGTGGGCCCATGTCAAAAAGCTGTGCAGGGGGCCCAGAATTGCTAGCAACGCCCCTGCAGTGAAGTATAAACTGACTTCAAGTTCAACCCCACCCAACTGATCATGTTAGGGGGGAGGCTTTAGTTACTAATCATAGCCTTAATGCATAAGTATTCAAGGCAATCAAAATTACTGCCGTGTCACACTGCCCCACCTCCCTAAAAAAGAAAATCTAATGAGCACTTGAACATACTTAATGATGTTAATACAACAATCTTTTGAAAAATAATTGCCTGAGTTCATAGTTGGCAAACCACACAATTACCACTTACTTTGTGCATACATTCCAATGTGGACATTTTTTTTTTTGTGGCAGAATTTCAGTGTTGCAGCTGTGGAAATAACATAACAGCTTTTTGTAGAGAAGGATGCTCAGACGTGCAAATGCATTTAAGACGAGAACTGGACAGCAGGGAGCAAGTTGGCTCACAGTTCCCTGTTACTGAGTTACATTTTATTACATTACATTCTCTATCATTCAATATTATAAATTGGGCTGGCTATCTTCTAGCTTCTCTTTGCTTTCTCTGTTGTATACTGAAGTATTTGATAGCGTTTGTACATTGTACCAACATCTGTGTCTTATCTGATTAAACAGAGACAACCCCTACCCTGGACACACTATCTCCTTGATTTAATCCACCCCCCTCCATACACAAACACACATTCTATTCAACGTCATGTGTTCTTTTTCATTGCTTGCGTCAAAGCCCCTGTTGCATGCTGACCTTGCCCTGTGGTTCCCTCACAGAGATAGCCATTACATGTAGACACGCATACAGACAGTGGGGATTCTGTTTGGACGCCCACAGTGGCAGCTTTGGTAAATGTTTCATGAATGCGCCACTGGTCTCATATGCTGTGTACCTGGCCTTGGTGGCAGTGGGTGGATTGTCTCTCAGTGTGTGTGCGTGCACGTTTCTATTTTAGATATCAACTACCGGTATCTCCGTTTTGCTGTGTGTTTATACTTTCTGTTCGTTTAATTGCAAATAACTCACTATACTATCAAATCACAACACCCAGCTATAAAACCTATTTTATTTTTTGTATATATATTTTTTTTATCCCACGATTTTGCGACCCATTTTTTCACCCAGTGCCAATTCCTAATGTGATCCTGGGTTCTACACACCCTCCACCAACCTGGGGAGGCAGCAGACTGGCCTCATGCTTCCTTCAATGCATGAGGAGTCCAAGCTGCCTTCTTTTCACCCCTCCATCAGGCGCCCCGGCTGGCCAGGGGGAGGCAGTTTAGAGTCCAGGATTACAGCATGTTTTTGTGAGGGTATCTACCCTAGGGGACACGGGGAGAACATGCAAACTCCACGCAGAAAAAACTATTTTAAATGTCTACCTCTGTGCCTTGGTCAAACGTCAAGGCCGGTGATGACGTGCATTGTGCAGTGCTACATGGCTCAACTATGGAATTCCTCTAGTCTAAGTTACCGATCTTTGTGTTGCCATTTCTTACATGGTTACTTTTGTTTCATGTCTTTTCATTTTGTTTTACAGAACAAGTCTTGGCAGAGATTGAAGAACATGGTACACTGGTCCCCATTCATCATTTTCTCCAAGAAGCAGCATTATCCATGGGTGCAGCTAGCTGGCCATGCAGGTATAGACATGCACCTGACTGTAGCGGCACACTTATCTTGCTCACTATCTTGCCCTCACTCATGTTTCCATTCACCTCTTAGGTAACTTCCAGGCTGGGGAGGATGGTCGTTTGCTGAAGCGCTACTGTGAGTGTGAGCAGCAGTGCCTACAGAAACTGATGGAAGACACGTTGCGTCCCTATGTGCCTGGGTATTATGGTGTAATACAAAGGGGAGAGCAGGACTATAACTTGATGGATGATCTGCTGGCTGATTTTGACTCTCCCTCCATCATGGACTGTAAGATGGGCAGCAGGTGAGCCTTGGTCTCGGAACCTAGAGGGTACTAAGTTCATCACAACTTCACAAGTAGAGGTCTCAAACTCTACCCAAACCCGACCGGGCCCAACATTTTCAGGACGGGCCCAAAAAATATGCTAATCGCTTGAGCTGGGCTGAGCCTCGGGCTCCGTGATTTTACCTTAAAAAAATACCACTATAATAGGCTAAATAAAAAAACACCAATTCTGTCATTTGTACTGTGTAAGCCTATACATAAATTATTATGAGGAAGGCTGCACTAAGAGTGATAGAAAAGTACTACCAATATGGGTGATAAAAGGACTGTATACTTCGATGGTTTCAAATATGTGGAGCGCAAACCAGGAAGGACCACCAGCCGTCTAAAGTTTAGACGGCTGGTGGTCCTTCCTGGTTAGCTCCTGGTTTGCTTTGTATAGACTCTAAACAACCGGAAGACAGGGAGTAAGTATTCTAATTACAATTGTTCTCAAGTCACAGAAAGGCATGCTTAAGCCATACTGCTATTAAATACACACCACACAAGTGTTCAAATGAATACCTTTCAGTTACCACAATGAGAATCAACCTTAACTCAAAGTAAAGATAATTAAACAAACCAAAACAAACCTTTTAGCAGGGGAACTTTAGAAAAAACACTTAAACCAGAAAAATACTCAACACCTAATACCCTAATGAACCACGAGACCCAAGACACACACCAGTCAACGAGTCAAATTTTGTACAATAATAAAGTTGTATTGTGGGAGAGACATTTATCTGAAAACCCACAAACAAGCCGTCATATCATCAAAGTCTCTCCATGTTTCACAAGATGAACAGAATATTTAAACAGCTGTAATCAAAATAAGATGTTGACATGGATAGATATGTCAACATCTTATCTATCCATATCAGAGTTGACATGGATAGATATACAAAAATGATTATATTGGAAGAAACTGATTACATCGAGAACACCAGATCATAGTGAACTAGGTTACTTGTCTACTGAAAACAGTTATCACTCCTTTGGCGACAGAGAACTCGTACAATGACCGCATAATAGTAATGATAACAAGGTTACAATCACAGACGGCTAGAATGGTCTGAAAACAGATAATGAAGTGACAATGAAGAATTTTCTGTGCTGAAGAGACATGATGGCACACTCAAAACAGCAGATCTACAAGGTGGTAGAGTGACACAAATAAAATCCACAGTGATAATGTAAACTCATTCACAAACTCAAAATCTCAAATATCTATCAAGGAGATTCACAGGACTTACAGAGGGAAGAGGAGTGGCACATTTATTTTAGCAGCACACACACTTAGTGTCATTCACACATGACAAACTAGCAGGTTCTGACATGTCTCCCATTGAACAAGCACCGAGGTGACCATCAAACACAAGCAGAAACGTCCAGAACAGGCACAATATCAATGTGTTTGATACATGTGTATTTGGCCTCTTAGTATTGTAACTGCCAAGGATTGTTTATAAACTTTAATAGAATATCCACGAGATGAACCAAGCACTGTAAGGATTGCTTGTTTGTAAGCTGTAAGAGCAGATCCACCGAGGAGCATATGGGCTGTGTTTGTACATTTTAGAGCAGATCCATGAGAGGAGCGTTGCGTGGATCATTTGTTTGTAAACTTATAGGGCAGAGTTTCAGTGCAGCAAAACACCCACAAATGCATGCTTTGATTCTGTTTCCTGCCAGGACATACTTGGAAGAAGAGCTCAGAAAAGCCAGGGAGCGTCCACGCCTCCGGAAAGATATGTATGAGAAGATGGTAGCAGTGGATGCTGGGGCCCCCACAGAGGAGGAGAAGGCACAGCAGGGGGTCCTCAAACCCAGATACATGCAGTGGAGGGAGACACTCAGCTCCACAGCCACAATGGGCTTCCGTATTGAAGGCATCAAGGTTAGAGTCCACCCTGGGATTATCACGCCTCAGGCCAGCACTCTGAACATTCCTGGCTGTAGTGGTGAATAAACAGGATTATGAGTTGCCACTAGAAGTAAACCAAATATTGGGAATAAATATTTATCAGTAGATTTGTAGAGCAGTGATTCACTATCACCATCACACAGTCACTGGATTGGAATGAGCAAACAACTGGCCTATTATAAACTTGTCTAAATTGGCTATCAGCCATTATTTGTTCTTTCAAAACATTTTCAGTCCTAGAAATTTTGTGCTGTATAAATTGTATAGATTGTAAATTGTATATGATTCACACCCTTGTGTCACATATCTGGTGTCCCATTTTCAGTTTTGGAATATTTATTTTGTTTGGCATCTTGGTCTGTCAGTTTGTAGTTGTGTTTAGTAATATAATGTATCATTGGGATTTAATGTAGTAGGGGTCACAGTGGCACCGCTGGTAGACACAGCTAGAAGGTCCTGTGTTTGATTCCCGCTGGGGACGGTGTGGGTGCTGGCGACATGTTTCCGCCAATTTACAACTTAATCCAGAGCAGCTTACATTAAGCATGAATGAAAAGTAAACATTGCAGCACATCAAAACCATGGAAACTGCCTGAACTATGCGATGTTGATCAGCCTCGGGCTACTTGAAAAGATAATATATATTGGATTATTTTATTATAGTAAAAATAATAGTTATTTTCTGTATTTACCCATTATGATGATGTTGCTGATTGGCATTTCATTTTTATTTTGTGGAGACTTCTCAAATTCTGCCCAAACCCGACAGTCGGGCCGGGTGGGGCCTAAAATCTATTCCGTTTAGTCGGGCCGGTCTGGGCCTCAAGCCTGATCAGTTAGGGCCCAGGTAGGGTCAGGCCTTAATTTTCAGGCCCGTTGAGACCTTTAGCTTGGACGCCCCTGCATTAGATTATTTACCAATTGCGATGGTTGTATTTGGTCTCTCTGCTCTTCTAATGGGACATTTAGGCCCTGTGTCTGATTTAACAGCATGATGGTTCACAAATAGTACCACCTGAAGGTCAAAATAAAATATCTACTGTAATCCAGTAGGCAAGCTCTGTGGAAAAATATTCTGCACTTGCACAGGAGCCCTGGGTTTGAATCTGTGGTGGAACAGGAAAATTAAAGGGTAGCTGGGACTGTGTACGACCTTACTAGATACCTGACTGTGTGAGCTAATGGTTGTAAGATGGTTCTGTTGATTTGCATAAGAATTTACATGTTGATGGAAAAAGCTGAGGGCAGCAAGTTGCATCATGGTGTGTGTATTTTACTATCAAAACACTTTGGATCAGAGGAGTGTTTTTCAAAATTTGAGGAACAAGGCACACGAATGGCCAAGACAAAATTTCAAAACGCTATTTCGGAAGTTCATGAGATCTCATCTTTTCTATATTGCAGAAAGCAGATGGGACTTGCAACACCAATTTCAAGAAGACGAAGCACAGAGAGCAGGTCATGCAGGCCTTCGAGGACTTTGTGGATAAGAATGTTCACATCCTGGTATGTGTCCCAAGTTCAGTGGCTTCAAATTACTGCAAACTGTAGAGCAGGAACCTTATGTCAATGTTTCATAATATATATTTTTTCAAAGATTTATACCATGGAAACGGAAGAAATGGTAATCCACAAGCTCTACAAACTCAACATGTTGCATGTACATCTCGTATTTTGTACAAGATGATTTGTCAACAAATCATGAAAACAAAACATTCGCCGGGCACAGGAAAGGCGGTGCTAATTTGTATTGCGGAAGGGGGTTGTGTGGGGTGAGGCAGCGTTTTTGCCAATCACAGTACAGCAGTCTCCAGCATATTCATAATGAGCCAATAGAGTGGTGGTGAGGTGGAGTTGATTCTGTTTAAAAAAGGGTTTACTAACAGTGTTTGTACAAACTAAAGTTGCCTCTATTATCTTAGGCTGGGTATACACATGGAAATCTAGACAGCTATGCATCTTCAGACATGATCCTTTCAGGGGAGGGGAGGCAGTAAAGGATCATGTCTGCTGCTTGCAATCATCTGACTCCCATTGGAAATAAAATGAGGTGGTGGGGCTGTGTTGAATTTGAAGACAGCTAGACAGCAAAGAGTCTGGCTGTAAATGTCTGTATGTACCCTTAAAATTCACCATGGTGCATTTAGCTTTGTCTAGCGTTTACACAAACACAGCGAGCCCTTCTCTAAAGCCCCCCCCTATGCAAGTCAAGCTTTCCTGGTCAAGCTTTCCTCTTCTAATGTGCCTATTGGACGAGGCTGGATTGGGGAGAGACTTAGTGAAGGGCTAATTGGCCTGTGTTTGGAGGAGGGAAGCCTGGTGGGGTGGGAGGAGTCGGACGAAGGCTCTATGCCCTCCCGGTGGGGGCTCCTCACTGACAACACAGAAATATGTGGTAGGGATGAACTAATTGGTATTCCACTATGGAAATGATGTCCATCCCGAGGGAGTGTAGGTGATAAGAATGATGGCAAACAACATCTCTCAGACTAGCAGACTTGGCCTGCATCTCTCAGTATTCACTCCCTCAGCACATCTCTCTTGTGTTTCCTTCCCACTGGTCCTCCCGGGATTCTGACCAGTCCCCTCTTACACTCCAGAAGCAGGTCCATAGATAAACATGAAAATCTGTAAAATGGGGAAGAGGGGGAAAAAACAACAATACGGGCACGTTTCCATTCCTGTTAAATCATGTCACGGCAACAAAAGTCAAACTCAATACTGAGACATGTTCCAAGATCCAACACCAAGAATATTCTGTTGCTTCTGTTACTACTGTAAAATATGTAAATAAAATGTATGAATGACACTGTGAAAAAGCTTGTCCTTTTCCCAGCAATGTGTGTACTATATTTCCTTCTGACCTAAATACGTCATTCTCTTCTTTAACCCTTAGAAACTGTACCTGCAGCGTTTGGAGAAACTTCGTTCTGTGCTGGAAACGTCACCCTTCTTTAGAACACATGAGGTGAAGTGATAACACCCACATACTCATGAATACACAAACCACTGTGTTGCTGTCAATTCTTGGTCTTGGCAAACCTGTTCATCAAGTTGAGATTGCCTTACATAATTAAACAGTGAACACACCTAAACTCACTCATCTGTTTTTTTGTTTGTTTGTTTCTTCCTAGGTCGTGGGTAGTTCTCTGCTCTTCGTACATGACGCCTCCGGACAGGCCCAGGTGTGGATGATTGATTTTGGGAAGACTGTTCCCCTGCCTGCCCCGCTCACACTGAACCACAGGACTCCCTGGGTGGAAGGCAACAGGGAGGATGGATACCTCTGGGGGCTGGACAACCTCATAGAGATCTTCAGTAATATGCTGCTCCATACACCCTGACCTCCCTGTCAGGGTCCGGGAAGAGGGCCATGAAAAGTCAAACCTATTGTACAAGAACCGTGACTTGACTAGGCAAAAGACATGGAAGCAACTGGATGCCTTGAAGGATGGAGAGGAACCTCTCAGAATTCATTCATGGGAACACACAGAGAGAGGTTCAGAATGATGGCTGGTGTTACGAGCCAAAATGAGACTAAAGAGCAGACGGAATACAGTGAAGACAAATTATGCAGAGAGCAGGATGTTGGACCTCTGATTAAGACCCATCATTGCTCAGACTTTGCAGACAGTTCCTCTGTCTGCTCGCCATCCCCATCTAGTGGTCAGAGATGAACAGTGAACTTGATTCAGTCTTTAAGCGAAGAAGAAAAAAATCTTTAAAGTGGCCTTTGCAGAATAATTGAGAATGGGAGATATCTTTTTGTTTTTGATGCAACCAGTATGTGTACGTACAAGTACATGCTTAGCAACACTAAACCACTGGTTAAGTTGTCTGTAAATCTAATGTAGTGTGTATGAACTCTGTAAATAGTTTTATTTATCATTTTGCCTTGATACAGTTCCTCGTCTTTTTGCGGTACCTAATTTCTGAAATGGGAGATGGGGGGTGTATTATTTTTTATACCATTCCAATGTCGTGGACATGCCCCCCCCTCTACGAGTTCACTGCAAGAATTAATTGTTAAACATGTAACCCCAAAGTCCAAAGATGAATTTACATCCAACTGGAAGCTGAGGTTGTTTCTTTACGAAGCCGTGGACTTGTGGTCTCCTTATCCAGAGGAGGTATTTGAAATGCAGGAATAATGTTTTTTATCTTTCCTGTTGTGTACAGAATGCAGCTTGAGAGCGATGCCTAATGTGTCTGGAATGTATTGCACTAAGGAGCCTCTCTATCCACTGAACAAAACAAGCTCCGCCTGTGTGTCTTAAAATGGGTTGCAGTATTCCTGGATTCACTGGTTGACTGTTAACAAAAGATTAATTTGGAATTATTATGTTTGTGATTAACCAATACTTTTATATTATACTTACAAATACCTGATAAACATGACAGCTCAAATCAAACCACTTAAGCCCTATAATCATTCACTTGATTCAGGAGGACGTTATACTAGGCCTCCTCCTGTTTTTGGTCTACACTAAATATCTTTGTCTAAAATTACCTAAATTCTTCTTAAACCAGGGGAACTACGTTTTGTGAGATTGCAGATTGGCTAACTGTTTCATTTGGTTATCCTAAACTACAAACTGGAAAACTTAAATGTGTTCATATCTTAATGTTTCCTCCTCATACTGTAGATGTCATGTCTAAATACTGTTTCTGTTAATGGTTGATTGATACACTCTTCCTTTTTATTAACATGACATGCTCGCTTATAAGTTGTATTTGGCCATAGAAAAGACCAGTTGTTTACAAATAACCTGAATATTGCCATGAAAACGTGATAAAGACCATGTCAAATTAAAGTCCATTCAAATATGAAGTGAAAGCACATGACGGTCTATCCATGTCAGTGAACATTCCAGTTTCAATTTCTGTCCTTTCAACAGTGTTCATCAAGAACTATAGTCTGTGTCCAAGTAGAAACAGCTGTGAAAAAATGGGTCTCTAAAAGAGTGCAAATGTCACTGACACTATGCAATAGGTATTATTATCTGGAATTGTTTGGTATCCTGGGAAATTCACACCATGCACACATTCTAGAAGAACAGTGTAGTGTTTACAAAGTATTATATTTCTTAGCCATGTCATGTATGCTATATTTTTATGACTAACAAATGATCAGTTTTCAAGCTGGTCTTTGTGTTTGAAAACTGGATTGTGTGGTATGGGGAAGTAATTTTATGTAACCATAATGTGCTCTTTTTAAAAAGCGGTACATTTTAAAGTGACGAAACAAACTTGTGAAGACTTTCCTATCCATGCATTTTCTAGATTGCAATAAACTGGAATTAGGAACTTTTGGATGTTTGTCAGCATTGTGATTTTTGTGATTTCGTCCCCCCCCCCCCCCCCCCTCACCACACCATGCAGTGTATCCGTCCCTAAACCATATAGGTTTTATATTTAATTGTCAATTTTAGGAAGTTTAGAAATACGTTTAGGGTTAAACACTGTTTTACTGAGGTTAAGGTTAGGAAAGCATAATTTACTTTGATTACTTTAGGAATACCACTGGAGTTCTTTGGTATTCGTATGCAGTACACTAAAGTTCATTTAAGTGTGCTTTTTTTCCACAAATCAGGGTATTAGGAATTGAATCAGGCTACTTCAAAATGCTGCTTGATTTTATTCAGAAATCTGAAGTCACCAAAACAATTATATAAAACCCAATATATCCCTCTACTCATGATTGTGGTAAATAAAGGCAGCCAGGTAAGCGGATCGTATGACCCTGTCTAATGTGTCCTGTGGTCCGCATTGCGTAGGCAATATCCGATAAGCAACACAATGCTATCGGCAGACGAAATCAATGGCTTCACAGTATTCTCAGTGGTACGGAACAGCTATGAGCTATCTTCACTGTCCTGGTTTCTTTACTGTCCTGGTATGGAGTAGCACCACTTGTCCAGCTAATCCAGCTTCCAATCCACCCTGAGGAACCAAATACTGTGTGCCATCACTAGCCCTCTGTGGGTCCATTCCCCTCAGCTGTTCATTGCTCTGAGCTACCTTGTCCAAATTCCATAGCTGGTAACGTAGGCTCTTGCCCTGTTTAGCCAGGATAAAAGCTTCTCTGACGCCTGTGACAGGACACGAGTATGGAGAGTTGGCATCCTTGGGCAGGCATAACCAGGGCAGAGTGAGATTAGCTTGGGTGTGGTCTTTGCTCACGCTCTCCTGATCAAGGCCTAAGAGAATACCTGGAGGGACAGATATGGTACATGTATTGTCTGATTGATTGTTTCATCCATTGGTTCTGTCATTGTATGTAATTCTGAAAGCTGTGGTGTAGCCAGGTATGGTGTAAGTCTTCTCATTGGCTGCAGGGCAGCAAATCAGCTCTGGGGCCTCTGTAGTAGGCCAAAAGCCTATACCACCAGGCCTGGGCCTGGGCTTACCAAATAATTACCCAGAATAATTAAAATCTGCAATTCAAAAGGTCCAGAAATCACCTGAACCCCCCAATTAAAAATGTTACTGTACTGCCCTGCTTTGTTCATCATGAGTTGAAGCTCTTGATGTCTGGTTTTAATTATTATGGATAATTATTTGGTAGGCCCAGGCCCAGGCCTGGTGGTATAGGCTTTTGGCCTAGCCCAAGGCCGCAGACCTGATTTGCTGCCATGCAGCCAATGAGCACGGACCCACACCTGATTTGCTGCCATGCAGCCAATGAGAGGACTTACACCATACTTGGCTACACCAAGGCGATTCAGAATTGCACCCATTGTATGTCTTACTTACCTGAAGCTACAGCCCAGTGTGCTCTGTGGCCCCCACGTTGGCATGGCTCATGGTTGAAATCTTCATCATATCTTAATTTATATATTGTCATGGAACTTTCCTTAACTCAACAGTGTGAATAATAGTAAAACAGGAATTAGATGGCAAGAAAGGTATGATAGTAATTAAACCAATAACTATTGGCTATATAAACTGTCAAATAGCAAAATTAAAGATTTGTCACATTGCATATTGAAGTGTAAACTAAAGGATACGGAATAAGAATGGGCTGTCCATCACACATGTGCGCAACAATGGTTGAAACATTGTTACCACTCATACCCCCAACCAGGACTTCTGCCTTGCAGGCGCAAACTTCCTCTGCCAGAAGAGCCATGTTGCCGGCTGAAATATATTGTATATAAGGGGAGGCAAAAAAATCAATGTGTTAATGTAATGCCACAATATCAATATCAAATCGCCAGGTTCAAAATTTTAGATTTTAATTATGTATTTATTCATTTGTTCAAGTCAGAAAGACTGGCTGGTGCTTATCTGGCTGCATTGAACAGCTTTATGTTAAGCAGCTTCACCAGACTGAGAAGCAAACAAACTAAACCCCACAACTTTATTTTCATTTTAAAAAAATCTGTTAATTATTGTTAATTATTTATTTGTGATACTGATGATTCAATTAAAGTGGTCGTAGTGGTTTAACCACTACCCCGTGAAATCACATTAAATTCAATTCAGCTAAATGAACGAAGTGTAATTTCAAACAGCCTGTCTGCTGAAATGTCAGTAATGTATAATAAAGCATTGCATCAGAGTTATCTCACTTCAACTGTTATAATGTGCAATAAAAATATTGAAACCAGCATTCACAGGTGAAGCTACATCACTATTATTGGATTACTAAAATGTATGAATCCGCAAGGCAATTGTCTTTCTGTCTGTGTGTCTGTCTGGCCAATTCATGTTGTGGCCAATAACCTTTTAACCGTTGATACAACTAGATTTACAACTACGTTTTTCTGCCTGGCAGAGAGCACAATTTTACATTTTGATTTATTTTCTTCAGATTGACTATTCTATAAAACAGGTTACCTGAAAACATTTCACCTTGTGCAGTGTAACCTCTCTTCAAAGCAGTCTGGACAATAACCTGCATTTCAACACTCTGCTGTGGCTGTCGTAAATGAGCAGCCATCCACAAAGCCACCAAGCCACACCTATGCACAGGCACATTAAATTATATATTACATGTTGGTGACTCAGCCATCATTGATAACTGACATGACACACAAAATGTATTCATTGTGTTACATCTGTGTTTATTCCAGCAGAGAAACTTACTGTGGACCATCTTGGATGAGGGAAGGCACATATTTGTTGAACAAAATCCACTGCAGATCTTTTCTAAAACTGAAAAAGAATTGTCAGTTTCCATTTGTAGATTTACTTTCGAATGATGATTGGTTATTGGTTTACTTATGATAATACATTGTAGATACTATTTCTATGCAGATACAGTACATACTATTTCTATGCATTTACATGCTGTCTTCAAGGGATATTTCACTTTCATACATTTTTGGGTGATTTCCCTGTGCACTGGGCCTTAAGTGAACCCCCAGTTTTTATGTTGCTATCTTTAATATTGAGATGTATTAGTTTGTAAATATAGTGACCCGCGGCTCCGTCCCCTCTCATTGACACCCATTCATCATCAAAGTCCACGTTAGACTTTAGACACGTTAGACAGATATAATCCTTCTAATGTGTGAGGGGGGCATCGTTTTACGATAACCATCATTTTTTGATAACTATTATAATAACTTATCATTACTAGTTAATATTTAATGATATTAGGATATTTTTTGGAATGTAGCCCCAGTCAGATATGCGTGTAGGACAAGGAACTGATGCATAATCGTGAATAATTCCTGACAGCAGAATGAGCCGTCAAGAATGATCCATGTTGTCATTGGAAACGACGAGGGGGGGGCAGTCCAATGGCGACTCTTCTACATAGACTTGTATTGAGAATGGGGCAAACAAATAGGCATAAGTCTAGACACTTTCCCCTGACCACTAACTGAAAACCACTAATATATTATGGCCACCTTTAGTCGAGTCTACTCACCTACTCTCCCTCTGGGTAAGCAAGGAGATGGCCTCTGCGTAGTCCCCCTCCACGGGGGCCCGGCCTTCAGCTATGGCCTGGTAAAGCTTCTTCTTCCTGGACTCTGAACTTGGTCCAGAAGGTAGTGGTCCTGGAGGAGGAGGTGGAGGAAGAGGAGGTGGAGGTGGTGGAGTGGGTGGCACTGGATGGTCCGTTGACATTGTCTTTTTGAATTCTGAGTGAAAACATTTCTTAAATGTGTTAAACGGAATGCAATACCCCCCATCAATGACTGGGAAACAATGACCAATGCAAGTGGGAGAAAAAAAAATAAATGTATACAATAATCAACCTCCTACAACAAGGATGTGTGTGTTGTTTGATTGATTGATTGATTGATTGAATGGCTTTTATACAGTTTGCAGAAAAAGCACCAGTTTCTAGTCCTTTTGTGGGAGTCACTGGGCCACGCTGTAAAGGTAAATTAATCCACAAAACGAACAGAATTTGTATTGTTGAATTATTTCTAAAATATTAAGACAGCCTTCGTTCATTTTTGACTTGCCCTGGCCCCTCTATCACATGAATCTACCTGTACTTTTTTGGGGCATAGTAAACCCAAAAATGAAACTATATACCCCTTTAAGGTCTGCTGTTATGAGGATATAAGAAACCCTCTTTGCTCGTGGCTTCATTGGATTGTTTTCGTTGTCCTTCATATTCAAATCATCAGTACAAGTTGTGCAGCTTGAAATACTAACTGAATTTGTTTTTATCTTGCATGCGTACACATAGGCACATGTGCGCGCGCGGACGCACGCACACTCTCTCTCTCTCTCTCTCTCTCTCTCTCTCTCTCTCTCTCTCTCTCTCTCTCTCTCTCTCTATTTCAATTTCAAAATGCTTTATTGGCATGATGAAATATGCTTTACATTGCCAAAGCTCTCTCTCTCTCTCTCTCTCTCTCTCTCTCTCTCTCTATCTATTAATGTCGGATATCATCCACTCACCAGGCTTCTTCTCTCATTGACAGAAACCCCTAACACTCTAAAGTAACGTCCATGTGTACATGTTCACATAAATAAGTGTTGCAAATGGCTAGCGACCATAGATAGCGACGTGCTGTGCCCATATTTGGCCGCTTGCATTTTGACCAATGGCATCGTTTGTTGTACAATGGAACCGGAAGTGTTCTCTCTTTAACAACAGAATCTCGGAGCTCGCGAGATTTCTCCTCAGTCAGCGCCGCCTGAAGTCAACAGTGAGTGTGGTCCATTCATTCACCACTTCTAACGTGTATACAAGTAAGTATTATGATACCCAACAGTATGTTTTCTCTATTCATCGTTGCGTCATGTTATCTGACGACTTTAGTTCCTTGACGATATGGAGTTTATTCGAAAGCAACCTTTCACCATATCAGTCAAATGCTCTTAAGTAACACGCTATGCTAACTAGGTTAGCCCTGCGCACGAGTAGCTTTTAATGTACCGTGAGTGTCGACCACTACTACTAATGCTACTTTGTGTACATGGTATGCCATATTGTTAAATGTAATTTAATACATTGTTTCCTGCAGATTCTACATCATGACTGCTCCTCCAGATCAGTCGCGGCTCAACCACACCATCTACATTAACAACTTGAATGAAAAGATCAAGAAAGATGGTGAGTTGTTCTTTTTTTAGGAGGGGGGTTGGCTGTTCGTTCTTTGTTAATTTTGCCAACATCGCTGATTTCGTTTTTCTTGTCCGGCCTATCCCTGGCTTGACTTGATAAAGAAAATATGATGATTCTAGCTCTGGTCCAGAGCTCCACTGCTTCTGAGTGTGACTTTCATTGGAGCTCTGCTCTTCTCCGTGCAATCGGTCAGACTCGGAATCAGTGGAGTTCTGGACCAGAGCTATGATAATCCATAAAGGAAATTGTCTCCAATATTGACTCCATATTGGCCCTTAGCACTTGCTGTATATTATGTAATTTAGATTTTATGTAGATGTCAAAGTATATATGCTTAGATTCATTCTATAAGCGTGTCCGTAGCTTACGTTTGATTTAAGATAACTAGAACCTTTTGTGTATAATCTGTATTCCTATGTTTGTTTGTTTTTTGTCCTTGCTAATTGTAAGTCTTTTTTGAGTATTAGTCACTCTGGACTAGGAGCATCTGCCTAAACTGCAATTGTTAAAGGTAGGAGAGAATGGGGGATCAAACATTAAGCATTTTTTTCTTGTACACATGTGTTTGCACTTGCAGAGTTGAAGAAGTCGCTATACGCCATCTTCTCGCAGTTTGGACAGATCTTGGACATTTTGGTGGCACGCTCTGTCAAGATGAGGGGCCAGGCCTTTGTTATTTTCAAAGAAGTAAACAGTGCCTCTAACGCCCTGCGATCCATGCAGGGTTTCCCCTTCTATGACAAACCAATGGTGGGTTCATGGGTCATCTTGCATTTAGGACACAGATAATTCAAACATGTGTATTGTGTTTAGACTAATTTATAAACTGGCCTTTGTTGCCCTCGCCTCTTTCTGCAGCACATCCAGTATGCCAAGACGGACTCTGACATCATAGCCAAGATGAAGGGGACCTATGTGGAGCGTGACCGTAAGAAAAAAGAGAAAAAGGTCAAGGGCGCAGATGCGGCTGGAGCGAAGAAGGGTGTGCCAGGAGTCCCTGTCCCCATGGTTCCAGGTGTACCCGCTGCAATGCCTGTAAGTTCTTGTTTGTTTGTTTTCCCTCATCCATTCCATTCATCTTTTAACTTCCCAATACACTCCTGATACCTGATATTTTACAAAGCAAAAATGTAAATAATTTCAGGATAATAATAATAATCCCCCCCTTGCAGAAAAAATACTAAATTTAATAAAGTTTACAATGAAAGAGCTTGCTATGAGGATGCATGCTTATATTTGTGTAACTGAGGCTGGTTTTATTCTTGTTCTTCCAGGGTATGCCACCCATGAGCCAAGCTCCTCGTATGATGCCCATGCCAGGGCAGCCACCATACATGCCTCCGCCGGGAATGATGCCACCTCCTGGGATGGCGCCTGGTCAGATGCCCCCTGGTGCCATGCCTCCTGGCCAGATGATGCCTGGGCAGATGCCAGGACAGATGCCACTGCAGGTGAGTTTATCTCTTCAAATGATGTGATGTCATTTGCAATCCCCCTGGTGGTCTATTCTGACATTCACTGGTCCTTGCGTTTCTTCCAGGTGGCAGAGAACCCTCCAAACCACATCCTCTTCCTCACCAACCTGCCAGAGGAAACTAATGAACTTATGCTGTCCATGCTCTTCAACCAGTTAGTACTATACCTTCTACTATACTTACTATACCATGTTGCATTTCATTCGCATCAACTGAACGTAACTAGTCTTTTGCGGGGACCAATCCAACACTTGAATTGGGTCTCATCATACTTTTGTGTGCACAAGAAAGTTGGTGCTGATCGGCTGATTGGCGGTTTTCAAGATTATCTCTGGACACAGCAGACATAAGTCTGTGTGGCATAAAAGTAATGAATTTAGTTTCACCATAAAGTATGTACAGGTATTATAAAGGCAAGATGGGGTCTAATAACATCACTTCCAATACTGTGGTCAGACAATTGTCTGACGCAAATTTGGTCAACTTTGCCTAGACTGAGCCCTGTAGTAGATGCACAACCGTCTTGTCTTCAGTTACTTATAAAACATGGCAGGTGCTGCCATGTTTTATAATTTCTGGCCGAATGTTAAGTGTATTGTCACTATTCCAATCTCCTAGGTTCCCAGGTTTCAAGGAGGTGCGTTTGGTCCCCGGGCGACACGACATTGCTTTTGTGGAGTTTGAGAATGAGGTGCAAGCAGGCGCTGCCAGAGAGGCGTTGCAGGGCTTCAAGATCACACAAACTAATGCAATGAAGATTTCGTTTGCTAAGAAATAATAGCTGTCAGCCTAGTACATGACCCACACACAGGAGGAGGAGCATAACTATTCGTTGTTTCCAGTAAGTATGAATCATTTGCATCAGGTCGCTATGTGTGATATCGCAGTTTATTGTAATTTTTCCTTTTTTTATTTTTTCCCCCAAAGCCACTAGCACCTTGATGTTTCATTTTTTTAATGTTCCATTTTCACATTCTTTGTTATAAAGCATTGCACCCAGATTCTGGCTTGCCAGAAATTGTACCTGGAGCTTTTATGTTTTATAAAATGAAAATCACTTGTTTTTCACATTCTTTGTTATAAAGCATTGCACCCAGATTCTGGTTTACCAGAAATTGTACCTGGAGCTTTTGTTTTATATAATTAAAATCACTTGTTTTACAGTACATGTTGTTTTGTTTTCATATTGGAGTGGTGTGAGGTTCACAGTTCACACAATTAAAACGGTAGTTAATTATTAGGGATGCCTCCATGAAGGAAGGCTTGAGCACCAAAGCCCTGGTGGGGAAACTTGTGGATACTGTAATTAGAGTTTTAATTGTACTTATAACCTAAACCAGCAGATGGAGCTATATCTGCTTGTGTTCATTTAATTCAAACTGGCAACCATTATGTACAATTTTAAGTAGATGTTAAATCTGAGTGAATAACATGAAATGTAGTCAAATGATAAATATTCCAATCCAGTTCATTTGAGGGCATTTTGGTTGATGTCGTCCTGCTCTCTAAAATCAGTTTCCAACAAACTGTTCAAAATTAATAGAACATGCCCATGATATTGTTCAATTATGGACAATATCAGTTACTAGAACCAAGGGAAAGTGTTGTTGAAAATGGATGAATAAAAGACGACCTGGGCACTTGGATGTTATAGGAAAGCCTCTTATAACTTTTCAGTGGCCAGATCACCAGAGCACCTTTTTACTATTATCACCTATTATCTCTGTGGAGCACCTGGTTAGTTCATTTTCCCTATTTGAAGTTTGAAATTAAATTGGGTTTGTATAAGAAGTTGAGCTGAATGGAGTAGTAGTCAGCTATGAAATTACCCCCCAAAATAAGTGAAATATCCCTTTTACAATTTTCTTAAAATAAAACATGCGTTTTAAACAATCTAACCAATCAATGCTTACTAAGATAGATCATGATTCCATTCACTTTTAAAGGCAGTAATCCACATTGGATAATATTAATGCTATTTAAAAAGCTAATTTTCAGATGGCCTTGAATGTCCATGCTGAAACTGAAAGTAGTATTTTAAGCTAGATCGACTTGTGCTGTTTGCCAAATAATGGGATTTTCTTTTTTTTTTCTTGCAAGTGAGTTGCTAGTTTATAGACGTATCTATTCAAAATGCTGTATATATCAAGAAGTTGGTCATTTGCTTTCTTTTTTAATGGACGGCCTAGAAGCCAAGCCATTTAATATTTTGGGGGGCTTTTCATGCTCTGCCTTGTAATGAGTTGGTGTGTGCTTTCTGAAAATAATTTCACTTGGATTACTTTAGCATTTGTCTAAGCTTCTTTATTAACATGTAATGCTTTGGAATTTAGGATTTATTGATGTCTAGACTAAATTCCTATACCTCAGTCCTGCAGTCTACCTGTATACTGTCACATTCAAACTTGTATCTCCACCTATCTATTTTCTATAGCCCTTGTGTCATTGAAATTACTGCATTTTCCCCTCACATAATAGAACAATTTATAGGAATTATATCTGTAATTAAACTTAGTTAAGAAAATAAAGATGAAGATTTAGCTTGGATTACGCTAGACAGAATAACGTCACTAATCTCTGGCAAGGGAGTTTGTTTAATTAAAGCACAAATAACATACACTCCTAAAATATATCATATTGTATATATCCCTCAAGCTTATTTCTAATGGTTTGAGATTCAATCACCACTGATATAACCTCGTCATTTCTTCCTGGACAGGTAGCTGCAATACCACTATGTACTGAGTTGGTGGGGGCGCTGGTATGCACATTATTTAATATTCCAGTAATTTTAATACTGACGCTATATTCCACATAAACAATGTGGAATTTGAAATTTGGAACTGAAAACTGAAGGAGGGGAGGAATTACACAAAGTAGGGTGCATTGATGGCATCATTATGAGGACAAACTCAAGCAAGCTTTGCCTGAGAGCAATTTCTATTAAAAGCAGACATGGGAGCACCAAAACACACAACAATATAAGATGCAATGTTGGGAATATTACTATACCTTGTTAATGTATTACTTATTACTTATTACCTTCATTTTAAAGCAATATATTGTATTACAATATTGCTGTCTGAGCAAGTGTAATATATTAGTATTACTATTACATATTACTTAAAAGAAAAATGTTGTACAAAATATATAATTAAATATTTAGTGTCACTATTAATCAAATATTGTGTAGGCCAGTGGCATAGCTACAATAAAGAAAGTGCACTTGGCTATCTGGGAAATACATATGAAAAAACGTCACTCCTGAATAAATAATTTGATGACAAATTATAGAAAATAAGTAATTATTTAACTTCTGCAGTTGTCAAGAAAATTTCACAAGAACATTTTCAACGAGACAGATTGACAGAAAGTAATACTGAAAGTAATGCAGTAATGCAGAAAGAAAAGTATAATATATTAGATTGTTTTTGTTAAGTAATATATTTATATTACAAGTTACTGCATTTTGCTAATATATTATGTAATATATTGAGTTACGTAGTGCACATGTCCCAACACTATAAGATGTAAGATAAATTAACAATATAAGAAAAAGAAGAAAAAAAGTTATTCCACCTTTGAATACACAGTAGTGGCGTTCTCAGTACGCCACCTTACAGAGGAGTTGGGCAAACTGACTTGTGGATTGTATCTTAATTTTGCCATGTACTATAATCTGTCTCCTGTGCATATAAGGATCTCCTGTTATAAACAGTTCCCCTAGTAATTGTCTTTAGGTCAGCCAAACAGTATCCACAACATTCTTTTGCACTTTCCCAAGCCTGTCCACACTCCCTTATTTTGCCTTGAGAAAGCGCTGACCTTAGTCACCGTGTGTGTGTGTGTGTGTGTGTGTGTGTGTGTGTGTGTGTGTGTGTGTGTGTGTGTGTGTGTGTGTGTGTGTGTGTGTGTGTGTGTCATGCGCTTGGCTTCTCTGTCTTATAATAGTCTGGCAGCAGGAGATGTGGAGTGGGAAATTTGTTTTATCGATTTTATTTCTTGGACTGAAATATTGTGTATATACATTTATTCATGAATCCATTTGCTGACCGGCTGTCAGCATTGAGCAATTTGTGTTATGTGGATATATGTGGCCAAACTGGCCATGTACTTTAAGGCAAAAAAAAAACACATCATAGACTACTATAGGTAGCATGTGACATGACAAACCAGATTTTTTTTCATGATTCCAAATTCAGTGTCAAGCATTGTTTTGCCTAAAGAACACGCCTCTAAAACGGCCATAACTGTCATCACAAATGTGTTGAGGTGAACACATTTTGTGTACATTTTCGTTACCGCTATACCCCTTATCCCTTAACTTCTTTGCCTTTTTAAACTATAAAAAAAAAAACATTTCTCAGTAGTTCAAATGGCCAGTCTACTAGCTCACAACGTGTTAATAGATTGACATGTTGAAATAGTCCAAAAAAGTTTTTCAAAATAGTGAAAATGAAATAAGGGATATGGCATAAGGGGTTTAGCATGTAACGAAAATGTCACATTTTGTGTACATTAACTAGTGGGCAAGTGGCAATGGCTATATTTAGCCCAATGAGTGTTTTTGTGCGAAACTAATGATTGGAGTTGATTCAGAATTATGACAACCCCCTAGTTTAACATGCTACATATGCATGATGACACTTTGAAAATATTGCTTTATTTTGGATGTTCATAGTGACATATAGTAGGCCAACATCCCTCTATATATAACAACAAAATCAAAATACTTTATGCGATTAAGAGTGCATCATTTTTGCTGGCTGCTGGGCATGGCTGCACTAATAACTTTAAGGCGGCCTGTCTACAGTTTAAATGGACAGGTATCAGTTAGGAGTGATGCATCCAAGAGTACAGATGGAATATCATAACAGGTCAGCTCGATTATGGAGATCTAAAGCTTTAAGTAGTATAGTTCACGAAGTCCTGCACCCCTCTAACTGTATATACCCATCCCTATTTTACCTGTTTTTTATTATTGTATTGTGACACTTGCTTGGGCAATATAAACATAGAGGTTTTCTCATGCCAATCATGCTTTCGAACTGAAATTGAACATAGACAATATTTTAGCCCAACACTTTTGACTTTAGATTTTAAAGGGTGTATAGCTAAATTGCTGCCTGCCATGTTGGTTGATAGTAAGTCTATGTCTTACAACAATAATTGTTTGCTGTATTCATGGGTGTCATCTGTAGCCCTCCAGCAGCCATATGACCTCACAGGTGATTCAACGTCTGATTAGGCTTTCAATTGGTCTGGTTAGCCTAATCAGACACTGAATCACCTGTGAGGTCCTAAACATGGCTGGTGGAGGACTACAGATGAGACCCCCGAATAGCCTCAGTGTGAGAGTAAACATTATTAGAATATTATATGATAGCAGGCATGTCATGCATTTTAAACATTTTTCTTATTGTCTTATGAAAATTATTTCTAAAGGTGTGAGCCTCCATCACCACTCTGATATAACCAGTCCACAGCATTTCCCTTTTGCTTCTGAAGCTGTTTTAGATGCAGTACCATAATGTCCTGAGCTGGTGGGGCCACTGATATCCAATTTATTTAATATTTGAGTCATTATAATACGAGATATAATGTGAGATAAACTCAGGCTTGTTTCCTTTCCATGCCAGCTCGGAAAACCAACAATGGTGAACATTGTAAACAAAGTGGAAATGCAAATCTGGAACTGAAGACTGAATAGGGGGAGGAATAATGAAGTAGGGTGATACTGATGACATCACACATACACACATCTATCCTATCTCTACATCACAGGATATTTTTTCTATTTCCTATTCTATTTTCTTTTCTCTAAAATGACCTCCATGTCGTCCATTGTTGTTTGAATTTTAATACGTTTTAAACTTTAAAACAAGTTTAAAACAGACTGGTCATTTTGTTACTTGGCCTCACTCCCCGAACCCACATAACCCCTGCCCTCTCGATAGACTGGGTTGGCTGACGGTTGAAAGCAGAGTACAATTTGCCACAAGATTCGACACACTATACCAAAATACCCATCTACCTGTCCAAATATGAATGTCAACGAAGTCCACTCCCACAACACCAGACGGAGTACAACAAACCATGTGCAACGCAATCTTGGCACTAAGAAGGGACTCAATTCCTTTCACTCCACCAACATGTGGAATGCCTTAACAACAGTCATTAAGACAGGCAAATCCCTTGACTCCTTCAAAACCACTCTCAATGGGCACCTAACTATATCTTTGTATATTTTTGCTGCTTCTGAAGAGTATACATGTGCTGCTGTATGTCTCTAAATGTCTTGATGAAATGTACACGATGGCCACTGTTGTAAACAAGTGTGATGCTTAACTAGTGCTGTCCACTCACAGTTATCAGTTTTGTTGTAGTTGCACTTGAATTGTACTGTAAACCTCAAAGCTGTTAATACAAATTTCATTCATTTGGGCAACCTGTGAGCTGTGTATGTACACACTTAAGTTAGATAGCAGATCTCCCACAGAATGAGTGCTTCTCATGCCTCCTGAACAGATGTCACAAACAAAAGCATGCATGGTGCCACCATTAGATGGTGCCAAAGACCCAACTCATAAGCTTGTCAATTAAACAATTAAGTTCAGAAGTAGATTTAGAACAGGACTGTGGGTGTCAGACACATCCACAGGTAACCATTGCTGTCAGTACAATCTACTGAAGAATGTAAGCTGTAATATCTTGATTCTCTGGGGATTGGTATTCAGCACATGCTTCAGGGTCATGGAGCTCTATGCAAATAAGCACTGTGCCCCTCAAGCGCTCTCTGTTCTCTCAGTGTCACTGTAGAGTGCTAGGCCACGGAAACACCACTGGTTGCCAGGGAAGTCCTTCTGCACAACAGGGCTATGATGGATCTTAAGATAGAGAGGAGTAGAGAGGGGGATCTCATTATATTTGCTCTGATAAAAACAGTGCATTGTGTGTCTGTCTTGAATCTAATGGAAGAAGTCAGATGTGGAAAACATGCCATAAATGTGCCAATATGCAAACAGATTCGTTGCATGTCTTTTAAATTCCTGTGATTGCCGGTTTCTTCATGGCTGTTGGTAGCCTATAATCAAGTAGTGGAATGTGTGCTGTAGTCAAGGCAGGTTTGGCTACTTAATGTGCCTTTGCCGAAATTAGCCTGTAGCTGGTTAAAGCCATTGCCATCTGTACCCCTTGCACACATAACATAACTTACACAACATCACCTCTAGTCTGTTAAAAACTGAGAAAATAATATTGCATAAACACCTCCCTTATCAGTGAATAATTAACCTCTTCCTTCATAAGGTCATGAGCATCTGGGTCACTGGCACTGCTGACTGAGTTCAGTCTTAAGGCCAACTCCCTTACTTTTGTTTTCTATGAAGACTAAGTGCTTTGTTTTTCCCCTTGGGTTTATTGGGGCCTGTTTGTGAATGAATTCCATGTCCATATCCATGGTCTTCTAATTGCATTACACTGCATGGCCATAGAAACTTTGGTATTCAGAGAGGGGACCCCAGCTACCGTTCCAGTGCCAGTGCTAAGCTGTGACAAACACTTAATTGGTGCAGGCAGGCTTTGATCTCAGCTGTCTGACCAGAGGCCTGAAACTGGAAGTGAAGCCATTATTCTATTCAGAAATGGCACAACATGGTAAGAGAGAGATATCCAGTGAAAACCTAGATGTTTTTGCAATCGCAGGTCGCAGTCCATTTATGGCCAATACGGAATTAATTTCACATGTTGATCTGACATGCCCCTGAAGACACTGATCTCCATATGTGGAGTTGACCTGTTCTGAGATTCCATATTCCCTATATAGCAAGTACAGAATTCATTCCATATGTTAATTTGAACACCATACCATGCAAGTGCAGGCTTCTCCAATGATAGGAATGCCATAGCCAACATGGCAACAGAGAACCTCTTGAGGAGACTGCCAGTTTAGTATTAACTCTCCACCAGCTCAGGTCACATCACCCTGTTAGGTCAACAGTCACCCTGTAAGGGTGACGTAACAGTCACCAGTCACTGGTAAGTTGTGACTCACCACCACCAGTATGGTGGCGACTATGTTTTACCCCTGCAGGCAACTGTTACCTGTTAACTGTCACCGTGCGGGTGACGTAACAGTTGCACGGACAGACGTACGCATGGACAGACAGACAGGCGTAAGGACGGACAGGGGGTGAAACATAGTCACCACCTCACGGTGGAGACAACATTTATTGGCAGCAACCATACCTGCCTTAGGTGTCTGTTTTTGGTGGGACGGAAGGGCCCTTGTCTCAACAGAGCAACCAAATATTGCTAAACATCAATGATAGATATTTGTGACAGACCCTGGGTGACCCTCTGCACTACTATTACCTCTGCACTACTATTTCTATCCACATATACATAGGGTAGGCTACATTTTTACTAAGTTTAGGTTTGGTGTAATGCAATCTGTTCAATATTTTAAATTAAATCAATTCATATCTAGAATTACTGAACAGGATAGCTTTTACAAGTGCCTCAGCATTTGGCGGGTCCTTCAGAGCCCATCCTGTACTGCATATGGCTCCTTTAGCCACATCCCTGCATGCTATCATTACTCAGAAAAATAGGCTACATAAGGTGGCATTTGGACATCACTCACACACTCACTTTATAATGGCACTAGGCTCCTATAATATTGGCTGTGTGTATCCTCTGTAAAAGCTGTAGGCCTATGCATATCCTTTTCTCTGGTCCAATGCCAATGATGACACAGTTGACACTACAGCCTAATGTAATTCAATCACTGGTTGTTATGGTGGTTTCCACATACATATATCTGACCTTGACCTATATGGTATATAGACAACGTTTATAAATAACATTAACATGGTAAGCTTACAGTATATGGGACCATTTTATAACGTTGTTACGTTCTGATATAAGTTAATAATTTGGAATGGTCTGTGCCTCGTTTATACCCATAGCGCCTGTGGATGAGTTTATTGACGAAACCTGCATAACAGTCTCTAGACCAGGGGTTTTCAACAGATCGTCCGGGGACCACCAGTGGTCCCTGAGAGAATTCCAGGTTGTCCCCAGCAAAATGGAAAGTTTATATAACTCTTTGAGAGCATAAACATGAAACCAAATGGACCCTGGCGGGGCCATTTGGTTTCATGTTTACGCTCTCAAGAGTTAAAATATTCATCATCATTCATGTAAATTAAGCTCAGGTCTACACAACTAGAGGATGTAGAGGAATGGCTTTTGGTGTTTATTTAACTGTTTTGCATGGAATTGTGGACAAAAGTTTAGTTTTGGAACTGAGGGGTGAAACTGTCATCAAATTGTGGTCTGTGGCTCAAATGCTGAATTGGTGGGCCCTGGAATGAAAAAAGGTTGAAAACCCCTGGTCTAGACTACAGCCTAGTTTTTGTGCCAGGAGGTGCTTCCAACACAACAAGTGCACAACAACTATGATGAGCCACGCTGCCGCCACACTCAATAATGCAATATGGGACAGCTGTGAGGGGGAGAGCCAGCTATGACCCTTAAAAATGGCATTTCAAAAGTAACTGCAGTATACGTAGTAGTATATGTAGTAGACAGACTGTCGGCGTCTTTTAGTTAAGGTACATATAGGAAAATGCGAAAGAGCGGGTGCACAATCGTTTGTACGTGGGAGAGTGAAGGGATAGTCTTGTAGGATTAGTCATTTTATAAGCGTTATTGGCTGGCGGTGGTCTCTAAGAAGAAAACACGTGCGACGTCCATTAAGTTTCAGCCAGGAGTGGTGCAATCTTTATTTTGCGCATGCTCAGGTGGTACAGATTAGAACAGGGCACTGTGCACGCAGGCACGTGATGACGTAGACATGACTTTGCATATATGCATTAATTAAATATGCATTTAATTAAGTGTGATAGTCAACACCCCCACTCAAAGACATGTTTACAGCTTCCTGAACAGCAATATGAAACAAAATAGGCATTCTTTAATCTCACATTTGGCACTCTATTCTTTTCTCTGGCATTAAAAAAAAACAATATGTCACATCATTCTCCAAACAAGTATCCCATAAATCCGTCAAACTTAGCTTTTGTCAGTGGCTTAGTTAAGACATCAGCAACCATTTGTGTGGTAGGGCAGTATACAATCTCTATCTTACCCTCTGCTTGTGCGGACCTGATGAAATGGTATTTAATGTCAACATGCTTGCTTCTCTGACGGCAAACTGGGTCTTTTGACAGAGCGATAGCTCCCTGGTTGTCTTCATAGATCTTAACAGGTGTATGCTGGCTACCATTATGCATTTCTTTTAGTAACTGTACAAGGTACATGCTCTCTTGTGTGGTAGCGGCCAGAGCCATGTATTCGGCTTCACAAGTAGATAGAGCCACTGTGGGCTGCTTCTTACTTTTCCAGGATATAACTGGACCACTAGTAGTTAAGCTGAAGCAATAGCCTGTTGTGCTCCGCCTATCTTGTAGGTCGGTTGCCCAGTCAGCATCACTGTAACCCTCAAGTTTCAGGCCATTCTCTCTCTTCTTATAGCATAACTCGTGATCGATAGTTCCCTTTAAGTATCGTAACACTTGTTTTGCTGCAACCCAGTGCTGCTGTTTGGGCTCAGATAGATACTGTGATAGTTTACTCACAATCCAACTCAAGTCAGGTCTGGTGCTTGTCATAATGTATATGAGGCTGCCTATGATCTCTCGGTACCCTGTTGCATTTATCATTTCACCTTCAGTGTCAAATTGTAGCTTTTGCTCACATGGGGTTGACCTTGGTTTGCAGTCCGTCATACCAAATTTCTGTAGCACCTTTTCAATGTGTCGCTTTTGATTCATTTTGACCTCTCCTTCACTCTGAGTGAAGTCAATCCCAAGAAAGTGTCTTAGTTTTCCCATATCTTTCATTTTAAATTTACCTTTCAGCATTTCTTTCACCTCACAGAGCAAATCATTGTTGCTGGCCGCAAGAAGCAAATCATCCACCCATATGATCATTATGACTTTGCCATGGTCAGATTGTCTGGTATAGACACAATGATCTGCCTCGTTTTGCTCGAAATCATTCTTGGTAAGATGATCGTGTAGTAGCCTGTTCCAATTGCGGCCTGATTGCTTCAAACCATACAATGACTTGTTCAGTTTACAGACTAGGTGTTCACCTGTTTTTGATTTCACTTCAAAACCTTCAGGCTGCTCCATATAAACCTCATAGTCCATTGGAGCATGGAGGTAAGCAGTTTTTACGTCAAGCTGATGTAGTATGAGACCCTCTTGTGCTGCAACCTGCATCAGTGCTCGTACAGAAGTCATATTTGCAGTTGGTGAAAAAGTTTCCTTATAGTCAATTCCCTCTACTTGACTATAGCCCTTAGCTACATATCTGGCTTTATAAGTCTCAGATCCCTCTGGGCTTTCTTTCACCACGTAAACCCAACGTCCCCCCACTGCTTGTTTATTCTCTGGCAGTGTGGTCAACGTGAATGTCTCATTTTCCTTTAGTGAGTTAATCTCCTCCTGCATCGCTTCAACCCAGCGTTTTGTCTTTTTAGAGCCTATGGCCTCTGTGAATGTTTTTGGTACACCATAAGCAACCCTGTAGAAGTAATCTACATCCTCATTTTCCTCCTCAGTTTTAGCTTGGCACTGATAGTCTTTTAAATACCCTGGAGCCCTCCTTTCTCTTTTGGGATAGCGCTGTGCGCTCTCCTCCTGACTCCCACTGATATTTTCGCTAGTGTCAGACTGACTAGCCCCACCTTGGACATCACTGAGCTGTCTCGGACTCCGGTTAGTTACTTTTGTCTTTGTCAGTGTTATAGGTATAATATCCCCAAAATTGACATCATTCATGTCAAGTTCTGTCTGCGTTTGAATGTCCATGCTGCTTTTTGTAATGAATTTGACCAACCTGTGTTTCATTACCTTCCCTGTCTCAGGGTAATAGACCAGATATGCAGGGCTGTATTTATCGTATCCCACGAAAATCCCTTTCTCACACCTTGGGTCTAATTTCTTTTTGTCCTGCTTATATGCATAGCATTCTGAACCAAAGATTCTCATATTAGACAGGTTAGGCGTTTTCCCAGTAAATGCACAATATGGTGTTTGTTGTAGACGCTTACAATAACATCTATTACGGGTCTGTGCTGCTGTCTGTACAGCATATGTCCACAGCTGTTTGGGTACATTACTCTCTAGTAGCATACATCTAGACATCTCAAAAAGAGTTCTCCAACTCCGTTCTGCTGTCCCATTCTGATGTGGGGAATAGGGTGCACTTTTCTCATGTCTTATACCATTCTTTATCATTAAAGACTGAAATTCCTGCCCTGTATACTCTCCACCATTGTCAGACCGCAGGCATTGAATTTTCCCATAGGGGGCAGTGTCGGCAATGAATTTTTCTGTTGCTTTAACAGCGTCACTTTTTGACTTTAGAAAGTAAGGAAAAATCATCCCACTATAATCGTCAGTGAATCCAATAGCATATTTATAACCATCTTTGTCTGCAGGTTCTATTGGACCAGCTAGATCTGTATGCACTAATTCAAGAGGGGCCTTTGCTCTGGCATCTGCCTGCCTGTTTCTGTATTGAGCAAATTTGCCCTGTGTGCATACCTCACAGTCTAACTGTGACTTGTCACGTTTTCCTTTGATTTTCATCCCTTCAACGACATTTTCTAGTTTAGCAACATCATCAAAGTTACAATGACCAAGTATTTTATGCCATGTATGCATATCATAGCACCCTTTACACTCGTCAATGTTTTCATCATCCTCTGCTGTACTAAGATAATACAACTTGCCATATACGTCAATTTTAAACTTAGTACCGTTTTCATGTATGATCCAGTCATCACCTTCTTTGAAGTGGACCTCTGCTCCGTTTGCTGTCGCCTCCTTGACCGAGAAAATGTTCTGTGGGAAAGACGGGATGTACAGTGCTTTCTTCAGGCGTGTTTTCACCCGATTTCCCTCACTGTCAATCAAACAGACCTCCGCCTCTCCTCTCATCTTCGCCATCCCGGTGGCTTTGGTTCCGTCGGCCAGCTCGATCACGTGGCTCGTGGGTTTGAAGTTTTTATCACAAGTCTTGAACTTGGAAAAGTCATTTATCATGTGCACTGTGGCACCACAGTCAACCATAAGTCCCTTCTTATTAGTCTCCATTGTACAATCGCTCATCTTGAAAAAGAACGAAGTGTCCTCCTGCTGCTGCTCATCTCCGCCTCCGGCTGCTCCGCCAGGCCGCTCCTCGGCGTCTCCGCGGCCGCGCGCTGTCTTCACACCGTCGTGTCCTCGTCCTCTCCCCCGTCCTCGACGTGGCGTGTCCCACCTGCGCTCCTCCCGTCTCTGCTGGGGCTCGTTTGGGCACGTACGGGCGAGGTGTCCTTTCTTCCTGCACCTGTAGCATTCGACCTCGGATAGGTCCCGTTTCTTCTCCCTTCCGCGTCCACGTCCTGCTGCTGCCCTCATAACGTTGTCCTCCTCACTCACCGTCTTGTACTTTTCGGTTTCCTCAAAGCTCCGCAGCTTAGTCTTGAACTCACCGAAAGTCAGTTTATCATCCGTCTGGGTGATGTGCACGACGAACGCTTTGTACGACTCGGGCAGCCCTTTCAGCACATTAGCGATCTGCAACCCGTCACTGATGTTTTCTTCGGCCCTCCTCAACGCGGTGAATATGGTCTCCGCTCGAATAATGTACTCAGTGACAGTCTCGTTGCTCGCTTTGTGGAGCGCTGAAAGCTCGCAGTATAGACTCACAACACGTGGCTTCCCTTTTCCAGCATAATGCTCTCGCAGTATCTCCAACGCTTGTCGTCCATCTCTGTCTGCGTCGCGCATCACAAGGGACAAGCTCTTGTTGTCTAAACACTGCACTAATTCAGCATATGCTTCGGCATTGCGGGAGGCGTCGGCGGCTTGTTGCTGTTCTGCGTCTTCGTCGTCTTCGTCGATCTCAGGCTCTTCCAAGATGGTGTCACACAGTCCACGCAGTTGCATGTGTGCTAAGAACCGAGTTTCCCATAACTCGTAATTCTCCTCCGAACCATCAAATAACAGCCTAAACCACCTTTGGCCATGACTGGGCCCATAACCTGTAGGATTAGTCATTTTATAAGCGTTATTGGCTGGCGGTGGTCTCTACTAAGAATACACGTGCGACGTCCATTAAGTTTCAGCCAGGAGTGGTGCAATCTTTATTTTGCGCATGCTCAGGTGGTACAGATTAGAACAGGGCACTGTGCACGCAGGCACGTGATGACGTAGACATGACTTTGCATATATGCATTAATTAAATATGCATTTAATTAAGTGTGATAGTCAACAAGTCTGACTGCCTCAGGAGGACACACCCTCCATGCTCTCTCTCTCTCTCTCTCTCTCTCTCTCTCTCTCTCTCTCTCTCTCTCTCTCTCTCTCTCTCTCTCTCCCTCTCCAAGAGATGTTTCCCATTCAGAAGCCATTGCAGCCAGCCGGCGCCGGGATTGGATAGCAAAAAAAGATGAATGAGGAGCCAGAGAAAGTGAGATGCAACCATTCAAGTGCAGATTGACGACCTTTTTTAATGCTTTGTATACTATCCTTAGCAGAAAAATAGTTTTTTTAGTTGTTTATCAGCAGGATGTACGATGTAGTTGCCAGAACATTGGATGTAGATTGTTGCGCAGAGTGAGTGAGTGAGTGAGTGAGTGAGTGAGTGAGTGAGTGTGTGTGTGTGTGTGTGTGTGTGTGTGTGTGTGTGTGTGTGTGTGTGTGTGTGTGTGTGTGTGTGTGTGTGTGTGTGTGTGTGTGTGTGTGTGTGTGTGTGTGTGTGTGTGTAAGCTAATTGGGATGAGAGTTCAAGTCAAGTGAGCCAGCAGATTGCACTTTCTAAGCTCCTTAACGCTGGGTGGGAGCAATAATATCTCGAAACCGGTCTGTTGTTACAAGTAGTTTGGAAAACCCACGGTGGACAGTCACCGCAGCAGCAGCAGCAGCAGCAGAAGGAGGAGGAGGAAAGGTCGGTGAGAGTGAGAGGGGTTGCTGATCAGGTGGGGGACTACTATTATGCCCACCACGCGCCACGGGGATCGATCCATCCAAGGGAGGACACGATGAACCGGCGCTCCGAGGTCTGTGGCGTTTAGAGCGGATACGAGGCTACGGATCACTGTCTCCAATCCCGTGACGCGCGGATGGAGAGACGTCTGGGCGCAGCGGCGCGCGGAGGATCAGCTACCCGGCTCAGCCCCAGAAAGCCCAGCAGCAGCAGCAGCACCGGGACAGGCATGAGGAGGGCCAGAGACCTGGACCGGGCTGCATGGCAGCTGCCGTGGCGGACGGTGCTTTTCCTAGTCGCTCTGGCAATGCAAATGCAGGTAAGCCTTCGGGTCAACGTCACCCCCGAGACGCTATTTTCGACGACTCATTGAACCAGTAACCCAGTGGTTCCCAAAGTGGTTACTTTGGACCCCATTGCAGCTAAATCAGTGGTTTTAAACAGGTGGTCCGGGGACCACCAAATGGACCCTCACGTGAGGGCCCCACTTGGTTTCATTTTACGCTCTCAAGAGTTAAATTATATTTAAAGGGGAAGTCCACCCATTTTCAACATGTTAATATGTCATTAATATACCTTAGAAATGTTGTGTGGACATGGTAAAAAAAAAGTTCACCCATTCTGTATTTCCTAAAAATGGAGTTCTGAATATAATAATAATTAACATGGTGAAATACATCTGATGACATCATCAAGATGTATTTCACCATGTTAATGATTTTTCTTTCAGACCCCTTTTTTGGACCTGCTAGGGTCCATTTGGACACATTTGTACCCTGTCTCTCACATCTGTACCCTGTCTCTCAGTCTCAGGATTGTTTTGAAAATGGGTGGAATTCTCCTTTAAACATCCGAATTAATTATTTTTTTCACAATTATACACAATTAGAAAGTGTAGAAGGATTGTTATTGTGACCAACATTTTGCCAGTTTATCTCTCCTAAATTGTGGACATTTTTTTAAAATCCTTAGTTTTGGTTCCGAGAGACTGAACTGAACATCAAAGGGTGAGCTAAATGATAGTTTAATTGGGACGCTTACGGGTGTTGATATTGTACAAATGGAACCAATGGATGCTAACATTTTGGTTTTATTTGTACAGTTAAACACTGATTTTACTATATAAATTAAAATTGGAGTCCCAGAGATAGAAATGCAATTAGCCTACATCGAGGTATGTCGACTTGGGGGTCTTTGAAATGAAACAGTTTGAGAATCACTGCTGTAAACACCTCATATGTTTTTAAAATGGGGTCCGCGGTCTAATTAGTGTCAATTTTGGGGTCATTGTGGTGAAAAGGTTTGCCTTTTAAACCCCACTGTGAGTTATTGAAAGCGTCCAGTCTCGCCGAAAATTGCAAATATAAAAGGCTTCCTCCATGCATTCCTCCATGGCTCTGCTACTGCAGCGCCACCACCGTGTCCACCTGTTGTTTGCAGTGTTGCCAACTTGGCGCATTTGTCGCTATATTTAGTTTTTTTTTCCAGAGCCAAAATTAGTGGAAAAACTCCTGGCGGAAAATCTGGTGCTTTTTTGCTGGTGATTTGGGGTGAAATTGGTTGACAGGCACCAGAGATAAAACCCTTGTTTTTCACCATTTTTCCTCCTATGATAGAGTGCTCCTTGCTCCTAGAAAGAACCATTGGTAACCAAATGGACCCTTTTAGATCTGTAACTCTTGAGATCGTAGAATGACACCAATCAGGTCCGTTTGGTTTCATCATAATTAAACATCTGAATTACCTAATTTTCAAGAATCTACACATTTAGAAAATGTAGAAGAATTGCTATTATGACCAACATTTTGTCAGTTATTTCTCCTAAATTAGGCTGAGAGACTAATCTCAACATCAAACGGTGGTCCTCTGTGACTAAAATGCAGAATAAATAGTGGGCCCTGGTATGAAAATGGTTGAAAGCCCACTGCTCTAGCGCATTCTAGTGCATTTCAGAAGTGCTATAGTGCATTTTGGATTTTGGCCGTTGTCAACACTGGTTGTTTGACCCCCTTGCCTCCTGTCTAGCCTGCCAGTGACATGCACTTGTTGAACCACGGTTGAAAAATACACAATAAACCATATTTACGCTAGGTTACACAGATTTACAAATACATCAAATACATAAGCGCGACAAATCTTTGAAAAGGCATCTTTTAGCAACGTCATTTATCTGGCTACACAGATAAATGACAGATATAAAGATGACTTTTGAGGGCTACACAGACAATATAGTATAAAGGCTCTAGACCAGAGACCATGCATAGAGCGTACTGTTCAAATTAGCCTTTAATTTTAAACACTCGCAAACGTGATGTATGGTGCCCATATGCCATGCATGGGCTAGGAGCTCCTTTAACCTTAATTGACATCTTTGAGATTCTGACATATAGACTGCTATAGCCTAATTTCTGAATATCTGATAATCAGATATTCAGATTCTGATTGACGTCTTGGAAAAGTTGCTTAAACGTATAGAAGGCCTAAGTGATTTCCCTTAATTCAAATATTGTTATTTTCTTCTTTTTGGCAAATGTGTGGTGACCCTATAAGGATTTCCTCCCTGTCCCCAGTGAGTCTGTGGGCTCATTAAACCCTAGTTTCAGTTTGGGCTTTGGGATAAAAGCCTTTCGTACAATCAGGATGAGAGAGGCCTTCCTCCAATGAGTAGGGTGGGCCTTGGTGTATGTGTTGTTCCCCTCACTGTCGAGTGTGTGCATGTGCACATCCTGTTACCGGGGGACTGGAGGGTTTTTATTATTAACAAATTATTAACAATTTATCAATTTATAGTTAATTAGTAGTGCATTAAATGTTCCCATCGACTTACATAGGGAAATGCAAACATTTCCCCTCAGAAACATATTATGCATATAGCTTTGCAAAAAAGAAAGCAAAAAAATCCAAGTAAGTTTAAAGTACAACGTAAGTTGTACATGATTTGAGCCTTTTTGAGGCAAAACATACTTTCTCCATGCCTTCAGCTAGTGGAACCATTGATGACAATCACATTAATGATGAGCAATGAGCAAGAATGCTTTGGCCTGGAATCAAACCTGGGACAACCCGAGACTCTGGCTAGCCACACAGCCTCACTAACCACTCAGCCATATTGCCATATTATGAAAATAGCTCAATTTCACTTCATTCGTAATTACTTCCTGGATTCGGAGTTTGATGAAAAGCGAGAAAATGTAACTTGTTTAAGTCTAAACAGGTGCAATAATGTGTACTGGTGCGACCTTAGTTGCATGGTTAAATAGAGCCCAGGCACTGAACCACGAAAGTAAATCTTTTGATCACTGTGACTGTGACCTGACCCGTGGTCTGTGTTTGGGTGCAATGGGTGTGTTTGGGTGTAATGACATGTTAATGACCACGTCTCTCCCGCAGAGGTACTCTCGAGCCTAGCTCAGATCGCTTTCTCTGAGCAGCCGTTTAGATGGAGCGCTGAAAAGCAGGTATGCCTGGAATGGCTGAGTGAGGAGGGGAGGAGAAGAGGAAGAAAGGAGGATACAGAGTGATGAGTGGCACTGTATCTCTGCCGGCCTTTTGATGTAGAATACTTTAATACCAAACCACCCCCCATCGCTCAGGGACAGGGGCAGCAGAGGGACACACAACAACACCGATAACAATGGGCCTACTGAGGTTCTACACGAACCGGGGGGTTCATTTATTTACTGTGCCGTGTACTAATTGATTCCGATAAGGATGGTATTAAGGATGATAAATACAGGACCAAACAGCGAGAATTGCTTGTGCCTGTGCCTTCGGATTTTTGTTTAATTTCCTCTGAGCCTGTGTGAAAACTGGACAAGATAAATGGAATTGATTTCCATTCCTGGCTCACAGACATTAAAGGGGAATTCCACCCATATTCAAAATCTTCCTGAGAGGATAGAAATGTGAACCAAATGGATTTGGTTCCATTTGTACTCTCTCAGGAAAAAGGGGTCTGAAAGAAAAATCATTAACATGGTGAAATACATCTTGATGATGTCATCAGATGTATTTCAACGTGTAATGATTTTTTCAGACCTCCATTTTTAGGAAATACAGAATTGGGGAAACTTTTTATCATGTCCACACAAACCTCTAAGGTATACAGGTATTAATGACATATTAAATGTTGAAAATGGGTGGAGTTCCCCTTTAAAGAGACTATTTAGCTTTAGCAGGTTCTTTATGTAGCCAAGTCATGTTTGCCCTGCATAAATGCAAACAGCATTGACTTGATTTGTTGTTAACGCACTGCTAGTGCTGCTGTTTCACTGTTTCTGTGTGATCCATACAAACATGAACAGGCATACAGGCACCTGACCCAAGTAGTCTAGAGACTCTCAGGGGGTCTTGTTAGTTCTCTCTCTCTCTCTCTCTCTCTCTCTCTCTCTCTCTCTCTCTCTCTCTCTCTCTCTCTCTCTCTCTCTCTCTCTCTCTCTCTCTCTCTCAGACAGATGGCAACGTGTAGACTCACACGCACTGTCACATATGAATGAGAAAGTGTGGTGGACAAGAACAAAGATTAGAGAGAGAGAGATAACAGCAGATAGATTGTATGGCTGGAGTGGAGGGTGTTTTGTTGGGTTGGGTATCCATTTGGATGGAGGGGGTTAGACTTTTCCCCTGTTGGTGCAGGAGATAGAGAAAGACTCATCCGAATCAATGTTATCTCCTACTTTCTTTCTTCTTTCACCATCATTCATAGCGCCGTTTGTCTTGTAACCCTGATAAAACACAATAGGCGATACAGGTTGAACAGGCAGCTCTGAATCACTGTATCGAAATGTGATACTACCAGTGTCGATAGGGCCTTTTTTTCTTTTTCTTTTTTTTTTCCGTTCTGTTCGTAATCGTCTCATGACCGAGATTTCTCCCAAGCTTTCCATGCTTCAATGAAACCATGCTTTGGTTTTTGTTTTCATTTTGGAATTATGTTAAATTGACACAGAAACATGTTCTTGGGGTGTCTAAACCTACCGGTACATTATGGAAGGGGAAAGAAGTAGACACACTGATTATCGGTATGGTACCATGGGGAAACATAAGACTTCACATTCATTGCTGTGTCTTTGCATTCTCCACATGCATTCTGCTTGTTTGTTTCATTGACGAATGGCCCACTTATTGTATTCTTTATGTTCTCCCTTCTCTTCCTCCAACCATCAAACTTACACTTTCCTTGGGAAACCCCAGGTCACGCGTGCTGTGGGGATGTTTGAGCTGCAGATTCGGCACTTCCAGAACCCCCATGGGCTGCTACAAACCGGGGCATGCTGTGACCCAAAGGCCAACGGGGGGCAAAGTTGCTCAGACCAGTGTGACACCTTCTTCCGTGCCTGTCTCAAGGAATACCAGACCCGGGTGGTGCCTACTGGATCCTGTACCTTCGGCTCTGGCAGCACGAATGTACTGGGTGGAAACGGGCACACCTTCCGCCATCGAGGTTATGATGGAGGGATTGGAGGAGGAGGGGACGGAAGTAACGGACACATCGTCATTCCCTTCAAATACGCATGGCCAGTGAGTATGTCTGCAATTCTAGCTATCAGTATGTGGTTACCGGGGGGAAGTGCAATAAAATACATGCTCTCAAACTGAAGTGGAGAATAGCAATAATGGCATTGGGTGCAATTCCCAATCGCTGTGGTGTAGCCAGGTATGGTGTAAGTCCTCTCATTGGCTGCATGGCAGCAAATCAGATTTGGGGCCGTGCTCATTGGCTGCATGGCAGCAAATCAGGTCTGGGGCCTTGAGGTAGGCCCGAAAGCCTATACCACCAGGCCTGGGCCTGGGCCTACCAAATAATTATCCATAATAGTTTAGCCTGGTCTAGCCCTCAATGATTTTGGCCTTGGGGGGCGGGGGTGTCGTGGGATCCACACGGCGGAAGTGCTGCGCTCTGATTTGATCTCACTAACGTGTCGTCATCTCCGGCCCCTCCCGTGCACGTCCACTGCTGTTCTACGTCACATTATTTAGAGCGACGCCCACCCCGGAAGGTTCACTCCCACTTAAAGGCCACTTTCCAACGTGCGTTAGTCCAGGCTTTCCGTTTTCGCGCAAGGCGAACGAAAATGAAAGCCTGGGTGTCGAGGCTAATAATAGTTAAAACCAGTCACCAAGAGCTTCAACTCATGATGAACAAAGCCAGGGAGTACACTAACATTTTTAATTCGGGGGTCAGGTGATTTCTGGACCTTTTGACTTGCAGGTTTTAATTATTCTAGGTAATTATTTGGTAAGCTCAGGCCCAGGGCTGGTGGTATAGGCTCTCGGCCTACCCCAAGGCCGCAGACCTGATTTGCTGCCATGCAGCCAATGAGAATACTTACACCATACCTGCTACACCACAGCGATTGGGAATTGCACCCATTCTCTGCTACACGCAGCCTTCTAAAGCGTACGCACATTGGTTATTACACACACGATTTACCCTCTTGCTAAGTAAACTTTCCACCCTTTTGTGAGTGTTGCAGGGAGTGTTTTCATCTCTTCCCTCCGAGCATATCGAACCGTTTCTGTCTGTATCTGACATCGAGCCGCTGGCCTCTCCAACTCGTGTCTTCATTAAAGAGCAGATCTATTAATCGCACATTAGGCAGACAGGAGGGAAGTAGGCCCAAGATAGAGCTATCGAGTAATTCAATTACACCGCTCTCTCCTCTTTCTCTTAGAGCCCTCCCACTGTCTATATCTCCTCCCTTCTACTTCACTCCACAAGTACAACCACACTTCATGGTGTGTATAGGATAGAAAATGAAATCAATCCCATTCACACTGGCTAAAGGCAACCCTAACCGCTCCAAAAAAGCAGGCTGGAGCTTTGCATGACTTCCTCTGCCGACTGTGTGTTAAAATAAAGGGCAATTTCACCACTGGAAGAAACTGCAACCACTCAATGTTAATAGTATTTGCAGTAGCTAACAGTAGCACAATTGGTACAAATATATATTTTTACATGCATGGCCCAACTAGTGTCCAACTATGAGGTTATAGAAGTAGCTCAAACCCTTACACTACGCTGTGGTGTATAGGGAGGGATGGAGAGAGACTAAACGGAGATAGAAGAGAGAGAGAAACGCTGATGCCAATTTACCAATCGGTCTGACAGCCTGCAAATGCTTTGTTCCAAACTCATACTTTTTGGTCTTGGTCTTGAATGCTCAATAGATACATTTTATCCAAGTACTGAGTGCTGTACCGGCCCAACATTATTTTCTTGAGGAAAGTCATGCAGAGGGTAGCCTAATCATTAGTTCTACCCTCTCATGGTCCCCGGTTGGCCAGAGGAAGACAATCTATAGGGACCAGTATTGTTGCATGTTTTTAAGAGGGTATCTATGCTAGGGGACATGCAAACTCCACCCAGAAAGGTAACACAGCTTTTTAGCCCAAGTTGCAATACAGTCAATAATGGGGGTGAGACAGCAGTGGACAAGGGTATTAAAATCGTGTAACATGCAGCTGAAACGCACTAAGCTCTGGCCTCGCTCTCTCTCAACCCTCCTATCCATCTCTCCATGTGGATATTTGCTAAACTGTTAATTTAGCCAGAGCCAGAGAATGTATGGTTGGGTCCCCTTGAAATGACAAGGCAAGGACAGTGAGGACTGAGATTGTAGCTTATGTAAATTGTAGATTAGGGTTCTCATCATGTTCATGTGTAGACTAATGCACTAATGCAAATTTGTCTAATTTTCTGGTACTTTTGTTTGGTTTCTGTATCATTTACTCTGACACACATAAAATAAACACATGCACACACACAAAGCCAGGCACTGTTATTGTGATTTTGATCAGTCATCTGCCCATTTACCTGTGTGACAATCTGTCCCAGAGCCTATTATCTTCCCTTATCGCTACACAGTATTGTTTATTTTGTGCGTGCGCACGCGTGCATGTGTGTGTGCGTGCGTGTGTGCCTGAGTGTCACATGTATGTTTGTACTTGTATGTGCCATTGTTTATGCATGTGCCTGTTTGATTGCGTGCACACGACTTTGTGCGTATGCATATGCACGCGTGGGCGTGTGCATGTGCGTGCATGAGTGTCACACGTATGTTTGTACTTACGTATGTGCAATTGTGCATGCATCCGCCTGTTTGATTTTGTGTGTGTGTGTGTGTGTGTGTGTGTGTGTGTGTGTGTGTGTGTGTGTGTGTGTGTGTGTGTGTGTGTGTGTGTGTGTGTGTGTGTGTGTGTCAATGGCAGGTATGAGTGTGAGAAAATCCTCCATCAGAAAACCAATCTGGATCAGTTTCAGGGCCGGGCCACGGGGCGGACTGGGCTGCGTAGGCGGGGGGTTCACTGGTGTACAGGCACACACACACACACACACACACACACACACACACACACACACACACACACACACACACACACACACACACACAGACACACACACACATTGTGGCGCACAGCTGAAAGAATCGCATTATCTGTCCATCTCTGGGAGGTATGGGGAGGGGGGGGGGGAGTCCCGCTGCCCCAGGTGAAGGGGTGAACAGGTGAGCATAGTTATTATGAAGAAAGGTGAGCTCTCCCTGTCCCCGCCTCTCCCTTACTTGCTCTTTCTTTCTTTCTTTCGTTCACCCCCCAACTAATCTCTTCAGGGAAATGAGGTGTGTGTGTGTGTGTGTGTGTGTGTGTGTGTGTGTGTGTGTGTGTGTGTGTGTGTGTGTGTGTGTGTGTGTGTGTGTGTGTGTACAGTGTACAGTGTACAGTATACAATGTGTGTGTGTGTGTGTGTGTGTGTGTGTGTGTGTGTGTGTGTGTGTGTGTGTGTGTGTGTGTGTGTGTGTGTGTGTACTGTACAGTGTACAGTATACAGTATACAGTACGTGGGTGCTTGTGTATGTTTATAATATGTTCTTGGCTGTTCATTCCTTCATGTACATTCATGGCTGTGCATGTGTATTGCAGTTGGCCTAGCTTGCTATCTCACTGAAAATCAGAATTTAATAGTGGTTTTACCGTAACGTGATATTTGATATACTTATTTTTGAAGAGACCAAGCCTCAGGCCTCTCCAGCGTCTTCTCAGGCCACATCAAGGCAGAGCAGACAAACTTTCTATAAAACTTAATAAAAACATAATATTTAAGGCCTCAAATATGGTGTCGTATCTCGTTTTGGAAAGCATTTGTGTTCTATTTTAAAATGACTTATATTAGATACTTTGGCAGGATCAATACTGCACACAGGAAGAGATGAGATGTGAGATGAGATGCGATCACACTCAACAGTGCAATCAAAACCTTACTTGCGGTTGCGGGTGCTTTCAACAATAGCATTATGGTACACAGTTAAGGAGGCGGATATTTACAAGTCTGCGTAATCTATGTAGTAAGTAACACTGAACAAATGTTATGAAATAAAATGTAGAGGAGACTCTTTGCCCCCCTATCACTGATACATAATTAGAGACATCTGTCCAATATTTGTGTAAAGATACAAAGCCAGAACTCATGAGTGAGGTCTGCAGGAGATTGACGACACCTATCACACTCAGGATATACATCAACATATGTCCTAGACAACTAGACCTTTGTGTAATAATCACGGGGTAAGAGTTTACGTTGAATAAGAGAATTACTTTCCAAACCTCAGTTATCTTCCCTGCGTCCCTCTCCCAACAAGCTTTTAAAAAGTACAAAGACTCAACTATCATAGATACATGATATTGGACCTTTCAAAGTCGGTAATGGAATCTATCAGTGTCATTAGAAAAACCTGAAATATCTGAAGGAAAACAAACAAACAAACAAACAAACAAAATAATTATGTTTGAGAAGTGTATATTCGTCTGATTTGCTGGAAGGATGCATGTAATTCTGACCAGGTTGAAAAAAAGAACACTGGGTTTGCCTCCATGACCAGCCATGCTGGGGAAGGATCAGAGATTTCATATAGAATCCAATATCGGAGAATTCTAATATTGGAAGACCAATAATGGAACATGTCTGGGCAAAGACATTCCTCCAAGAGGCTTGGGTCTCTGTAGATACTGTTTACCTACCCTTATTGTTGTTTGACTTTTTGGCTATGGTTTATCACTCTTGCAGGTAATACAAAGTGTACAGTGTGACTCTCAGGGCCCGTCACATGGTTACATACCAGACCATTGTTATTTTCATAGCATAATCTGGCAAACTACTTTCTTGCAATCCGTATCATGACCAGAGGCAAACCAACTTTATAGAATAGACTCTATGACAGAACATGAAGGGAGATCACCGTCAAGCTAACAAAGACTGTGCCACCGTCAGTATATTCTTTTCAGGCAGTTCTTAAGGCAGTCTGGTGTGCCAGAGAGCACTGAGGTAAACATGCAAAGTGGCACCATAATGCAAATACGTGACCTCTGTCAACTGACTGTTAACCTGTTCAACTCTAAGTACTGTAGGCCAGGCTTTTACTTCTTCCTCTCGGATCATCTTTTTGTTTCTTTTCATTATCTATTTTATGTTGAAACGGAATAGAACAAATTATAATTGATCTTACCCCCTCATCCGAAACCCAACTTCTAAATGTCTAATCCTAGCATTAAACCCACCCCGATTTTTTCCATAACTGTGAGTAACTCTAATAGGGGTCAAGTCTGTTCTTCCATGAATGACTTCTACAGGTTGGTGAGGCACCTGTTCAGCAGTACAGCGAACAGAGCTGGGTGAGAAGGATAATGTTACTCCACATGCTTTACCAGCTCTCATTGAAACTCCTCACATAGTGTCAGGTGAAAGAAAGTCAAACTCATAGTCATGTGTAGCAGAGAAGTCAGGTTTGTGGGGAAATGAGAACCGGCATTATACCGGTAACTATAAATTGTTCTCCCAAGTATCATAAGATCAGCACAGCACAGCACAGCACAGCACAGCACAGCGCAGTACAGTACAGTACAGTGCAGTTCAGTAATACAAGACAACACTCGCCCCACACAACACACTCGCCCCGGGGTAAATCCGGCAACCTCATAACATCACTACCAGGTATTCCTAGACGTAACCTCAGTAAATCATGCCTAAACCTATAGGTTATATGTGAAATTAGTATACTAATTTCTAACTTCAATAAAACCATACAAGAAAGGAAGAGGGGTGAAAAAGGGGCAAGCGATCCACGAAAAAGTGAGCATCTCTTGGTGACGGGGAAAATGTGTTAGGTGTCGAAAAGCACAAGTGTTTTAACTGCGACCTTTAAAGGGGAACTCCACCCATTTTCAATATTTTACTATGTCATTGATGTACCTTCAAGGTGTTGGGTGGACATGATTAAAAAGTTCCCCCATTCTGTGTTCCCAAGAAATGGAGGTCTGAAGAAAGCCACTAACATGGTGAAACATCAAGATGTATTTTCACCATGTTATTGTATTTCTTTAGACGCTTCTTTTTTCTGAGAAAAAAAATCAAAATGGGTGGAATTCCCCTTTAACTGCAAAGTTGCCGGTTCAAACCAGAGTTAGTGTTGAAGTGTCCTTGAGCGTGACACTGAACCCAGTGCCTTAATTGCAAGGTTTCCGTGTGAACGGGTGAATGACTGAATGTGATGCATAATCTATGTAAAGCTCAGTGGATAAAGGTGCTCTATAAAATGCAACCATTTATGGGACAGTACATGCATGGCAGCACACTCACACGGGCAAACAGAAAGGGTTACCTGGCTGGTGCATTCCTGCAGTGTGGGAGCCAGGCAGATGCAGACAGAGAACAGAACACAGGCCGTCTCTCTTTCAGATGCTCCCCTTCTCTCTTTTGTGCTGCTCTCTCTTTGTCCCTGAAGTGACTCTCCCACACACCCTCGCATACCTGTGTGCACTGGACAGACACACACGCACGTGCACAGAAGAGACATGCACGCATGCCTGCACACATACCCACACAGACGCCTGTGTGTGCGTGTATGCATGTGCAGTTTGTGCACATTGCACATGCAAGCATACTACACGTACACGCACGCACACATGAGCACACTCACAGTCAAACACACTTTATTGTACCTATTCAATGCATTCAATGCCTCCTCTTTAGATGCATGCGCGTGCACGCACGCACGCACGCAAGCGCACACACGCACACACACACACACACACACACACACACACACACACACACACACACACACACACACTGCAATGACTGCATCAACACACAAAGGTAGTTAATTCCATCAGGATTTGGAGCTTGTGTTTTTTAGAGATAAGTAATAACCTCGGGGGTAATTGTCTCAAGGGAGGCAGGTTTTAATGATTTAATTTGTGTGCAAATTGGATTGAGAATAGCAGGCCTCATTATTAGAAGTGGAAAAAAGATATAGGGACCCAGATTTACATGATCACCTTCAAGTTAGGGTGCGTGGGTGCATGCGTGTGTGTGTGTGTGTGTGTGTATGTGTGTGTGTGTGTGTGTGTGTGTGTGTGTGTGTGTGTGTGTGTGTGTGTGTGTGTGTGTGTGTGTGTGTGTGCGTGTGTGTGCGTGTGTGTGTGTGTGTGTGCAGGCACATTTGAGCATGTGTGCGCAGTTGGGTGCCATCTACTATACTGTATCTGCCTTGGATGCAACCAGTTGTTACTGTATCTTTCCCAATAAGGTCACACATCCAGCTCTTATCTGGAGCCAGTATGCTACTGTTCTACTTGCACCCTGGAAGTCTTCTCACTGCCACTGCTCTCTTGTCATTGCTTATTACACTCCCACGCCACCCACACGGTCACCACCAACCATCTCTCACTCCCACACGCCCTTACCCGCCATTCCAGGCTTCTGTCTCCCTCACTGTAAACCCTTTGTTCCCAGTGGTATGGTTTCCCCATGGTCATGTCCCACAGAGTGTCTCTGTGGGTTGAGCTCAATTTCGACTCTATTCCACGAGGGTCTCGCTGGCCAAAAAGACCTGGTTCACAAGCTAATAATGCAGCACATGTTGGCTTGTAGAGTTATGTTTGCAAAGTGCCACTTTGTGTAGTATGAATGAAACAGACATTACAGTCATATAACCCCATGATTGTCCTTGAAAATTTTCACACTGAAAGTGTCTGAATGACTCTCACCAGCGCCTTAACCTGGATGTCAACCATAGACCATTGATGATCATAGTCATAGTCAACCCCTCTATGCCAGACATTACCCAAAGCGTTTCCAAATGGGTCCATATTAGAAAATGCTATACTCATAACCAGACATACAAGATAAATAAATGACAATGAATTTAAGTAACCATTCTTTGACCTCAAAAATCCTGACGCTCTGGGAATTGCCCTGGTGAATAAATCATATTGGACACCCCTTATTTTGTATATAGAATCTCTCAAAAACAATTTACAAAGTGCTTTGCCATAAAAACAGATTTGAAAAGAGAGTAACATCAGTCTACTGTTCACTATCAGAAAAAGAAAAAAGAATCATTTCACGAATACAACCAAGCTTATCGACACATCTAGAAAAGTGTGCAGCTCAGAGCCCCTTTGTGTGTGTGTGTGTGTGTGTGTGTGTGTGTGTGTGTGTGTGTGTGTGTGTGTGTGTGTGTGTGTGTGTGTGTGTGTGTGTGTGTGTGTGCGTGCGTGTGCGTGTGTGTGTGTGCACGCGCGCATGCGTGTGCGTAACTCTATTTTACCCACGTCTACTCACTCACTCACACAAATTCACATGCACTCATGCACGCACGCGTGCATGCTCACACACACACACACACACACACACACACACACACACACACACACACACACACACACACACACACACACACACACACACTTCCAATACCAACTTCCCACTCCCGCTGCTGTGTGGATGTTTGGCAGCCAGTGGCTAGACGAGGTAATTTCCTGCGGAAGCTGCAGGGCTTGGTGGGGTGGACGGGGTTGCCCTCTTATCTAGACTGACCGGGAGATGGGACTTCATAATACAGACATGGGACAGAACAACCGACACAAGGGTCACACACATCTATCTGCTGACCAC